>CM060631.1:29804299-30121799 GCA_030578275.1 Meda fulgida | reverse complement strand
GGTTAAATTCAGCGGTGAATAAAAGGCATTAGATGCTTCATTAGCTGAAGGATTAGATGTCATAAACCCCTCATGGGCACATCAAGAGCAATGAGTATGTTTAAAACCGTTGGATTATCACTGCAATGGACTAATTCTGCAACGCCACTGACATGAGACCCTAATGTGCTATAACCAGAACAAATCTCTATGGTACATGGAAGAATCCCTATTCAATTTTCGTCAAGGCAAATTGTTTGACATTACAGTTTGAATTTACGTTTTGCACACAAGACTCTTAATATATATGTATAATTGTATGTTCCTATAAATAAATTATGTCTTTTTATCAAATAATCCTGTCTTTTTTTTTTTATCACGGTTTCCACAAAAAGTATGACGCAGCACAACTGTTTTTAACATTGATACTAATCAGAAATATTTATTGAGCAGCGAATCAGCGTATTAGAATGATTTCTGACGGATCATGTGACACTGAAGACTGGAGTAATGATGCTGAAAATTCTGCTTTGCATCACAGGAATAAATTACATTTTAAAATATATAACAATAGAAAACAGTTACTATGATATTGAACCATATCACTGCAATATTGCACCATATACTGTGTGTATATATATATATATATATATATATATATATATATATATATATATATATAATCCCATTATATAATTATAATACTTATCTATTCACTGAAGACACCTTTAGAAAATATGCATTTAATACATTAAAACAAATGACACACAAACATTTTTATATGTAACAAGGAATCTGCAAATATTATAGTGCAAATATAATTATTTATGAAAAGATACAATGCATTATAAAGTACATTATGACTATCTTTATAATGTATTATACATTAGGGCTTAAGTAAAGTGTTACAACAATTTTTACCAAACCCAAACTTTTGAATGTTATTGTATGTTTTTGAAGAAATTCAGGAAACATTTTATTTCGATGGTCATTCGAAGTAACTTTGCATCTACTTACTCTCATTTGAGTATTAATAGACTGTCTGCTTAATATCGGCTAACTCTGTATTTTAATGCTCTCACACAGACTATAAGTAACTTTGCAACATGTCAACTTATTCTAACCCTAACCTTAACCTAACAGTCTACTGATACTCTAATGAGGGTTAGTAGACATGTTGTTGCAAAGTTACTTGTAGTTACATAGTAACATTTCTAAAGTGGACCGTCGAAATAAAATGTAACTGAAATTCACTAAATTAATCTAAATTTAAAGAATAAGGTCTTGTGTAACAAGATATTGTATTGGATGAATTCTAAAATGGGGGTGCTTTGTAACCTGTGGATGAGGCACTACAACATAAAAGTGATTTACATATGTACACAAATATACATTTATAGATAACACTTTATTTTGATTGTCCCATCTGAAAATTCTGTCGACTATAAGTAACTTTGCAAGTATGTCTGATAACTCTTTATTGTGATGGTCCTCCAACAGACATTCTGGTGACTATAAGTAACTTTGCAACTACATGTCAACTTATTCTAACCCTAACCCTACCAGTCTACTAATACTCTACTAACACTCTAATGAGAGTTAATAGACATGTAGGTGTAACGTTACTTATAGTCAACAGAATGTTTTAAAGGGACCATCCAAATAAAGTGAAACCCATTTATTTGCCAAATAATTCAATCTACCAATTTAACCAATATACATTATAAGTAAGTAAATGCCACATATAATTATGTCCATAAATGGTTTAATTATGGTGAACTTTTGATTTGACTTTCTAATAAAGCTTTGGGTCCTATTAACAATAATCCTGTGTTACACTATTTCACATTTGAAGGAATTATAAAAAAATAAAACACTTACCTACTCTGCTTTTATAACCTGTAGAAGAAGAGCCACAGCACATACATCAAATAAATTGCTTTTACTGCATTTGTCCAATAATTTAAACCCAACAGATTATAATATACTTATGTCCATCAAGTGTTCATTCTGACATTTAAACACGATTCATGATGAATACATGAACTTTTTTTTTTGACTTTCTAATCATTTCCAGAACAGTCTTGTGAAACACCGTATCATATTCTGAAGAATAACAATATGGGAAAGTGCCCTCCACCGCTCCGTAACCTGTAAACGAAGCGCTGCCTTTAGCCGGGAGTTACAGATGAGGTTTCCATCCACTCCGAGCTCTTTTTTGATAGATGAAGCACCCTGTTGGTCTCACCCCGCAGTCCTCTGCGCAGCTCTACCTGGCCTCTCGGCGCGCTACCTGTCTCAAGTTAATAAATCATTTTGGTCCATAAAATATTCAAGGTGGGTGGGGAGGGTTCGAGGTATCAGGCAAGCAGGGCAGGTTAAAGAATATCTTAAATTTTTATAGCGTGACAGCCTGTCCCACATAAGCCCCTCAGCTGTCTCATGTTCTGGGGCAGAAATGATCCTCTGTGTCACTCTAATAGTCTAGAATTACACTTGTATCACTGTCACTAGCATATGGGGATGTGTATACCCCCTAGGCCTGTGCACCCTCTGCTTTCATGGCATTTAAAATGATAACATTTGGCCAAGCTAGTTTTGACAGAAAGAGTGAAGCTCTATTCTCTCTCTCCCCCCTCCACATCGGGCGTATCGGTGACAAAGACAGCCACCAGGGGCCTGCCAGCGAGCGGCCAATCATCAGGCTTTTTACTGGATAATGATGGCGGGGTCTGAGTCTGTTAATAAGGGCCCGAGCGCAGAGGGAGAGCGGCATCAGAGCTGTTCGGCTGCCATTCACTTCATTATATCTCTTATTATAGACCGCTCTCTGACTCGCTCTCGCTCTCTTCCACCTGATAACATCAGTGGAGCTAAAATGCTGTGCCATCCGATGTGACGTCAGGCTCGTGTTCTCCAAATGAATCGGATCAAGTTGCTGAACAACAGAGGATTTATGATAAATTCGCTTCCCTTTTTTTTAATATAAGGAATCACAATGCATACAGAGTAAAACTATTACTTGATTTTGGTAACTTCATTTTGATCGTCCCTTTTAAACATTCTGGTGACTATAAGTACCTTTGCAACTACATGTCAACTAACTCTCACGAATATTCAAGCTGCTCTTTTCCAAACGACACCAAGCTCAAAAAACACCACAGAAGTAGCTAATCTTATGAAGTAATACCTTTGTGAGAGAAACCGACTAAACAAATCTAAGCCATATTGATTGACAGATTCGGAATAGCGCACAAGTCATGTGGACCACTTTTATGGTCAGGATAAACTGTCATTATATGAGGAAAAAAAAATCTGAATCTCCTTTGGTGTTTCACAGAAAAACATTGATATACACTACAGGTCAAAAGTTTGAAATAATTGAGATGATTGTTGTTTTTGAAAGAAGTCTATTATGTCCATCAAGGCTGCATTTATTTGATCAAAAATACAGTAAAAACAGTTTTATATTTACACTGTTTTCTCTGAATATATTACAAAATATTAATATATTCTGTCCTTTAAATGATATTTAAATATAATATATGTAAATTACATTTACAGATAATTTTTTTTTCTTTTTAATACATTTTTGTAAGATTATAAACATCACTTTTGATCAATGTAATGTACTGTGTATATACGTATATATATATATGATGTATATGACACGTGATGTAAAATGAACGTGCTGTTTCTGGGGTATCCAGGCATTATAAAGGATAAACTGCATATGAAATAGTGATGGCCAAGCAATTAAGCCTTTATCATTGCTGTGTCTCTCCCACCCCTCTTCTTTTTCCCCTCTCTCTTTCCCCTGCACTCCCCCTCTTCCCGTTTTCTCTCACTTGAGCAGACTCGAGCAGTGTGGCGGAGTCCCTCTGGATTTGGGCTCTCAAGTTGTTAAAGTGGGAATCAGCAATCTCTGCTTTTTATACCAGCAGGGAAAGAGAGGGAGTGAGAGGACAGAAGCCTGGAACAGCCCTTCCGTTATTGAGCTTGAAGGTTCAGGTCCCGGCGCTTGTGGGTGAGAAACCCCTGCTCTCGCACTATTAATCATTATGTGACCCTTTAACACCTGCTACTAACTCTCTGCCTCCAACTGCTGCCGTATTGATATCATTCCCTGTTGATTTCTTCATTTTCCGACCCCAGCCAGGACTGACCCCTTTGAAATTCCTCATAAATGTCAGTAATTGTGCATCAGAGTTCAATGAATTACTTTGGCTCGGTATTTTTCTTTTTTATTTCTCCCATGCCCCATGCCCCTCGTCCCACACACACACACACACACACACACACACACACACACACACACACACACACACACACACACACGCACGCATGCAACTATGCGGCAGAGCCTCATGTATTTTGATGATATAAAATATGACCACATTTACATGCAAATAGAAGTTTGAGATTAATGGGGGAAGCAAACAGTGAAAAAAGGAGGACCACATGGTAATATGCCATTATGCTGTTTAAATACATTTACCCGTGTTTGGAAGCTGAATTAGCATGGTCTGAGCACCAGGAAATCATGTTGGTCTGATTGCAATTTTGGTTTCCAATTGATCGTACAATTTCATCAAGTTCAGCTGTCATTTCTAATAGTAACCCAGGTTTACTGACTAAATTGAAGATTTTCACTGTGGCAAAGAGATCTTGGCAGAACAGGTGAATTAGTCTGTTTTTTTTATATTTATTTATTTATTTTTTGTTCTTTTTTTGCCTCGGCCCATGACACAAAATTTAAAATTCAAATATTCCAAACATGTTTCCCGTGCGCATTTCAAGCGTGTCAATGCCAGTTGGCAGTCACACACACAAACACATACACACACACACACTAATCATTGTGTTTTCATGTTTTATGGGGACTTTCCATAAACATAATAGTTTTATACTGTACAAAGTGTATATTCTTTTCCCTTACACTAACCCTACCCCTAAACCTACCCATCACACATTTACATTTTCAATAATCACTTAGTATGATTTATAAGCTGTTTTTCTCATGGGGACCAGAAAATGTTCCCAATAATGTATTGATATTTCCCAGGATCACACACACACACACACACACACACACACACACACACACGCGCGCACACGCACACGCACACACACACACACTTATCAATTGTGTTTTCATGTTTTATGGGGACTTTCCATAGACATAATATTTTTTATTCTGTACAAACTGTATATTCTGTCCCCTTACAAACCCAACCACTAAACCTATAGCCATCACACAAAACTTTCTGCATGTTTACCTTTTCAAAAAACATCACTTAGTATGATTTATAAGCTGTTTGTCTCATGGGGACCAAAAAAATGTTCCTAAATAATATTTCCATCTTTGTGGGGACATTTTGTCTCAAGTAGGGCTTCCCAGAACCGCACACGCACAGACACACACACACACAAAGCATTTCTTTAATTTTGACTAATAACTGTCAACAAACTCTTGTGTAGTTGCGATCAACATTGAGTGGTGAGATTAGTATTAATTGACTCAAATCATAAGTACTGTTACATTTTCCGTCTTAAAATGTAGAGTAAACCCGACTGACTCACCGCAGCTCGAAGCCGCTCGCAGGACTGTCCTGCTAAAGCAAGGGCCACCAAAGGCCTCGTAATATACAAACAATAAATCCATTTCTGTGGGTCTCGTGTTTGCCCCCGCAGACGAAATGATCATTTGAATATTTCACAACATAATCTAGGAGTGGAATAATCTATCACTCACTCAAACGTCTGAGACGAGAGACCAAACAAATACCCGCAAGGCACCCGGAGCAAATGTCAGTCATCTCTTATCCAAAATGATGCTGACAGCTAAATGCAGATCTCAATTTTACAGAGAAGGATTCATTACCTCTGAATAATAAATGGCAAAATAAATTGTCTAATCTTCTCTTTGTACATTGTCTGGTGGGGGTGAATAACAATTTCAACAGATTTCAAGCTCAAGAAGGCATTGTTGAACGCTTGAATTGTCTGACAGAATACATTCAGATATCTTTTTGATATTTCAGCAAGATAAAATGCTTTTATATTTACTGATGCCTTTAGTAATAGAGCTGTTTAATCACCCATTCCTACAGGCAGCATCAGTTCATAATTTCAATTTCAGTGATTCAATAAAAAAAAGAAAAGAAAAGAAAAGAAAAAACACATTTTATTATGTTTTTATTTTCAAATAAGTTACATCCTGAATGTTTTTCAGAGTGTTTGACAACTTTAGTGTTTTTACATATACACAATTTTATAACAAAGTTGGTCAGGAAGTGCCCTAGAATTCAGATTTCCACTGTATGTCAGACAGTAGTTTTATACAATATTGTACTACAACTGTGTTATTTTATTATAATCGAGATACTATTATTTTTTTCTACATTTTATTATTATTAATTATGAATATATTTTGAATAAATTTGTATTACTATTTTAATTTTTTTTATAATATTTTCTGTTTATTTTAATTGTAGTTGAAGTTTTATTATATTTTTGTAGTATTTGTTTTAGAATTGTGTAGTTGAAGTTTTTGATTTTATTAATATGTTTTAAAAAATGTTTTTAATATATTTATATATTTTCTTTTTCATTTTAATTGTAGGTGAAGTTGTATCATATTTTTGTTGTCTGTTTTTATGATTGTGTACATGAAGCTTTAGTTTTATATTAATATTTTACATTTTTTTAATTTTTTAATTTTTTGTTTTAATTTTAATTGTAGGTAAAGTTATTATATTTTTGTATTATTTTTTTAAATTGTGCACTTGAAGTTTTTTAATTTTTAATTAATATTTTGAATTAGTTTTAGTTTTTATGTTTTAATTATAGTTGCATTGTTTTGTAATTTTGTTGTGTATTTTTATCATCTGTGTTTTCTAAATGTCTAAATAGTTTTCATTATTTTTTTTTATTTCAGTTTTAGTTGTTTTTGGTACTTTAAGTTAAACTTTAAATGGTTAAACTAGCTGAATAAAATGTTTAAAAATATTTTATTTGACGTCAGCTAAAGTTTCGTTTATTTAAATTATTTTATGGTTTTAGTTTCCAATAATAACCCTGGTCTGCAGTTGCATTTTCAAATATAAAATACAATGAATCATATTTTAAACACAAAATCTGTTTGAGTTTTAACATTCATTGATGTTCAGGCTCTGTATTCAGTGTTCTGGATTTGAACTCTTCATTAACTTCCAGTGCGTTCCTGCGGGAGCGAGTGTCCCGAAAACCAGGCCGCTTGAGTCTGAACACACAATGGCTACCGCTGGTGCCTAGGTGTTAGGGCGCTAATTTGGCTCACAGGGGAGTGGGTGGCTTAGCAGGCCAAATGTACGGCCTCTGACATCAGGGATCGATTCCAGTCGGAGGGGGTTGAGGGGCAGAACCGTAGGCCTCTCTCATTAGCTGACCAGAGGAGCACAGAGGTGCTAACTCAGCCCTCCCCGAGGAAAACACTGCCGCGTTCTACTGCGCAAACTTACTTCAGGCCATGACCATGACAATATCTGTGTGCAGTGCCTTGCAAAAGTCTCATTCCCCAATGCTGAATCACATCTTACACTGAGATTTAAAACTCTGTGGATATCCCTATCCCTGATATTTCCGAAGAATTCTTTTTTATGTGCAGATTCTACAAATTGTTCGGGTGTTACTCATTCTAGACAGCAGATTTTCTCCAGGATGTTGAGATGTTGCTCGCACATCACAGGTTCATATTCAGAGATTCTTAAAGGGTTAGTTCACCCAAAACTGAAAATTCTGCCATTAATTCCTCACCTTCATGCCGTTCCAAACCCGTAAGACTTTCATTCATCTTCGGGACACAAATGAAGATCTTTTTAATGAACTTTAATGAACTGTCCCTCCATTGACAGTCTACGCAACTAACATTTTTAAACCCTTGACAGGTCGTAAAGACATCATAAAAGTAATGCATGTGACTCCATTTTAAGCTCAGTTTTATGAAGAGGCGTGAGTGCCTTGTTTGTGCAAAAAAAACATAATTTACCACTTCTCCAATGCGTTTTCGAAAAAACGCAACAATGTCTGCTCTCGCATCAATGCAACACGTACACTCTGGTGTTCTCGTGAACGTGAATATTGTGTAAATGATGTGGTAAATTATTCTTTTTTATGCAAACAAAGCAGTCAAGTCTCTTCATAAAATTGAGGTTAAACCACTGGAGTCACGTGGATTACTGTTATGATGTCTTTACTACCTTTCTGGGGCTTGAAAGTGGTAAGGCAAGGCAAGGCAAGTTTATTTATATAGCACATTTCATACACTATGGCAATTCAAAGTGCTTACACAGAAAGGAATTAAAATAATCACACAATAAAAGCAAGGAAAATGAAAGCAGTTATAAAAGGAATTAAATGATACAAAGATGATACATAGATACATTTCTCATCTGGTGAACACTTTGCACAGCTGCTTGTTTTACTGTGAGATTTTCCCATGTAGATTGTACTGTGTCTGTGTTGTTTCGGCGCACCTAAGTAATTTATTGGACGTCTCCAATAGATCTGATTTTTCCCTAAAATCGGACAAGAAGAGCTCTAGGAAAGGACTCGATCCAAGGCTCTAGGACTGACTCCAGTCCGCACCCCACAGAACAGATTTGGTCCACGACCTCGAGTTTCACATTAAACTCACTACTCTTAAACAGACTCAGGTCATCAACATGGTTTCATCTCTCAATTTCCCAATTAACATTTCAGAGTAACTTGTTTGTCTCTTACCCAATTCCCAGTTGCGTAGACTGTCAATGGAGGGTCAGAAAGCTCTCAGAATTCATTAAAAAGATCTTCATTTGTGTCCTGAAGATCTGAAACTTACGGGTTTGGAACGTCATGAGGTGTGAGTAATTAATGACACAATTTTAATTTTTGGGAGAACTAACCCGGCTTTGACTTTGAGTTGTTGAAGGACATTGACCACTCCATTGCTAATGTGGGTTTAGGATCATTGTCTTGAATAACTTGAAGAACGTCAGGTTTTATCTGAACCTAAAACTTTAGAAATAACTTTTCAATCAAGTTAATTGCCAACTTAGCCCAAATGCATCTCTGTCTTCAACTACCTCTTTTAAACCAGCGCAACCAGTTCGCCATCATTTTCCACTTTAAGGCGTAAAATCCAAGTGGTTAAGTAACAAGATTGTTTCCTCCTCAGTAATTAATTGGACAGAAAGGACTGATTCAGTAGTTTTAGAGCACAAAGTGGCTGCTTATACTAACAAGACTCAGATAAAGGTCTCGGGTAATGAGAGGAGAATCTCATCAGGGCCGGAGTTTACATCGACAGAACAAAACAGAGCAGGGTAAGGTAGTAATCACCATAATGTCAGCTTATTTATTTTTGTGTATAAAGGGCCTGCATAATCAGGCTTCACCGCTATTTCTTGAGGACTAGAAATAAGAACAAAGAGATGCAGGAAGTAATTGGTGAGAGACCCCGCCCCCCCCCCCCCCCCCCCCCGCCCCGTTCGTGCATCCCCACCGGCACAGAGTTAAAGAGATAAAACACTGAGGAAATTGATACTCTATGCTCTTCAGGAAAATCCTCCCTCTAGACTTAAAACATTGAACGGGAGCTGCCCAGGTGCCAGAGAATTGCTAGTATTGCTAGTCGTTCTCAATTTCTGCAATAAAAAGTGTGCGATATTTGACAGGCCTGCTTATGACTGTCTTTGAAAGCATTTTTAATGACTCTCAAAGCACTGCTGCATTATATTGAGTGCCTGTTCCCATGATATTCATACAGTAATGGGCTTTCGTATGGCTTTAAACAAGTCACCCTAACAAGGCTACATAAACAGTTGTCATTGAAGCAAATTCATTCCCCACTTAGGGCAAATTGCTCATAAAAAAGCCTCTGGTCAAAACGCAATTTTCCGCAATGGTTTGTCAGCTATAGCTCAGTATTAGCCGCATATTTTAGGGTCTTAATTGGGGAATTTTGTCCTTGCCACTGTTCTGCTTTAATCTTTTGGCAGTCACTCACCTCTACTTGAAAATGACAGGAATATGTAGAGGGACCACTTTCCCACTTTTCACATTGTGGATTAATGTCTAGTTGGGTGGAACGGTTGAAAGACCCTGGAGACAGGAAATGATTGGATGTCAAATTCATTTTACATTATGAATCATATTTTAGTATTGTGAAAATATTGGATGTACAAAGTGCACTACCATCTCTGGCTGCATTTATTTGTTCAAAAATACAGTAAAAATTGTGAAATATTATTAGAATTTAAAATGACCGTTTTCTATTTGAATATTTTTTAAAAAGTAATTTATTCCTGTGATGAAAAGCTGAATTTCCAGCATCATTACTCCAGTCTTCAGTGTCACATGATCCTTCTGAAATCATTCTACTTTGCTGATTTGCTTCCCAAGAAACATTTTTTAATTTTATTATTGCTTTATATTTTTGTGAAAACTGTGATACATTTTATTTTTCAGGATTTTTTTTTTATGAATAGAAAGTTTATAAGAATAGTATTTATTTGAAATAGAAATCTTTTCTCACTTTCGAGCAATTTAATGCATTCTAGCTGAATAAAAAGTATTAATTCAAACCCCAAACTTTTGAATAGTAGTGCGTTCAAATTTTGATTCAGGAAGTAGGATATGAAAAAGAAACGATTCAACAAAAAAAGAAAGTGTATGTGGGGATGGGGGGTGGGCACTATTTCATGGACGCTGGTCATTGTTGGAAGCAATCCAAATAGGAAGCGTAACTGCTGGGATAGCTCTGGGGTATGTTTGGTCCTGCCATCTACACAGGTTGTTTCTTCTGACTGAAACCAGATGGTTCATTTCAGATAATATCATCTTGCCTCTTTTTAAAAGAAGAGGGAGGGGGTCTTTCGCACCATGCTCTGAGATCTTCAGCTACTTTGTAAGGCTGCATATTATTCATGCCACAACATGGGGTCTCGGAATTCAAGCTGTCTTGTTTACTCAAAAGCTTGAAGCAGCACCATGTCCAGAAGCTTTGAGGGTCCAACTCAGGCCCCGAGATCATGGCTAATGTGACACCCGAGGCCTAATCTTCTTAGTGCACCAGGATAAAATGAGTATCCATTACCGAATCAACCTTCATCCACCCCCTCCTCTTGAGCCAGTGGCCCTCCGATAGCCAACCATGAGACAATTGCTTGATTGGGCCCTTAATCAGGTATTAGCCACTAAAGCGGTAAGGGAAAGCAGCTAATCTCCAAATTTTCTCCATCTGCACTTGCAGACCCAACTGGTTTGGCCCTACTAGATCAAAGATGGCTGGTAAAAATCAGATTAGGGGAGTAGAGAGGGGGGCGAGGAGCAGGCCAGAAGGGCCACAACAGGCCCAATCCAAGAAGAGCCCCGCTTTCCTGGCATAATCCTAAAGCTAAGCTTGCTGTTTGAAGCACAGTGCCTTTTGTGCTAACGCTTCAAGAGGGTGGAAGGAAAGAGGTAACAAAGTGTTCTTAGTTTCACATGTGCGTGCAACATCGGACGCCAACGCATACAGAACCACGTCCGTTTGATCGGCTGGTCTTTGTGTTGGGAAAGAGTCAGGTAATGCTTCGGTGTGCTAAAAACACATTTTCATAAATTTAATGGGAATATTAATAAAACCTTCATCAAACATATTTTTGATAGCTAGTAAACTGTCATTTTGAAGCACTGCATTTCCTCATGTATTATTACTAGTAGTTTATTTGCCAGTATTGTGGAACCAATTATCACTTTCAAGGGGGGCAGATTAGTTTGCAAGATGGCAGTCTCCTGCCCTGTGTACACAGAGCCATGTGGGCCAGGGGAGATCAGAGCCATGTTCCCGACAATGACCTAGCTCCAAATCCACACAACACAACACACGAGAGCATTTCTACATCCTCTGGCTTTACCATCATTATGGGTTTCACTCACGTCTCCTGTCCCGTATCACATTAAAAGGCTCATAATTACGAAACAACACTTTTATTCAGTAATATTATCGATTTAACTGCACTGACACTATCGGATGAGATCAACTGAATTGAGCTGAATGATGCCAACATTATCTTCTGAAGAGCTGCTTTACAGAGGTGTTGAATTTAACAGTTCTAATATACCTAACATACATTTAACATATCCTACCTCTTTTCTTATTCACGTTCCCCTGCAATTACATTTCATACGTATATTGTATTTTTTATATAATATGTATTTATTCACTTACTGTATTTTATTTTGTATTATTTATTTTATACTTATTTTTGTCTGTGCCATAGAAGCTTCTGTCACCAGAAAAAAAATAATTGTAAGCACACTTGCCAATAAATCGCATTCTGATTTTCATTGTAAAAGTCTTATTTCTCCTGAAAAAGATGCAATTTGTCTCCTCTTTCAATGTATGATCTCAGCAATGTCACAATCTGTGCTCAGAATTGATAAGGTCCCAATATATGCAATAAAACATCAATCAATATGAACTCCAACATGGCGGCCACTGATCTGAGCTTCTCTCCACATTCATTTAACTATTTAACTATCAGCGATTGAGTAATTCACTTCCACGTTTATTCATCCTACAGAAATTTAGGAGGAACATATGAGACAGTTAATGCTCAAATGAAACAAACTCAAAGTCTTCTGAAAGTCTAAGCAATACTGTATTTAAATTTGTTCAGGGTGATGACAGTAAGATAATGAGTAGTTTAGCAGTTAAGACACATTTGCCCGGTTTCACAGACAATGCTTCAATCCAGTCCCAAATTAAAATGCATTTTTGAACTGTTTTAACTGAAAGCAACTTGCACTGATATCTTAAAATATGCCATTGTGTTGTCTCAAGATGCACACCAGTACTGTTTTCTTCTATATGGCATATTTATAAAAGGAACTTAAATATCCTTAAATGTCCTGAACTAAGGCCTAATCCTGGCTTAATCTAAGCCCTGTCTGTGAAACTGGACCAGACTTCCTCAAACAGGCTGGATATATGAGGTTTAACTTTATTATTTACTGTTTTCTACATCAGGAGACCAGGAAGATTAACCATATGTACAAACTGAAGCATCACACACACACACGCATGCACACGCATGCACACGCACACACGCACACGCACACGCACACACACACACACACACACACACACACTTACTTTATATTGCTCCTAAGAAAGAAATTGAAATAAAGACAGTATAATTCTAACCAGTGTTGTTTATTTCACTTAAATACGTTTAATTATTGCATAGTGTTAACATTTTTACTAAATCAGATTAAAATAGCAAAAAGATAAAAATCAAATAAAATAGTTTTATAGGTGGATTTTGACATATGAAGCTAATTTACCTTCATGGGTGATGCAAAAGGAGTCCATTATGGATATATTGGCGTGAACGAATGATTAATCAGGTTGTAGATTGTTACCAGATGTATATTACACAAAGCAAAGGCTGTTTTCCCTTCAAAAGCTTAAAACTTTAACATGCGAGTTGCTCTTCATCACCTAATATGGTCTTTATGTCTAACAATCATTGTTTTCAAGTACTGGCAGCTGCTGTTGAGAAATAATGTTACAGACTACAAGCTCCACTTATTAATGCGGATTATTTTGATGGTGAGAGGAGCAAAGGTGAAGTGCAGTGTATAGAAGAGTGAATATAAATCACAAGAGAGTTTGTGTGTGTGTGAGTTGGGAGGAAGGGAGTGAAAGTGCTGAAATTATTATTGACTGGACCCTATTTACTTCACACTTTTCAATTATTGCTGTAAAAGCAAAGGTGTCTCTTTAATTGCAGAGGCCGAGGCCTGAACAGCGAGTGTCAGGGGAGGTTCTGCCAACCACTGACTCCTGCACTTCAAGTTTGACTTTTAGGTGTTCAAGGGTAAAGACCTCTATGGCGCCAGTGAACACTTTGACTTCTGAACACACTGAGACCCAAAAAACAGCTTTTACACGGTGGAAAAATATAATTATATAATCTACAAAATAAATTAAAAAATAATATTTACACCAGACAGTTTTTAACTTTGTCAGTTTCACAATAAAGCAATAAGCCACAAGAGAGTAACATCATGATATCAGCAATAAAATCACTGTATAGCTATGTATGTGGCAAAAAAAAAAATGACCTAAAAAAATAATTACATTTATGAATAATAATATCAATTAAACAAAGTTCTTTAGCCTCACTTTTTTACTCTGTTTACCATGTTTTAATGGTTTGAACCAGTGGCCATACAAATATTTAGAGAGCTAAGCCATCGAAAATGTCTCAATGGCATTGCATTTGATGATAGATCATCAAGCAAAGTAGCATTCATTTCAAAGAAAGATGCAAGCTATTCATGCAAAATATATCATTAGATCATTAGCTTTTAAATATTAAAGCAATGGCAAAAAGTTAGTCTTGTGTGATTTTGTTTGTTTGCGATCTCTACACCTGTGGTTCCTGCATGTGTAAACTTAAACCAAAATTACCAATATACTGTATTTATATATTTTTTCCTATGAAATAATTTCTTCATGCCTTAAAATAGCTTGCATGTAACTCTACACCCTTGCTTCATTTAGTATATGCGGACCAATTAATATGCTAATTAGCCCCGCCTCCACTCACTCACACCAGCTCCAACTTCCTGCAGTAAACGCTGCACAATGATATCGCTCTTTACAACGTCAGACACATAACGGTAATTAATATGATTAGCCTTTTCTTGACTACATTATCAAACAAACTAATAATGTGTTGCTAATGTTACACAAACCATGTTCCCGTTCGCCATCTCAGAGTCAAATAGCTTCAAACCTCGTTTTTGAGACTGTCTTTGGTTCAATGCCGTTTTAAGGAGAAAATACTCAGCAATGGTGTTGACCTTATGAATTTGAACATGGTTTGTCTCAAAGCATATTAAAAACACCACATAAACAAATAAAAAACATTAAAAAACTTGATTTTCAACACAGGGGGACTTTAAGGAGAACTGATTCGTACCCCAGACAGCAACATAGTGTTGATCCAGATCTGGCCCACATCACACTAGATGTGGGCCGGATCTGGGCCAACACTATGTTGCTGTCTGGGACATCCACACACACACACACACAAACACAAAAAGCTGATTAAAAGGCATTGGAAAAAAAAAAATAGAAATTAAGTTAGTTCTGTAAGAAGTACTACATTCATTTGTTTGAGAATGCTATTTGGTTAGATATTGAATGGCACCCTGACATTACTAAGTGTTATAGCCTATACCTACTGTATTTGTGCTAAGAACTTTGAATGTGGCTCATCAGCAGATTTTATGTCAGAAACTATCCATTTCATAATCAGAACCTATGCAGACGTCATTCACATCTATATGTGCGGAGCGAGTATTGCGTTTCTGGCTGAAATCAGTGCAGTAAACGTGGACGTCTCTCCTCTAGAAGGTCACGGAGCTCATGGCACCAGGAAGCTCTCTGCCTCACTTCGATTGTCTGATTTTTTCTCCTTCATTACCACTAGCAGCTGTGAATAAGATGGCCCCGCTCTCTTTTTCCCCCAGCTGAACTCGCTAAGTGCTGTTGTGCAGTTTTATCAGAGTAGCTGGAGGACTCCGGGGAGATGCACTATCTCCTTTGGCCCTGAAAATTGATATTGAACACGGGGGGAGAATCTCACGAGCTGGTAGCAATTAGCTAAAAAGGATTTGCAACTCTCTGTGATTCATCGCACAAGAGATCGAAGTCATTTGAAAAGACGATTTTGACTCGCTCTTGCCCTCTTTTCAAGATGCAGCTCTGTTAGTCCCTTACAAGCTAGTGTGACATTTCCTATTTTAAGGCCTATTTCTCTTCCTGAAAAGTTGCAGTGTGCTGCGTCACACACAGGGCCTTTGATTTGTTCATGTTTACGCACCTAACGGCAAGCTGCAAGCACTATATTGGCTGCTCTGGGTTTGACTTGTGAATTGGCGGAGTAATGAGACAAGGAGGAGAGTTCATTAAGAAAGAGAAATGTTTGCTGGGGCTTTAACAAACACATGGCTGCCGAACTGTGGTTGAGTCCTCGATCTGTGTTTTCTTTGCACACTCAACAAATATTTCAGGCAATTAAAAGGAAATTTGGGCTCTAATAAACTCAATGTTCAGCCAAGTAGCATTTATAGCACTTGTGCATGCCGAGAGTTCATTTTAGTCCACATTGTTTTGTTCACATTAAAGAGACAGTGATAAACCGTTCCTCTAGCTTCATTATTTCAACTTACAGGGTCAATGTATTTTTAGCCCTAAAAGGTATTTTAGGTATTTTACTAGATTATTTTTTCACATTTACAGTTGCTAATTTTTATATTAAAATAATTTGTATAGTTTGGTTATGTTCAGAATTATATTTAGTATGTATGTTAATAGCAAATTTGTTCAAATACAGCTCCTCGCTGCATGGGTCCACAATATGTCCTTAATGAAAAAGCACACCTAACAGCAAATATAAACATATTTAATATAGTTATTTGCTGTTGTGTATTTGAGTACAAAATGAGGATATATATGCTAGTTTAGATTAGATTAAAACACTTTCTAGTTCTAAAACTTGCATTTGTTTCTGTGGTAAAGGTTTTATGCCATAACCAGTCATATTTAAATTAATTTTGATCAGTAGATATCTAAATTATGATTACATTTTATTTCGATTGATAAAAACAGTTGTTGTTGTATGCCTCTAATTTGAAGTGTTCTAGGGTTAATTTAATCCACATGGATTTTGACTTCTTTACCTTTCTTCTCAGTTAGGGGTTGCATCATAATAAATGTGAGTCAGATAGTCAAAAATATAACTTTGCCATCCACACACATTAGTTCAAAAGCACTGACTGGAAACACGTCTATGAAGCAGCACAGCCAACTCTCTTCACGGCTCACGCATTATGATGGTAGAGTTTTGAACTTCCATGTGCGATTACCTCCAGAAGAATCGTCGTAGAGAAGGTGTCCAAATTCTGCTGTCCAACATGACCAACACAGGCGCTCAATGGTTTGCATTTAAAAATGCAGCTTACATACAGCGGGCTCACCCTAAAAACGGCAAAGACGCCATGTCAACAAAGCCAACTTCCCGCTCGCTGCGCCCCGATGTTCGTTACGTGCGTGAGAAGCTCGGGATCTCATCAGCATGCACGGACTGGCAGGTCCGCCCTGGTGAAAGCTATCGTTTAAGAATTGAGCGGCGGCCATTAATAGAGCCAGAAAGATGACAGATGACTTCATATGCCATGCAAGCAGGCCCAGACAATAGCTTTAGCTATGACAGATTGCCTGGCTGTAACCCACTTTATGTTAAACTCATTCTCACTGTCCAATTTCACAAGTGTAATTTTGTTCCTCTGCATGGCATTGTCCTCGGCGGACTAACCGAGTTCCTTTGGTAATGATTCCCTTTTCTATTGTATTGTTTTCTGCATAATCGGCCCGGTAGTCAAGGGTTTGGGTGACACAACCATCTGTCAAGTTCATTTGCTTTGTAAGGTGTGCTTGGAATAATGGTCCATACAACTGGAGGCTATCCGTTATCAAAGAAGAATATCCCCCGTACTTCGCTCGATGTGCCCGAGACGTTTCCCCCTCCTCCCTTCCTCTTATTATGCTATACCCTTGGCTCCATCGCCTCATTTTTTTCGGCAGCTGTCACATGGGCATCTTGTATTATGAAATTTAAAGCCACGATTCAATTAAGGGTATGAGTTATCATCCTTACCGGCTCACCTCTGCTCCGTGGGGGCGGCTCCACAGACTGCAGCGCTCACCAGAAATGATCTGCCGCTCGTTGAGCCTGTCAGCTCTCATTTGGGAGAGTCCAGTTTAATCTGGACCCGCGCTGAAATCTCATACTGCCACCGCTGCGTTTTCATCTGTCTTGCCTACAGGAGCCAAAAGTTGACTGCTGAAATATACTGTCTATATTGAGTGGGTCGTGGCAGCCGGCGCAAACCGGGATGGAGAACACGCGCCGTGCGAGTCCCGAAAGAAACATGGGGAAGACCTTTCGGAGCTAGCTGCACTCGGAGTTGGCTGTGCCGTAGCGGGACATAAAAATAGGATGAGGATATTTTACATGGCCTATCTCTTTAATGTCCCCTGAATGTGCTCCATAAGTGCGTAATTTGCCTGGCAGAACGTTAAGGGATCGTGTTGCACTTGTGATGCTGATTCTTTGGCCTCTCAGCTCTGTTCACAGTGGGCTGTTCTCACAGAGGGCAACGTCAAAAACACGTGTTTCACAGCCCAAAGTCCCTTCACGCCATACACCTCAAATGTACAAGGTCACGGCTGACGAACGATGATGGACTTTGTTTCAGTAGAGCGCAAAATGACAAAAAACACAAAAGGTGCTTCTCAATTCACATGTACTTTTCTTTGCCATTCTGCAGTAGAACAAGTGTGAGTAGCGTGTTCACCTGGATGATGCACTTAATTAACTGAAAAACTAAGTGTGGATCGTTGGACACTTCATGCACTTAAAGGAATGGATGACTTAAAAATTTAAATTCTGTCATCATTTACTCACCCACAAGTTGTTTCAAACCTGTATGAATTTATTTATTTTACAACACAAAGGAATATATTTTGAAGAATTTCAGTAACTAAACAGTTGATGTACCCCATTGACATCATTAGTAGGAACAAAAAAAATATTATGGAAGTTAATGGGGTCCATCAACTGTTTGGTTACCGACATTCTTCAAAATATCTTCTTTTGTGTTCAGCAGAAGAAAGAAATTCATACAAGTTTGAAACAACTTGGAGAATAAATTGTGACATAGTTTTAATTTTAAGTCAACTATTCCTTTAACTGTCACAGCATTCATTTCCTTATCAGACTCTGATGCTGGATTTAATAAAAAATGTATACGCTAGACAGTTGAGAGCACACTATGTCATTTAGGACTATAACTATAGTTTATGTGTTTGCTTTATTTGCCACTTTGCACACATTATTGGAACCAGAGTGTTGCTCAATGTTGTCCTATTTTTTGTCCTATATGAACATTCTGTATATCCAAATTCTTCTGACCAAGTTAACCATTTTCATATGGACTAACAGATCCCCTGATGTTTTCTATGGTGGCATTCACTAACAGAGATGGCAGTGCAGGAATGGACATGATAAAACGTCAGGGAGCGTGAATGCCAACCAAATGGCTGCAGTATCTCTCCAACAGGCGCGTGGTGCTGGGTTCTCTGGCAGAGAGTTGATCTGAGGGGATCCAGATCAGCTGTGCGGGGTATTGGGTGGTTATGACCGCCATACTACCTGGCATTGAGGAGGTTCATTAGCCGAGTGTTTGGCCCCAATCAATGCATTGTGATGCCCATAGTGTTTGGCGCCTCAGCGCCCAGGCTTTTATCCACATCCTGGGAGACTTATTAGAGCCTATTTGCGATTATATGGTTGTACTCTTAGGTGGGTTCTGTGCACGAATATTTGACATTTGTGTGGCTCAGTGTAGCTTCCAAATTGAGCATAATGTCAAAAATGATTAAACTGGCAGAGAGGCAAGCTACAGTTTTAGGCTTCATATTTTCAAGCCTTACAATTAGCATATAATATTCATTGGTCATATTAAAGGGGTACTTTGAAGGGCTAGAAAATGGGCTTTCAATAAAATGTGGCTGCATATGCAGTAGAAAAGGGGAACAACTGAAATAAGTGCTTCCTGAGTGATTTAAGAAAACAGACTGTTGTTGGAAAACTTCAACACCCATAATGCACTGCGCTACAGATGCGAAAAACGCAGAAAATCAAACTCGATCCGAATTTCTTTATGACAGATGAAAGTTTCGGAGGCCGTGTGTAAACATGATTGACACAACGTGAGGTCGTATTTATTTTTTAACGTGCGAAAATTTCGGATGAGATTAGTGTGAAAGGACCTTAAGTGATTAGTGGTAGCGAGTTATTTTCGGTTTCCAGTGAAAGATCCAGCAGGTTGTAGGCAGTATCTAAAGACTACAAAAATGTTAAATATGGAGAGAATGTTTGTAGTCAATATTTCAAACTGGATGACAATGAACAGTGTTTTTGATCAAACGGAGGGGGGAAAAAAACTGACAGAAACGGTCATTTTGTCAGTCCCATCCAACCACCCCTTCTTGAATATATATTTTTTAAATGTATATATACCACCAGCATCAATACAAAGCTGGTTGGAAATCTGAAAAAAAAATCTGAGAAACTTTAAGAATTATGGTTTGTGCAATGCTGGGAGTGTCACCACAGCAAACGAGTAAAATCAAGCTACAAACATCTCCACTGAGGCTGAGATGTTTCTAAGAATCTTCAAGGAATAACAACATTTATTAAATAATGATTTAGCACATAAATGATTTAAGTCATGCTACTTTGTTTTAGTAATTGCTACTCATGATAACTGTAATGTGGAAATGTTAGCGAGAGAGGATTTTGCAGGGTTTCCAACATTTTCATCTATTATTTTTGATTCTCTCTTATAGCTGACAAATACAACGGTAACCACTTTAGCACTTTCATACAATCGAGCGAGCGATGTGTCTGCTGTGAGGTTTTATTAAAGTTTATTGGCCATGTAAAAACCTCTCTGTAGAAAATAACTGGCTTCGTCTTTCCTGTCACCATGAATTTAGGTGGGGCGTCTATCCGCTGCTCCCGAAGCCTCCAGCGGAGCTACAGGTAGGAACAGTCTTCTTCAATTAAATCTAATCATCCCTCTAAATCAATAATTGTGCTAAAGGCTGCCTTCAAATCTGGGAGGGATTCACATCTAATGTGCTGATCCAGCTTGTCTGGGCCAGCCTCCTTGTGTACTGAAACCAAAGCAATTTAGTCGTTGCCTACGGGCCTTCTGGCAGTCCCGGAGTCGGAGTGTTGCGAGGACTCGGAGATGCGATTTAATCTGATACATCTGTGTGCACGCTGGAGTTAAGCATGGCTATAGCGGGGGCTATGATTCAAGTGAGAAGTATTATCGCTTTCCTATAATAACAATGGTGCGGAGCGTGGGGAGACCTTGGAAAAACAGCTCGCGTCAACCTAATCTGACTTCTCCTTTGCTCGCACGTCTCGAATCCAGCCTGGAGACGGGAAAACCTCGCAGCTGACCAATCGAGTCTCTGGCCTGCCAAAACAGACAAGGCCGAAGGAAATTAAATAGGTGGGTAAGAGAGTATCCACCCGTGCATGCGTGTGTTCCCGTGTACTTCTTGGATGCGAATGGAGCAGTGAGTCATATCCACTACTGTTTGTTCCAGACACCAAAAAGTTGGCCTCAAAATTACTGATGTGCTTTTTTTTTATTATCAGACAGCACACGGGGAAATCTGCAAATGAATCATTGGCATGGTGGCATCAGACCATAAATTCTTCTCTGCTCTGTCCACAAACTTCTAGTGTCTCATAGTTTTTCATAGCTTTCATTGCAGTAACAACATAACCCTAATTTAAGAGATGCAAAGCTTGCAGGATGAGATCAGTTTTTTTTTTTTTTGGGGTTTTCTGGAAAAGAACAGAAGCTCCTCCGCAGTGCGCAACTCCTCCCATCTAAAACACAGATGTGTGATGAGTGAACAGCTTACATACAGTGATGTGCATGCATATATTAGGTTAAGATCAATGACAACATATATTTTTGTTCTATTTGTATTGCATCATGTATTTTAAAGGAATACTTTAAATGTAAATTCTGTCATCGTTAAATTTATTAAATGATTTCCATTTTGACAAATTTTCACTGCACAAATAGATTAAGATTGAATTAAAGTCTCTGTTCTCTGAAAATGTGGTCATCTGCATTGTAAAAAGATCTCATACGAGTTTGAAATAACATGATTAAAATGACTTGCTGCCTAATACACAGGTGTTAAAGGGATAGTTCACCCAAAAATGAAAATTAGCCCATGATTTACTCTCTATTTTTCTTATTTTTCTCTAAACTCATCTCTTCGCTTCAGAAGGCCTTTATTAACCCCCATGAGCCGTGTGGAGCACTTTTATCATGGATGGATGCACTTTTATGGACTTTAAAACAGAAACAACCATTCACTCAAATTATCAAGCATTTTTTAATATAACTCCAATTGTATTTGTCTGAAAGAAGAATGTCATATACACCTAGGATGACTTGAGGGTGAGTAAATCATAGGCTAATTTTAATTTTTGAGTGACCTATCCCTTTAAGAGTAGAGCATTTAGTACTTTTGCAATTGCAAAAATTTGTCACAACATCAAGCTCTATAATATCAAATGATGTTACCAATCCACAGTAGCTACTCAGATCACTGAGGATGTGATTGTGTTCCCTCTCGACTTATATGGATAATATGGCTGGTCCCTCATTCCCACAAGCCCTTTATATGAGCTAAGTCACCAGAGGATACGTCTCAGACGGTGAATGACCATTATCTGTTTCAAATGCTTCAAGGGGCTCGCGATAAGAATTTCAGAGCAGGGCGGCAAAGGTTAAAAGGAGAGATAGTTCTTGTCATCGTTCATCTAGTGGATGGGAGAGAGGCAACGGGAATGGCGCGATATCTTAAAATAGGCGAGTGATGGAGGCGAAGAGCAGATAGACACTTTAAGCAGCTCAAGTCACAGTTCAACAACCACTAGTGCTGTAAGACAGGACAGTTCAGCAGTATCGGCATCAAAGTTGGCCCGTTCTCCGACATGTGAAGTTGGCTATTTCACCGATGATGAATCTTAGATGATATGGAGCTAAAAAGAACTTCACATTTGTTTGCGGTCTCCAGCATGAAGTTGGATATCTGGCAAATAATGAATCATTTTCAACAGAAATTTCAACATGTATGGGTGTGTTTATTGCTCTGTCAAACCACTTAGTGTTTTATAACAATGGCTAGCAACGTTTTGCTTTTTATACAAGTCCAATGTGTCTAACACTGAGTCTGGAACTAACCACTTAGAATAAGAGTGAGTGTGTCATAGCGTATAGTATATAAATTGAGCAAAAACTCATTGGCCCATGATTGTCACACTGAAAAACAACACACACACACACACACACACACACACACACACACACACACACACACACACACACACACACACACACACACACACACACACACACACACACACACACACACACACACACACACACACACACACACACACAAAAAAAACATTATTGGCTCAACTTAATTCAACAATGGACAGTGGTTCTACACAATAGAACCATATTACCATATCTCTATGCAAGTACTTTTTGTAGAATAAACTAAACTAAATTGAGTAAACTCAACTAAACTTAAAATTAAACTGTTCAATGATAATAACTTTTATGGCGTTAGGTGTTCTGAGTATTACTTTTAAATACTCATATGGCGTTAGGTGTTCTGAATTCTTGTTATTATGTCCTCAATAAAAGCAAATGCTTGACACTTTAAACACTCGACACCAAAAAAATAAAAACACACACCAACATAACAGAAACTCTTTAACACAACTAACAAAATAGAACATTAACCATTAACAAATCTCCTCCTTTTCTGCATTTCTGCATGGGAAGTGGAAATCCTGTTCCTATGCTGGCTCCCAATTTGACTACTTATATTATGTCCTAAATGTACTGTTTTTGAAAAGAAAAAAAGTCACTTGTCATAATTGCATCTTTAAAGGGCCGCTCTATTGTTTATGTGCATCCTGTCACCATTTAAACTGCCCTGTCAATCATCTGTCCCAGTTAAAATCCCCCACATTCAATTTAATTTGCTACCATATCGAAGAGAAATGTAGTCGCGCATTGATCTGACAGTCGTCTTTCATGCAGAGACTGTGTTTGCATAATGATGCATTTAAAAGTTAATGACCAAACGTGTCTTTATAAAAGTTCACAATGTTCATGTAGATGAAATACAATGTGTATAACATTTAATACGTTTTTCTTATCATATGTCAGGTCACATAATATATATATTTTTTTACTTAAGTATTATATTATTATTATAACTCCTTTATCTAAACCTCTCTAACCATCAATCTAACATATCCGCCATGTTTGTAGTTTTTTAGTTCTAATCAAATCCTCTTCCAATGCACGATGGGTTGTGGGAAATATTAGCTGTTAGAGTGTGCAAAGAATCTACACAATTCTAACAGGAAATACTAGACCATCCAGTATATTTGGAACTGTAGAGTGTTGCAGGGCGTCAGAACCCGGAAGACTAACTCACCGGTCGGCGTTGTATACTGGGGTTTTTTAATTAAGGTGTAAATTAAAGCCTGCATGTGGTAAACATATATTGAACAAACTTTAACGTTTTGTACTATAACGTAAATTACACACACCCATTGCAAATGCGTGAATTTTGAAGCTGTTATGTTCATTTTTGAGAATGTCTGTTTCTAATAAGAAACTAGAATAGATAGTTTGGGGTGTGAGTGTGTGCAGTGTTCGTAACGTCAAAGTATCAAGTTATGTTTACAACAGGCTTTATTTTAATTATGAATTGTAAAACCCCATTATAGAATCCCATAGGATAACACACACACACACACACACACACACACACACACACACACACACACACACACACACACACACACACACACACACACACACACACACACACACACACGAGTGGGTTAAGTACATTGTAAATTAAGCAAATTACTGGCAAATTGAATAAGAAGCTAAATTCTTCTTTTTGTGTGTGTTGTGAATTCCAGTCTGAATAGGGTTTAGATGATGCTGAGCTGTAAAATCGCTAAACACCTCAGTGACACGGGTCTAGGAATGCTGTAATTATCAGCTTGATAAATATCTAGTCAGCCCAAGGCCAGACTCTGAGGGAAGCTCGAGTGTAAGTGAGACTTTAATAAGTGTTTTGCTCAGACAACTCCTCCAGCAAGACCTCACTCTCTGTATCATTCAGCATTTTGGAGACTAACTGGTACTATTATGACCCTAACCTCACTGCATCTTCCCCGTCCACCCTTTGAGACCCTCGCTAAGTGCGAATGACTAGAATCGCAGTTGTATCTCCACTCATGAGGAAAAATTGTCCTTATCTAAGCTCCACTCTGTCAATACCTCATTGTTCACTCACTCAGATACTCGCAGACAGGAGCATTAAAAAGAGCTTTAATTGTTGCTAGCTGCATGCTTGTTGAAGTTAACACTACAGACCACATGCTAGGGTTTATTCATGCATAGCATTGTTATTAAGGAAGATCAAAACCTTGGATGGTACTGAACCGAGTCCAATGGGTTAGACGGGTTTTATTTATTTTGAAATGTGAGTTCTCAGAGAGAGATAAAAATGGTTCATGGGAATCAGCTGATTAGCTAATAGGTATTATTAGCGATTACTCTTGTCCTACTTGGGAGGAGATTACCAAGTGCCTGGAGAGAGACAGACGCACTGCATTCCAGTGCAGTGAGAGAAGAGGCAAGGTGTTCATAGACATGAACCCGCAGTCAAACACTCATTTTCAGACAATTCATCAAGCCCACGTCTCATATTTCAAAAGCCTCTCGTCCTCCCACACCTGCACATGTTTTACATATATATATATATTTTTACGGTATGTCTAACAGACCCTTGTTTTTCTTGCAATGTAATTATGTATCTTTTTAAAAGATAGATGAATAAATTACATAATTCCATGTAGCTTTGAGTCCATCCATTCATGCAGAATGCATGTTTTAAATGTTTTATGAGAAAAACAGCCAGTTTGTTTGTTCAAAACAACAAAAAACTGGTAATAATAAATATTTTTGTATTATTAATATAATATTGACAGAAGTTATCTAGTAAAGGATGTTTCACTGAATGTGATTTTTTAAACACTCATTAGAACATTATTTTCCTTGGCCGAGAAGCTGATCATTCGTGCAATATTCATTCTAATATTAGTAAAAAGGTTTTATGCCTATTTTTCAGCTTGACAATATTCAATATCTTGCTCTATGCTTGCCTTACATTTAAGTACAATCAACTTAGATGTTTAAGTAATTTAAACTTAAATTGCATTAAACCGACTAAAAAATATTTGAATTTTGTCTAACAAAAAAAGTTGACAATTGCTTAACTTATTTTGATGAGTTAAAGGGTTAGTTCACCCAAATAATTACTCACCCTCATGTTGTTCCAACCCCGTAAGACTTCGTTCATCTTCGGAACACAAATTAAGATTTTTTTGATGAAATCTGAGAGCTGTCTTAGTCCTTCATAGGCTTCTATGTAATTTCATTCTTTCGGCCCAGAAAACTTAGTTGATACATCATTAATATAGTCCAAGTGACTACAGTGGCTCAACCTTACGGTTATCAAGCGACGAGAATCCTTTTTGTGCACAAAAAAACAAACAAAAATAATGACTTTATTCAACTATTCATTTTCTTCTGTGTGGGCCTCTGATGTGAGTTAACAAGAAGCCACGACGCGTGTGCGAGAACTGAGAAGTAATTACTGACAGAATTTTCATTTTTGGATGATATTTATAAAATTTCATTTTATATATTCTTATGGACATCAGCAATACCAAAAAATGTTCATATTTTTTAGTAAAAATATTAACAACATCATTTTTCATGAGTGATGAGGTCATTGACCTAATTGAAACAGCTGAAATGGAAGCAATAGCAACGTATCTGTCTTTGGTGTTGTGACACAGTATCATAAAACTAGTCTAAAGACAATATTTTTTTTTAATGAAATTTCATGGCTAAATTGCTTTAAATTGATCACAATGTTGCTTAATTTTATATCACCATAAATGCATCATGAATACATTGTGAATATTCAGTATATTGCCCAGCCCTAATTGTTATATAACTAACAGATCCAAACTGCTCTTGGCATGTTACTCTTCTTCATGCCAACTCTGAAAATTTTGCGTGGTCACTTGCCAGCAGCATCCATAGGGCCCAGAACAGACTCTCATCAATTAACAGCACACCAGGATTCATTGCCCTGCTTTTAACAATCATTATAGATTGAGAGCAAACATATGTTGATGGTTAATTTTATTTCCAAGAGAGCACGCAACAATTAGCCTCTTAAAGTGTGCTAGCAATAGTCAAAATACAGCTTTATTGGCTCTTGAATTGGACTGGCAGGAGGAAGAGTGACAAGGGCTTCCAGTGACGTGTACTGGTCCCACATCACCCCTCTCCCTATCAGCCAGACTGTAGTGACTGGATTACCGGTTTGGGCTCACACATATTCTTGGACACAGCTGGGACAGTTTAATGACTTAATTCTAGTTAATTACTCACCCCAGTGCAGCTGACCCAACTCCATCACGAACTCTCTCCGCATGGCTGAGTTATTGTCAAGTTTGGGAGGGGTTGTGTGGGGGACGGAGAAAAAAAGGAGCACCAAACATCGGATTGCGGTATACCAATACTGAAGTATTATTGATGATTTGGTCTCACCCTGTATATGGATGTACAATCCTAGAATATTGTATGGATTTTCAGAAAATAAGCCAATATGGTTGGCTACAGAATTCTTCCAATATATTTAGAGGATGTTGTAAGAGCAAGATAAATATTATTGATTTGATCGCACTGACACTATTAGTTAAGAACAAAACTTGAACTTAATTGAGCTGAATAATTACACTATAGTCTTCTGATGAGCTGCTTATAGCTGAATCAATTTCATTTAATAATTTACCTTTTTTTGCAACATTGACACTATTGAACTAATTTGAATCAACATGGACCTGACTCAGTGAATAACAAAACTATTGTCTTCAGTAGACCTGCTTATAGCTCAATTGAACTCATTTCATAATTGAACTTGTCAATGACTGAATCAACACTGAAATGAAAGCGTAGCGTAAGTTCCGCCAGGAAGACTCAATTGTTACGTCATGTATTACCTTCTCATCTATCCAATCACGTTCTAATATGTGAAGTATAAAAGATCCTTACTTACACTCGTCTGAGTTCGCAGATGCTGACGCTTTCACTCTCCACCATCCTCCCCACCTCCACCAAGACGGTCTTCGCTCCATCCTTTCCACCACCACCAGGTCGGTCCTTTCCAAAAACCCCAAGGGGGGGTCGGCTGCGCCCCTGCCTTCATCTTCAGGCAGAATATGCAGAATCCGTACCCTCGGATCACGAGTTATGGACGGGGCCTACGCCAAAGAACTTTATTGCATATATGGCTTGCTGGGCTGTTAATAAAATGCATCATTGTACAGTATCTTATCTCCCGAGTCTTTCTGGTAGAACTGACTTGAGCTAAGGCTACATTCACACTGCTAGTCCAAATCTGATTATTTGTGTGTCTGATTGGAATCTGATCTGACTTGTCCACATTGTGAATCCCAACGGTTCAGATCCGATTTCAGGAATAACTGCATTTGTTTCTATTGCAATTAAGTTGCATTGGTAGGTATACACTCAAAACAACAACTGCAACATGGAGCGGTTTGCAATAGAGATGTTGTCTTATTTGCAACATGAAAATGTGTAGCCTCCACGCTGGACTAAAATGTCTAGCAGAAATGTAGGAGTCTGGTATGAGCGGCTTTATTCCGTGCTGTCGTCTCCGCCGGTCTCAAAAAATGTCTCCATTATGTTGTCATTTTATGCTCATCCGGTACTTTCCAACAACACAACCTTGTTTCTGCAGCGACTTTCAGCATTTTTCCTATAACATTGTCTGACATTTACGTTTTACGTGGCAAGAGAATGTCACAAACCACACGAAATACGATCAAATTGGACAGACTGAAATGGATCACCAGAAATGTGATTTGAATAGGATTTCAAACCACATATGAATAGCTTGAAATGGATTTGTAAAAATTGCATTTCATGTGATTTTTTTTACTATTCACACTTGCTAAATCTGATTTCAATTGAAAAAGCACAAAAATCGAATTTGGACAGACAGTGTTAACTAAGCCTAAATTATGGCACTATTGGCTTTTTTTTAGATGCTTTACAGATTAATTTGAATTTGCATCATATTGATTAAGTTTGCATCATTGATTGTAATTTTCATATTGTAAAGCTGCTTTGAAACAATTCTAAAAAAGCTCCATATAAATAAAGACAACTTGACGTAAGTTGTTTCTTGCAACGTGGATAGGGTTAATTAATTTCAACCTATGAACTTTAATTAACTTTCTACTACACTGGACTGCACTGAATGAATGAATGAATGAATTTATAAACTTATTTCTGTGCTCATCCTGTAGTCTTGTGGACCTTGAGGAACCTAAAATCCTCCCTATTTGCTGCTCCTGAGTGTCTTTATTTCAGCTACAGTGGCAATGACTTATGCAGAGCTTCAGAACCGGTGGCTTTTGCATGTGCAAATTAATTCACTCAAGACGATTTACTGCCCTGGAGCAGCTAATGGGAAACAAGGGTAAAAACATGAAGACTGTTTTCAGGGATTTCCTGCTGGCTTCCAATTTGTCTGAAGCCCCCACGAGTAGTAATTTATTACCTAGCTGTTTATAACTATTGATTTCACTCACAGTGCCTCCTGACATTCAGCATCGGAGTTTGAGATGCAGAGGGCAGAGGCTGCTCCTCCTGGTTCTCCGGGGTCAGCTAAGGTACCATAGGGGTCTGCTCGGGGTCACTCGGCCCCAGCAGGAGAGCCTGAGTGTGGGCAGAGTGTTTGTGGATTAAGGACCTGAGGACCAGAAACATCCACGTATCACCAATTAAGCCAGACTCTGCCCTGCTGATGCGAGACACCTCAGGGCTGGGTCTTGAGACCCTTGTTGATTATGCATTTGCATTGTTCCCAGATGTGTAACTAGGCAATTGTGCTTAGCCATAAAAAAGCATGGCTGGTTAAAAGATTTTGAAAGGTAAAAAGAGGCAGGCTTGTCCATTCATTTACCTCAATTGTGTCAATCTACCACAAACATTGTTACAACCTTAAACCGGCAGAATGGGGTGCAAAACCATGACTCCCACTGAGGAGGAGTTGGTGAAAGAGACAGCAAAGAAGGGAGGGGGAAACCTATACAAAAAAGGACAGCAAGAGGGAAAGGAAATTAATGAGTCTTCACATATTGCCTGTGTTTCTTTTGTGGTGGCCAACAAAAGAGAAGCAGGTTCGAGAGGATGTGGGGGCTTGGGAGCTAGGGGATATCAGGCCTGTAAATTCCACCAAACATTAATAACTTCATTACATGGCAATTACCAGCCAGGGGTGGGAGAACAGTATCCTACTTCCACATACATTTGTCCAAGACACAGCACTTCTCACCCTTTTCCTTTTCTCTCACCCCTCTCTCTTTCCCCATCTTTCTTTCTGTCTTCTAAAGGCAGAAAGGTCAAACTATTACATCGTCTGAATGAAATGTGCCTTACTTCCTCTGATGTATAGCTGACTGGCTCTGGAAGCCATTGGTATTGTTCAGGTGTGTAATAATTAATGCAGCTTTGGAATGGCTCTCCTGGGAAGAACGGAGGGGCGGGAACAGGCCGATGTTGATCCCACACCCACTGAGGTTGACAACAGACTCTGGATCAAAAGGCCAAAACAAAGCCAAAGAGCAATGCTACAATGCTCAATTTACTTATTTGCTATTAGTTATCTCATTGGAATTGAAGACATCCTGCTCCTGGTTACATCTGTAACATATGTCGGCACATTTTTATCTGTATAATGCAATTTTTATAAATGAACGGCTGAAAGTACTATGCCACATTTACAAAACCACAATGAACATTTTCTGTGAACACTATGTACTTGCTTACTGATTACATATTAAACATTAACCACTCCACTTGCCAAGAGTGACAAAATGTTTGTATGATCATTAAACAGACATGTCTGCTTAAATGAGATGGCATAAAAGATTAGAAAATGTCTGTTAGCATAATGGGACAGTACAATCGATTTTACTGCAAAATACTGTAAAATGGTTTTAGAATTTGTGGTGAAAATCTGTTTTTATTCTGTTTTTAACAAGACAATGCATGTACTTTTACAGTAAAATAATATTAGTGCTAAATTAATAAATTAATATTAATGCAAAATGTTGTCATCTTTTAGTTGTCATCTTATTGTCTTACAGTTGGAATTACATTTTTTTATTTTTTTTTATTTGCTGCATTATTTTGGTGGCGTTAATGTTACCCTTACAGTAAATATTGGGTTGTGAGCACTGTCTATATGCTTAAGAGTACTTTTAATTAACTTTCATGATGACTAATATGCAGTCCCTATATTTGTTATACTGAACTTCTGGTAACCGCAGCTCCTCCCCCTTCCTTAAAACTCTTTATTAAGTCATACAGGCAATACAATCCTTGTGATGCATGTGGACGCACACAGACTGAAATGATGTGGGCAAGCAGAGACATGAAACAGCAATAAAGTCTTTGATGTGAGCCTCAGGCAACAAGTCAACCTGAACCAACATTACAAGGAACAATTCATAATTGGTGCATGTTCGTACAAAGAGAAGTATTGTTTCCTTCTCAAATTCTCAATTTAAATATATCCCTGTTAAGGCGCATTAAACTGTATCTTTGTATGACCTACTTTGTTTGACAAAAGGATCATTCAATCAAGCCCTCCTCACATCTGAGGATGTCGTCCTGCGTGAGTCAAAATATCGCAACATCTATATGTTTCCCTTTGCAAACATCTTAAGGTGTTAAACAACCTGAGCAAATTGATTTACGACTAAGATAAACATTTCCACGGTGTTCCTTTCTTAATTCCAGGAAGCTTGCGTTCAATAATCAACCCCTGTCAGTGTTGATGGAAGGCTTCACACAATACAGTGTGTTAAACATCAAACTGTCGAGCGAAAGAAGCATCCCAGTGAACAGAGCACTGTTCCCTAAATCTCTGGGGCAACGACTGCGCTTCCTTACAGAAGCTGCCTCTGGTGACACTTCCCCTGAAATTCCAGCAGAAATGAGCCTTACGAGATACTGGCACATTATAAGACAAGATCATTAAAGGTCTTTGACAGAATGAACACATAGTGGAGTGAGAACAGCTTTTATTTAGGTTCACTAATGGGCTGTGGAATAATGAGACTGGCTGTTAGCTTTAGGAATCCTTTTCCTCATTAAGACTCCTCTCGAAAAATGATCATTGTTTCTGTCTCAGTTCCTGACTAAATATATTTCGTCTAAATCCATCCGGTTTAGACAATATTTCAAATAGTGAAGCAAAAAAAAAATCAAACTTATTCCAGAGAAATAGTTTACCCCCCCCCCCCCCCAAAAAAAAATGGCTAGCATTGACTTGATTTAGTTCCAAACCTATATTATTATTGCTAATAGGAATGTCAATCTTCTACATTGAAATTACATTTATAATTGTTGCAGATTTTCAGTGAATAATGTCTTAAATTTGGGTCTGTTCTTCACACAAAACTATGATTTGACTTCAAAAGACTTGTAATGTATTGTGAACTGCTATGAACATATTTTTATTTTATTTTTATTTTTTGGGGGGGGGGGGGGGCAGAGTATATCATCTACTTTCGTTGAAAGAAAAACAGAAGCTGTGACATTCGGCTTAAAGCACTTTTTTTTGGTTGTGACGAAAACACTCAGTTAGTAGGTGAATGATTCCTTTAATGCAGCCAAACAGGAAGTGATTTCCAGTTGTGCCCTTGGAGAAGTGAGATCTCAGCATCAACAATGTTTGGAATAATCAAATAATCAATCAGTTAATTAATTAGTCTGGTGAATAATTGAAGGTCTCAGTCCAGACTTCCTCTCTGATCTCGAAGAAGTTGGCGTCGGAGTAAGAGTATCGGGCAGCGATGTATACATCGCTTTAATCAGTGCTTTGATCTTCTCTACAACACTCGTATAAGTCAATTAAAACTAGGCTGGCGACGATGAATTATGCAGCGCATTTATTAAAACATTTATCAGCCAGACTTATTATAAATAGATGACTTCAGTAAAGACAGCGGGCGCAGATGAATAGGTCAGTTTATTTGCTTCCCCGGGTTGCTTTGTTGCTCCAAGTTTGTTGTTTATGCCTTTCAATGAACCTCAACAAGACTTGCCTTGTTTAATCCTGCCTGTTTTTGGATCAAAAGAAAAATGCTGGATGATTTTGCTCCAGAAGCGTGCACGTGACTTTCGATCGACTTTTTCTCACAGTCTGACGTGTGAAAATGTGCTTGGCTTTGCTTTGTCATGCTTTAGGCATTACTGCACGCTAGCACACGCGTACTTAGACATCTGCCCTCAGGAGGTGTCAGTGGAAACATCTACCACCGGACTGATCCAGCATGAAGACGTCAGATGCAAACCCTTACAGTCATGTAGAACAGAAAAACATCAGCTTCAAAAACTCAGCGATAGACCACGCTGGCTTAATATTAGACCTGAGAAATGTGATAGCAAATGAACAGAACTCAGCAGTGACTGCAAGCATCTTTACATGAACATGACTTCACCCTAAAGGTCCATAGTCTGGTTAAGCCTTCATTTTGAAAAGAAGTAAAAACTCTCAGGAGATGTTAGCATGGCAATGGATATGACCATGTTAATGTATTTGGTCTTGGTGGGATAGATCTGCTACACTGCTGCTGCTACATACATACCCCGATGTAACACATGCCAATGCTGCACAAATATAATATATAATATTACCCATAGGAGATCTATACAAGTGGAGCTGGGGAAGGTGGAGGGTTTCAGAGGAACTCTAAAAGAACGCTACAAACTGCAATAGTCAGTCCTTCCAGAAAGAGTTTTTTTGTGATTGTTGGGGGGAAAAATACTTGATTATGCGGCACGTTTTCTTAAAAAATGCGATGGAACATGCCGGATATTTATGCAATTTTATGCAATGAAATTGCGGGAACTTGCAAAAATTGCGGGAACTTGCAAAAACTGTGGTTTGATGAAAAAGAGAAAAAAAGTGATACTGTAGCTTTACAAAAGGAATATGCTTCTGTAAAAATGAATAAATAAAATATAAAAAAATAAAATGTGTCCTTCCTGTTTTACAGTTTTGTTAAAATAAGTGCTTCCAATGCACAAAGAGCAATCTCTTACTGTAACGTAAATTTACACCATGTTACACGTCTTTTGCGCTTATTTTTGTTGGCAAATGAGACTGAAATGCGGGCTTCATCATGGCTTCATCGCGGGGTTTGCAGCTTTTCGATGATGTTCACGTCGCGTAATTACTTCACTTCATAACGTTCCCATGGCAACAGGGGGAATGGCTGCTCTTGTGTGAAGTAAACACAACATTTTTCAACTTTCTGGTAAAATAGATGTGACTTTTTTACAATGAAAATGAGGGGATTATGAAATCATGCAAGCCCCCCATTTGCGCGGAAATCGGAAATTCATGCGGCAAAAGTGCGGTGTATTTGAAAAAATTTGTGGCCCCCTGCAGAAATATGCGGACTTTGGCTGATTATGCATTGAATTATGCGATCGCATAATCGCATTTTTCTTGAGGGACTGTACAGTGAATGCTAACCAACTAGTTAAATGTTGAGTAGCAAGCGCATTGGCTGCAGATGACAAAGGAACCAATCAGCTTGTGCATGTAGTTGCAAACAATGCAAATCTCATCAAAGACCCGTCGGCCTGCGCCATCTAGAGTTCCATGACAGAACTTGTATGTATCCAAATAGAACGGTATATATTTGTGATATATTTGTGTATTTTGCAATTAATCAAATATATAAATATAATACACATATTTATGTATATTTACACACACACAATATACTCTCACAAATCAATGATGTGTCTTTTAATGTTTGTTAAATGTTAGTTTTTATTCCTACCAGCTGTCAAATTCAGGTTTTTAGAAAACATAATACTGGCTAAAACTCTTTATGGCAACCAATTTAATGTTTACATGGCGCTTTATCAGAAAAAAAACAAACAAAAAAACAAAAAAAATCATCTGATTTTACTTTAATTTATATTTATTTATAATGGTGTACAAACAATGCAAGTTAAAGTTATACAAAATAAGTTCCGTTCAAGATTAAAGTTGAGTTGTGTATATGAATATCTATTTTAGTGCTGGGCATCCAAAGTAAAAGTTTGTGTTTACATAATATATGTGTGTGTACAATGTATAATTATTTTGTATATATAAAGACACACACATGCATGTATATATTTAAGAAAAATGTGTTGTTTATTTATAAAAAAAATATATATTTTTATACACACATATATATATATATATATATATATATATATATATATATATATATATATATATATATATATATAAATAAATACAAATATTTCTTAAATATATACATGAATATGTGTATTTATACAAAATAATTATACACAGAACACACACATATATATTATGTAAACACGATTTTTTATTTTGTATGTGATTAATCGTGATTAATCATTGGCCAGCACTAATATACATATATATATATATATATATATATTTTTTTTTTTTTATTAAGGTGTTATTCTGATTATTAAAATCTAACAAATACCTATAGATGTGTGAGTCAAGTAGTATTATGCCATATACAATATAAAGTTGGCTAAAATGAAAACAAAGAGAAAACAAAGAAACAGAAACAAACAAGACCTTCTCCTCACACGAGATGCTCCAGGCCCAAGCGTCCCACTCTTCCCTCTACCAGAAGGTGAGACAGAGAGACACTTCTATTTTCCTTTCCCTCTGTTTCTCTTGCAATAGTTTTTTTTTTTTTTTTTTTTTTTACTGATCCTCGCAGGCACAACAAATGACCCCGCACTGCAGGAATGAGGATGCGGCGGAGGTCGGCCTAGACTTCTGTTAATTGGAGCTGTGAGTTAAAAACCGCAGAGACATTTACTTTGTAAGTGTTTTCTCTCTTCTTTCTTCTCTCCTTCCTTCGTTCTTTGGGGCATTTGGAACCTGTTGACACAGATTATGCAGGTGGGACTCCCCGGAGGGTGCGCTGGTGGCTGTCGCTGGGACGCTCTCTCTCTCGGAGCCGTATGGCTGCGGGCCACATCTGCTGGGCTCTGATAATGCAGTCGCCCTCCCTCTCACAAACCTTTCCATTAGCCCCGCGACAAGAACATTCCTCACTGCGATTCAGACCATCTTTCATGTCCATCTTGTTTCTTCCCAAATGCAGATTTTTCTGCCTCCTCCTCGGGCCCTCAAGTAGTGGCTGCAACCAAATAAAAAGCAGCAGCTCTTTCTAGTTCAAACGCTTTCGACTTTTGCGTGGTTGAACTCCGTGTGTCCGGCTAACTCAAGTCACACGGTGTCATTGTTGGCGTGAGTGAAAGTAAGCGCGTTTGTGGCACCGCGTGGGCAGCTGAAGGTTGAATTAGCTCTCAGGTCTTTGAGCATGTTGCCTGAATCAACAGCGCTGGGAGTGTTATTTTCATTTCCAAATGAGCTGGCTGCATCCGAGCTCGCCGCACATCTGGAAATTGTGATTTGACCTTTATTTGTATTACCGAGCTCATCAATTTGAGAAATAATTTACACAGTCAGCTGAAACTAATGTGAAATGTTTTGGCAAGCAGCAAGCCCGCAACGCAATGCAAATAGCATCTTTTTGTATTTATTTGTATTTTGAAGGGAGAGAGCAGGAGAGAGCATCCAACAGATCAGCAACACAAAAACATAATAATTAAGTCACAAAAACCCCAAACAAAAGACTGCCCACCCAAAAAATATATTATATGATATGATTAATATCATATTTTTAAATATGCTTGCTTCATTATAAATATAGCGATTATCTAAAGTGGACACCCAACTTAATATATGATATTTACCATCTGAATCTAACATGTCATGTCAACAAATGGAAAGTCGCCAGTTATTTATTATCATGTTAATTATTGTGCCTTTAGCCTCAACAGCAGCGGCGCCTTTTATCCAAAAATGCCATATGTAATTAGCTTGAAAATCATTAACCTTTGTCTCAAAATATATATACAATCATTTTAGCGATTCTCATTTGCTACTTCAATCTACAACATTTTAGAAAACATTAAATATTAGATCAAATTAGCATCAAGGATCAGCCAAATTTCCACGTGCATCTTGTTTTTGTGCCATCTAGTGCTTTAGAGGAAAATAAAATCAAAGAAGCCTTTTAAAGTGGTGCGCCTTTAGCCCCGTTGTACCCAACTCTACAAAAGTCACTGACTTTTTGTGAAGACCTACTGGTAAGCATAATGAGTTGTGAAAAGCTCTAGCACAATTTGTTTGCAGACGATGTGTCTAATGCATTTTTTTTTTCTTTTTAGTGTGGCATAAGTGTTTGGAAACATCGTGGGGTCACTATAGTATGATTGCAAAAATCTGCCTTCTGCTCCCTCAAAGCAGCTCAGCATGCGTCTCCGCTCAGAAGCTGTTTTACACACTTTCTCTCCCTAATAATGTGTGTAACAAGCTATCCAGATGTTTGAGCTTTGAACCAACATTTTAAATGGGTATTCAAACGACAAAGAGTGCTTATGTGAGAGAGAACCACACCATTTCAGTTTAGACCAATAGTCCTAGACATAAATACTGCACCTTTGTACTTTACATAACATCCACAGTTTGATTTAGGATAGAGGTTTGCTTCCTTTCAAACCATAAAGTTTAAGATGAATACAGTTAATATACATTTAGCAATTTTTCTCATTGTTTTAAAATATGAAACCAAATGGCTTTGCTCTTTACACATAACATTCTAAATGTTTATTAAAATGTGATTTGAATTATCCAATACATTATTATATTATAAATATTAAAGAATCAATGAGTATCCAGGACGTATTTGCTATTGGAAAAGGATGCTGGTGTGGGAAACATGGAAGGACCCATAACTCTTTCCCTGCTGGCATTTACTAAAAAAAGGGAGTCCATCATTTTCTGAAGAGACACGATCACTTTATATGATGAACAGATTGAATTTAGGCTTTTATTCCCATCCGGGATGTCCCCCCCCGTATAACAGTGAAAACATGGATTGCCGTAAATAAAAAATAAAAAATGAATAGAAAATCTTGTCAAGAGTTTAAAAAAAAGACAATAGGCTTAAATTACGTCACAGCCATAAATTTGCCATGATTTGCTCACAACTGAGAGCATTTGATTGAACAAAATTAGTAAATATAGAAAGAATCACCAATATTTTGGTCTGTTTTGCCAAGAGATGATTATGTACATTTTTAGGAGTGCACAAACTGTAGGTGATCTCAAACGTATAGACATGGACTAAATGCCACAAAAGTCCAATTATGATTTAACAATGCTCTAAAGTCAGCCTGAAACAAAAGTGATTGTCTTTTCTTCGCTATTGTGATGTATATCTGAGGCTTCTCAAACAAGAAAACGTGTGGGTGGGGCTTGATTTTGTCAACGGGGAATTGATTGGATGGGTGAGTGGTTGTGGTTTGCTATTGGTTGATCTCATATGAGTGACAGGTTGTCATAAAAATTTGCAAAAAAAACTAAAAAACTGACATTAAAAGTGTTATAATAATAAAAAAAATCCATATCCTGACTCCTTTGAGTGCCTCACATTACCAGTTGTTCAAATACACCTGTATTATAATAATAACTTGTCTTTTACAGCCATCATATGATATTGTGTTAACAGTCTTAGGGTTTTAACAGTCTTAAGTGTTTATCATATGAAAAATGAAATCTGAAAATAGGGAAGCGAGAGGTTTTTATGTAGCCATTTCCTCAACACATCAGTGATTTACCAGTCGGGTGGCCATGGGTCTGAAGCCTAAAATGAACCACAGACAAAACATTGGCAGATATCTTGGAGATGTGAGCACGGTGTCAGCCAAAGTGCAGTGAGTAGATGAGACCATCCGCAGACACGCTGTGATCGAGTGTGTCCTGCACTCCTACGTGTGTGTTTATCATTTTAAAGCAATAGGATTACGTGAGTGCCTCCAATATTATGAAAGCCATTTAAGACTGCTAACCTTTGCTAGCATTGCCCATGTTTTGTCCGACTAGTTTTACAATTAATTTGACAGTATCCAAATTATACGGTGGAAATGGTGTCATATTGAGAAAAAATTTGAAATACGGATGTTCAAGAAATGTGAACTCTTGGGGAAAATACAAATTATGAAAAAAATAAATAAGATGTCTGACAGCACTGGCAGATTTATGCATTTTAAAACATTGTGTTCAGGTAAAGTAAACCTCAAAAAAAAAAAAACCTCTCTGCTCGTGTGATGTAATAATTTAATAACTTTCATCCTTATTTTTTCACAAAAGGCTGCAGTGTTTTGAAATTCTACACTCTCCAATAAAAGCACTTCAACAGTTTTTAAACAGTTTGTACTCTCTCGCTGCACAGTAAATGTCCCTAAACCTAGTGTGAGGAAACTGCTAGAGAAAACCACAAAGTGATAAAAGCTTCACCTGCATGTGTGAAGTCCTGATGAAATTTGTTCACACCATCAGGGTTAAATGGCACATCGGCGGGTGTGAAGTACTTATACACACACACACACACACACAGTCCTGCTTAGAGTTGAGAAGTAAAGGAGGACAACACACACTTCATAAATCTACAGACCATGTCCGCCTCCTTAACCTTTACCATGTCAGAACGTGTCTCCTCTTCTGCTAGATGAACACTGAATAAGACGAGACACATTTCATATCTATATGGGTGTTTCTTCAGCTACATGACATTTCTGGCTCAGTGGAATTTTAGAAAATAAACTCTCCTGAAACACACTTTCTCACTGATTTATTTCATTTGTCTACAAACAAATGACTTGCAATTTGTGTTTGTTTGTTTTGTTTTTGAAATTTTTTTCCAAATATTTCAAATTGTCTGTTTGGTTTAATCACATTCTATGGTGAAAATTACAAAAACTTTCAGGATTTATGCATGAAATGACAGTGATACAATAAACGACAATAAACAAATCTGTTCAAGTGAAATTTACCCATTTTTCTCATTTCATTTCATTTTACCTTTTTATGGTGGATTTTAACTTTATAAGATTTAATGCCTAAGTCTAGGGCAACCTTAAAATATCAATTTATAAGCTTTTTAAAAGTAAATAAAAAAAAAATTATAAAGGATTTCAGAAAGTTTTAATGTGACCTTCACATAATAAAAGAACAATGGAAAATATACATACACGTATATAAACTGAAATATACATATGCATACATATATATGTATACATTGTATACATGCACACACACACATACACACACACACACACACACACACACACACACACACACACACACACACACACACACACACACACACACACACACACACACACACACAACAAAAGTATGTTGATATTAACATAGAATCATGTTTTTTATTAGAAATTACGAAATATTTAACTCTTTAAGTCCAAATTCAGTTTTGAAGAATATACATATGAACGAAACACTGTCCTGTAATCCATGGTTCTGTGTATCAGTTGCTGGTTGATGGATTTGTCTGAGGCCAAACCAGATCACAGTTCCACACCAATAACGCATCAATTTTGATCCAAATAAGACTCCGCGGTTCGGCCTCTCTTATCAGGACACACGGCCATGTCAGTCACCAGATTTAACCACTGCAAATTCCTCAGTATTTAGCCTGCTAAATTATATGGACATTTGCAGCAGCCAATAGCTTCAGGCTGCGCCTTTCTCAATGGCATTCTGTACATAAGCTTAGCTTACTAGCCTGCGATAGCAAGCCAATGCTTATCCATGTTAACAGAAAACCTTCTAAGACAGGATTAGCAGCGAGATGGTGACTAGCACGACGGACAGTCCGTCCCCGAGGACACCACACAAACGCCAACCTCACTTACTGGGGTTCAAAAGGAGGAATAATCATAAAATCAGCTTTAGACGACATTTGAAATATGACTGGAACTGGGGAATACATTTTCTAGCATAGCTGAGTGAAAACAGACATACGGATTTGTGTATATGATGGCAATCCAGTCTGATGCCATGATACTGATATACCATAATATCGATACTGATCTGCAGTTTTTGTATATAAATATATATATAATGCAAAAAAACAGCTGATATATCAGAAGACAGGGGAAAGGAAAAAATGCATTTTGACTGTCAGATGTGACCTTCTACTTTCCTTTATGGGTTAACAACCCTTAATGCGTTCTGTATGCCTTCTGTCACAGTCTTTGCATATATGATACCAAATAATTGGGATTTATACATTATTCATTGTGTACTAATGCAGGTGAAATGACTTTGTGGCTCAGAGTGCTGTCTGTCGTTCAACAAATAAAAGACAGAGAAATCACACATACTTAAGTATGAAAAAAATAAAAAAAATACCCTGCAAGAACACATGCAATAAAAATGTATGAGCTTCAGGCGGCCGGTCGAGTGTTTTAACTGTTAGCTTGGCATGTCTCTAAAAACACCAGAACAGAGGTGCTGCTCAACTGCTTTTGCTCAGATTTAACATCATGTGGTGACCCAACACGATACCAAAATGATGCATTTATTTATTATTAGGGGTGCACTGATATGAACTTTTGGCCGATACCGATAACCGATAACAGATATACTGGCCGATACATCTAAATAAAAAATTCTATATAATTTTTGAGAGCCTGATTACAAAAACAAAAGTCTCGCCATTAAATCCGTGACCCAAGGACACAATTATAATGTTCTCGTTATAATTTTATGTAGCCTATATGACAGACTTGGGCTGCACATCTTGCACTTTAATAATTCAACCAATTCAAAAACATCATGACGAACAGTGCGCATCTGAAGGAAATAATACATTATTTATCGGCTTTAAGATATCATTTTTTATCGGGCCGATATATAACATTAAAATGAACATCTACCGATATGATGGCCGATATATCGGACCCCCTATTTATTATATTTATCGGTCGGTTTATCCTCACTACACATTCAACTGAATTTAATGTCATTTGGGTTGTAGTTTACTTCATGGTTTTAGAGGAAAGTGATCATTCAATAAATCTGTCCATGCAGATGCGTTTGCATCAGAACATTTGCGACAGCTTTTTATGTCAAAATCAAGATATAAGATATCCTCCTAATGAATATACAAAGGTAAGTATGTTTATTTTGCTACTATTACAGTCTTATAAATAATTTAGTTTGTGTATTGGCATCAATAGTTCCATGAAGAACCTTTAACATCTATGGAGGTTCAAGTCTTTATAGTGGAAAATGGCTATTTTTAGATGATTAAAATTGACTGACTAAGAAAAAATGGTTATTTAAAGAACTCGGTAACACTTTACAATAAGGTTCATTAGTTAACATTAGTTAATGTGTTAACTATAACATGAACTAACAATGAGCAATACTTTTGTTACAGTATTTATTCATCTTTTTAATGTTAGTTAATAGAAATACAGCTGTTCATTGTTTGTTCATGTTAGTTCACAGTGCATTAACTAATGTTAACAAATACAACCTTTGATTTTAATAAAGTATTAGTAAGTTGAAATTAATATTAACTAAGATTAATAAATGTCGAATAATTATTGTTCATTCTTAGTTCATATTAACTAAGGTAGTTAACTAATCAACCTTATTGTAAAGTGTTACCAAACCTCTATACAATCTTCTATTGCATTGCTGCGAAAACTCCTACTTGGAACTTTTATTTGTAATAGTGTATATTATAGAGAAGTATTTTTTGGATTAGTTGAGAACAACTACTTATTTGTGCATGAGTCACGGATACCGAAACCATGGGCACTCTGAAAATGGCTAGAGAACACAAACAATTAGCCTTCAATGACTCCATAATCCATACTGTTTGATAACTCGGAGAGGGTTCAATTCGCCCATTCAGCAGGGCTGAAAAAAAAAAAAACGGAGACAAAATCGGTGGGCAGCTCCTGTTCCAGGAGCAAACATGGCGACAGTGTGGATGTCTGAGGCGCACCGCTCTCACAGGTCCGCTCAGATCTTAAGTTCCTCCACTCTGGCTCTAAATGCCTTGCATAATATTGTAATTACAGGGCTCCCATGACCCGTCTTTAGCACATATTGACCCACACATTTGAAACCAGAGGGGCTCAGAAATGTTTAAACTGATAAAGACCTGCCCCTCCGCAAGTTTAGGGCGACATAATATTTCTTTTGGCAGGGGTCATCGGCGCTGCCCGTACATCATCACCAACTTATTAGAGCTCCAGGCAATTAGTTGAAAACAAACAGGGCAGACAGAGGCAGCATTGAAACCCTGAGAAACACAGGGGAGGGGGGGATCGCCTGTGGCACTGGACTATTGCAGCGCGCCATCAAAGGCCAGCCAGTGGCCTGAGCCAAGAGAAAGCCCGCCATTGTTGCGGTGTAACGCCTATACAGTAGACAAGCTCGGATGGTTATTTTTCCGCTGATTCGGGTTACAGGGCGAATCGCCTCAGAATAATGGAGTTGTCGGTGGAACTTTCACTTGAACACTATATGCAATGTGCAGCCTGGTCACTTTGGGATTAAAAAGTCATTACGGCTCCCCGGCCTCCTCCTCGGACCGACGTGGGAAACCCAGCCGAAGCGCTCACTGGGAAGGCTCCGCGCCGTCAGAAAGGTCACAGGTACATCATCGTGAGACCATCAGACCGGAACGAGCCGATGAAATACTGCACTTATTCACAGGGAGGGACGACTTCCTCTCATAATTGTCCGGAAAAATTACAAATTGTTTCTGAAAGCTAAAAAGAGAAACTTAAAGAGTTTCTGCAACTTCAGCACTTTTATGTCCCAGGGGTGGATTTTTATTACGACAAATTAATTTTCTTTATAAAAATGGTCTTCAGAACTTTTTACCATGTCGTCATCATTTATTTTTGTTACTTTTCAAATACCTTCTGTTAAGATTATATTGTTCCACCTTTTTCCCTGAGATTATATACATCATAAAAATATGAATTATTACAAGCTTAAAAATATTATCATTTAACTACATAGAAAAAAAATACTATGTAAAATTGCTGTACATGTATATATATATATATATATATATATATATATATATATATATATATATATAAAGCAGAAGTTGTCATAGTTGGGTAAGCTTCTATAGTGATAAATGGAAACTACAACAAATATAATTCTGCATTCCCATTTTCTCCAACATTAAACAATAGAGTTTCTATGACTTTAAATAAAGGGTCATAAAGGGTTCATAAGAGAAAAATGTCAAATTTGACATCACTCCATCTGCAGTTGTATTAGAAACATATTAGAAAGCACAGCCACATTTACTAGTTTTCTGTAATTTAATGCCAAAGTTAAAAAAACCTCATAAAGTATAGTTTTATAAATTTACAAAACATACGAAAAAAATGTTAATAGCGTCGTCACAGTCTGTGTAAAAGGTCCATAAAGTTTTATTATAAAGTCAGTACACTGAAATATGAAATATGTACTGACTATTACAAAAAGAAAATCAGCAATTGTGAAAAACAGTAGTTACATGAAACAAAAAATGATAATTTTTTTCTCATTGCTTAATCATTACTTAAATTGTAACTGCTGATTTTCAACCCGCTTTGTACCGTTACAATCTCTGTTACCTGGAACGAGAAATTCACATTTATTTGTCAAATATATTTTCTTTTTTCCATACTTGGTGTTTTATTACCTTGGCCTGTTTTTAAAATTGAAAATAACTCGCTCACACTAAACGCTACTCTTTGAATTCTTGCACCAGGGAACAATACAAGTCTACACCATTATGACAAAGTTTGCTAAGTAGTTTTTCCTACTAAAGCAAGGCGGGATTTGACTGGTCAAGCATATCCATAGCAGACCTGTGGGAGTGGCCTTGGAGGGCAACATGCCCAGTGCATTATGGGTGTCGAAGTTTTCTACCTATTTGGCAAAAGGGAAGACAGCAGCCTTTATTTCTGTTTTCTCTAGTCAGGTAGCACCAATTTCCAATTTCTCCGCCTTTCTACTGAATAGCCAGCCACGTTTTATTGAAAGCAAGTTTTCCAGTGGTGAAGTAACTCTTTAATAACTTATAGAATATTAATACGGGATAGGAGGAAAGTATTTTAACATGGGGAAAAAAAGTCAAACGTCAACCCGTAAGTTAGCGACGTACATAAACCTTTTAACGGCGGTTCTGTTGCTTGCTCCTCAATGCTAACCCAGCTATAGGATGATTAAGTCTTCACTACACCTGCGGGACTCGACCTCCTGCGGCGCTCAGCGCTGGGTCAGGTCAGCAGATCGGCTGATAGAATCAGGGCCCGTGGCTCGGGCCGGTCCTGTAGTTTGTCCAAGTAATTTGGATGCAGACAGACAGATGTCAGGTCGCACGGGTCCAGGTGGAGATTATCATGGCTGACTGACAGGAGGAGAGCGTGCACATGCAGAGGTGTAGCGTGACAGATGGCTGGCTGTCACAGCAGGTGGGTCTGAGGAACACAGGGTGTCAGGAGCAGGAGAAGACGGGCTCATAACCAAACCTGTTCATCCCAATTGGAATAAGAGTTGACATGGGAGACATACTGTGAGGTATCATGTGGAAACACTCCACCTCTGTTATGAACAGAGAGGACGATACGCCTCTGCTTGTCGCAGTAGACTGGCGGAATTTGTCGCAGATCTACTTGATGGTCAAGTGCATTTTAAATTTGCATTACAGTGTGAGGATCGGCTCATGATCAAGCCAGCCAATCAGATGGAGGCAACTGTCCTGTTGACCAACCAGGTTGCTACATTGAAAAAATAGCTTTGAAGCAATTGATATTGCTAGTAAATTTCACAAATGTTTCAAAAGAAACAGTAAATAACCTACTGAATTCAATGCAAAATGTTAAAGTAGAAAGACTAGTATTTTCTAGTAAAACGCAGTCCAATGATCTTGACTTTTTATGATAAATGATGGTGCTTTGTTGATATTTTGGGACTTTAGACCGGACTATAGCACTCCATGCACTTCTCATCCAAAAGGTCAGTTGAAAACCAAAAATGCATATCCGTTAAGTTATGTATAAAGTTAAGTATTACCTGTGAGCAGAATATTTGGTTTCACTTTATCTTGATGGTCCCTTTAACACATTCTGTTGACTATAAATAACGTTGCACCTACATGTCTACTAACTCTCATTAAAGTGTTTTAGTAAACTGGTAGGGTTAGAATAAGTTGACATGTAGTTGCAAACATACATACAGTCAAGAGAATATTCAAAAGGGACCATCAAAATAAAGTGTAACCGAATATTTTTATATTGTGATCTTTCCACAGTGAAAATATCATATAATCATGTGCACTGTCATTTGCATGAAATAATGATCTTGTATACAGTACAGCATTTGAGATGTGATGTAAAATGTGTCATTACTTAATGGCGTATAGTTCACTCTGAACATTAATGTGGGGTAGGTGAAAATTGGAGGCCAAAAGGCCTGATGAAAAACAAAATGCATGTTCGTAACTTCTTAAAAGGAAGTGGGGTGAGATCCTCAGTAGCGATTTTGCTTTTTACAGGTTGATTAAAAAGGGATGCACTGGCATCGATTTCATTTGCACATTTAAACCACTTCTAAAACAAACTGGCATGTCTGCCATGGAATAAAGTGATCTCAAATTAGTCTTCAAACGGCTTGCTCAATGCTTTGATCGTGTTTGCCTCTGGTCGACAAAATCCCAAGTCCCAAAACATGGGGACTCAGGGGCAGATTTGAGACGCTGACACACATTCACACACACACACGCACAAACAGTGGAAGAGGATGGAGAGGAGGGGACACGACTTTCAGCACACTTATCAGTTTCATGTGAACAGCCACTGGAATGCCGGGTTGAGTCGCTCGCTTTCCCACAAGAGTTTTTTCCCCCCTTTCTTTTTTTAATTTGTTCCTCATTCTCTCAATGGATCTGGTTACTGGACATGATATACTGAATGACCTGTAGGCTCTGTGAGCCCGTGAGATCAGGGCTCTGTGTCGCCTGAACACACATTATGAGATTTGCCAGCACAACAGGTTCACTAAGGAAGAACTGAGAAACAGTCTTGAATCAAGACGCTTTGCTGTAAATTAGCAGTAATTAGTGAAGCACATGTAACGCTCACCTCAGCTCGACTTCCTTTGTGGCTGTAAAATCAGAGCGCCAGAGATGAAACCAGCAATCGCAGCTTTCATTTAAGCTGTGCGGCTACAGAGGTGCTTCAAAGCACGTTCATTTGCACATAAAAACCAAAATGTGATCACAGCGTTGCGCTCAAAACACGGGTCAACAAACTAATCTGGGACAGTGGATTTTGACATTTCGATGCTGAATTTTAAATGTTATTTGGCCCGTTTTCTCTGGTCCACCAATATATTTATATTAATATATTTAGCAAAAAATACGATTAAAAACACTTTTTACTCAATTGAATAATTTTCAGGGTGAACTATGTAAACCTCCCATTAAATATTCTATTTCATGGCTTTCAGTAAAAAGAATGGTAACGTGAACTAAGCGATACATTTATAACTGCATTTGGTAATCTTTGTTAACATTAGTTAAAAGAAATACAGCTGTTCATTGTTTGTTCATGTTAGTTCACTGTGCATTAACTAATGTTAACAAACACAACCTTTGATTTGAATAATGTGTTAGTAAATGTTGAAATTAACATTAACAAAGATTGATAAATGATAAGTGCAGTTCATTATTCATTCACGTTAACTAATGTGCATGGTTAACTAATGAAACCTTATTGTTAAGTGTTGCCAAAAAAACAAATACAAAGCAAAAAAATGAATTTTTAAAACTGGAATGGATAAAATTTCTTCAAAATATTAGATGTTAGATGGTGTACAATAATAATAATGTTTCCTTATAAAGTTGTAATTATTGTCTTTAGGTGAAATGAATAACATTGAAAGTGAATTTAAATGTAGATAACAATACTATTAGTCTTTGCTCTAGTTTATTGTAGATGTCTTTAAAGAAGCTCTTGATGCTCTTTGAAGATTTTAACCTGACAAACAGGTAATAAGTGCGACTTAAGTTGACCTAAATGTTTCAGGAAAAAGTGTTAAGATTAATGTTCATGTCAAACTGAAATGTATCCAGAAGTTTTTCACTCTTATGAGCGTGTTGATTATTTTGCTCTTGGGACAATAAACTGCACACACACACACACACACACACACATCTGAGGCATTTAATTTAGCCTTAAAAGTTGCAGGTATTTATAGCTCTTTTAGTGTCGCAGGACTCTTGTGGCAGCGCGAGTTTATTGGATTTTATATTAATTGTTGCATGTAATACACTACAATGACTGAAGTGCTTTGCTGGAAAGTGTCCAATTACTAACAGGCTGTATTAATCAAAGACAAGAGAGCAGAGTGACCCAGCACTCCTGCCATTCAACAATACCATATATATATATATATGTATATGTAAAAAATACAATCACTGCCACACTAGTGGATTAAAAGTCATTGCAGAAATGATAAAGAAAAGTTAGTTTTGAGCTTCAATTTTTCCCAAAGCTACTTGTTTTCACCTCTTTGTTTAATGAATACATTAAGTGTGATTTATTTGTCAGATTTTTGGGCTACTGTACACAAACACACACACATCCACACAGTTACTGTAACAGTGATTTGACAGATAGCTTGTGATCACAGTTCTACAGTAAAGGGGGTTTTGTTTGCCGTGGATAACCTCCCTCATGCAATTCAATAATTACTCATTATTAGAATCATTAGTCTGCCAAATAATTAGAGGAATTGAGCGAGAGAGGGAGAGACTACGAGGCGTTTTCTTCGATGACCTCATTACAATCTCACACACTCTGTACAAGTGATTAGGCAACACTATCACTCTTTACACACTGACTGATGTGCTGTCATCAGCGGATCTGCATGTAACATGCTAGCAGAGAGAGAGAGAGAGAGAGGGGGGGGGGGGGGGGAATGTGTGTATTCCTCTTGTTCTTAGGGCTATGTGAGTGTTTGATTTAAATGTTTATGGTGCGGGTGAGCACAATCTCTCCAGAGACACCGAGGCAGAGATACGGCCTCATTGCCTATGCATGGAGGCGATGTAGGAAGATTAAAATAACATTGAGTGTATTCTGTAAATGAAGAGGAGAACGAAGCAAGGCCTCCGGAGTCCATTATAAATTTTAATAATACATCAAGGTAGTGTAACTGAATAACCGATCTCTTAGGGAAGAGACACGACATTTGGCTAATATTACAATATGAATTATGAAAAACAAAAAGAGCTTTTAGTTAATCTTGTCTTCTTACTTTTATTCTTTGGGCATCTTTTTTTCCCTGTCACTTTCCCTGAATTCGGAACAGCGTGTAAACAAATAAAAGTGAGGGAGAACAGTTTGGTATCTCGGTAGATTAATTAATGTGCCCATGAGCTGGCATCATGCTGTAGAAATTATGTGCATAAATAATATCACTAATTAAAAAGATGCAGATTAACATGCAAATAATGTTAATGAGAATCTGCAGTCCCAGAGTGTATTCGCATAACATCAACAATTTAATGTGTTGGAAGGCTTGTGTTTGCATTACATTAATAAAATTCAAAGAGCTCGCATAAAAAATTCTGCGGGAGTCTCTGTTTCCCACTAGTGAGTTGTAAATTTGCTGGGCAGACAGAGCCCTTCTTTTGGCAGATGTAGAACTTATTATCTCAAAGGCTCGCTGAAGAGCTGCCATGTGCCAGTCTGACCAGCTGCTAGACCTGGCCGGCCGTGCCGTTCGGATACGTTTTCCCGGGGTCCGTGTTTTAGACGGCTGATTGAAAAGAACAGAAAAGGAAGCAAATTTAATCACAAGTCGCGGAGGGTTACGTCAGCATGAACTGCTCTGGTTCTCAACCTATGCAACACCGAGGCACCCCATATAGACTGAAATATTTTCTCTCTGATCATGACAAAGCGGCTCATTTTCAAAAAAAAACTGAGTCTCAATATATTAAATAGATTAACCCCAAATCATTTTGACTGTGATTCCAGATGTTTCCAGAAGTGTGTGTTTTTTTGTTTTTTTTTATAAAACAGTTGTTGCGGAAAAAAGGAAATGTTTCAGTTTGCATTTTTTTTCATTACTTTTTTAGCAATGTAAAAACAACTGAATGACTAAAATATTAATTTTGGAAGGTGGCTAAGAACCACTGCTCTACAGTCTTTGCTTACATTCAGTATGTGGATAAAACTGAATCATATGGAAGCTTGTTTCCGCCACAGAATGAAAAAAAAGGTAATTGTGACATTTTATCTCACAATTCTGACTTTTTTTCACTCACAATTGTGAGTTTTCATCTCTTTATCAACTGCGAGTTATAAAGTCAGAATTGCGTTATATGAAGTTGCAATTGCCTGTTATAAAGTCAGAATTGCGAGATATAAACTCGCAATTGTGAGAAAAAAGTCAGAATTGTGTTTTTGCACGCAATTTTGTACACGAAATTTTGACTTAAAAAACATGAAGACAAACACATGATAGCGATAATTCATCAATGTTTTGTTCATCAAGCTTTCTCAGGTATTTCCATAAGAATGATGTTTGTCTTTAAAGGGATAGTTCACCCAAAAAGGTGAGCCCATGATTTACTAACCCTCAAGCCATCCTAGGTGTATATGACATTCTTCTTTCAGACGAATACAATCGGAGTTATATTAAAAAAAAATGTCCTGACTCATCCATGCTTTACAATGGCAGTAAATGGCTGGAGAAAATTTGAAGCCCAAAAAAGTGCATCCATCCATGATAAAAGCGCTCCACTTTTACTCCTGTGGCGCAAGTCGAATTACGTAGTATGCGTATGGTCGTCTGGTGGAAGCAAGTTATTTTAGATTATAAAGTAATAAATATGGGTATTTTTCTAACAAAAACCCAGGGCTTCGCTTCCGAATGTCTTCACTGGAGCCGTGCAATTTGTAATTAGTCATTTGTCTTTTCCCAAAAAAATGTCCAGCCATTTACTCCCATTATAAAGCTTGGAAGAGCCAGGACATTTTTGAATATAACTGTGATTGTATTCGTCTGAAATAAGAAAGTCATGTACACATAGGAGGAGTTGAGGCGAGTAAATCATGGGGTAAATTAAATTTTTGGGTGAACTAACCCTTTATAGCAATGCTAATCAACATAGCTTGTATCATAGAATGTAATAAAATAATATATACTCACTCTGTGTTAAGAAGCAACATGAAACAATTTTCATTGTATTTCATGTATTGTGATTTTGAAAAGTAAGTCCAGGTAATATCATTTGAATGTTTCATTAAATTTCATAATTGAAAGCAAAGAAAAATAAGTGAGGGGTCCCATAATAAAGAGAGATTTACAACAGTATGAATAAAAAAAGTGCAAGTAAAAATAAAATGAAGGGTCAACATGTTAAATTAAATTCTCCTTTTTTTTCGTTCTTCCGAAAATGTGCTGGGAGCCCACTGTTGCTTTAGTAACGAACTACACTTTTACGTTCATCTGATTGACAGATACATCTTGCGATCTTATTTCACTGTTGTTGAGGTTTTTTCAGCTTTGTACAAAGTTTGCTTTGTACATTTCGTTTATCTATGTTGTTAAAGAGGGCGAGATTTACCATTTAATTGAACTGTGTGCATGTATGTTAGACACTTACATAGTTCTTGCTCTGTCAGTGCAATAACTGGGTCCATGTTATGAGCCGAGTTTTTTCATCAACTGCTCAGTGCTCTGGTATTATCAATGGGATGACCCATTTCAGGAGTTGCCATAATTTAAAATCAGAATATGAGCATGTTCACTGAATTGAAACGTAAGCGATACTGATTCAAAACACGAGTACCCCGCCCCCCCAGCCGAACTGGAGGTTTTGATTGGTTTTGCACCTGAGTCAGACCTGTCTGTTATTGGCTGAAGCGCTCCAGATCTGTCTGTTATTGGCTGAAGCGCTCCAGATCTGACTGTTATTGGCTGAAGCGCTCCAGATCTGACTCTCATTTGCTGAAGCGCTCCAGATCTGTCTGTTATTGGCTGAAGCGCTCCAGATCTGACTGTTATTGGCTGAAGCGCTCCAGATCTGTCTGTTATTGGCTGAAGCGCTCCAGATCTGTCTGTTATTGGCTGAAGCGCTCCAGATCTGACTGTTATTGGCTGAAGCGCTCCAGATCTGACTGTTATTGGCTGAAGCGCTCCAGATCTGACTGTTACTGGCTGAAGCGCTCCAGATCTGTCTGTTATTGGCTGAAGCGCTCCAGATCTGTCTGTTATTGGCTGAAGCGCTCCAGATCTGACTCTCATTGGCTGAAGCGCTCCAGATCTGACTGTTATTGGCTGAAGCGCTCCAGATCTGTCTGTTATTGGCTGAAGCGCTCCAGATCTGTCTGTTATTGGCTGAAGCGCTCCAGATCTGACTGTTATTGGCTGAAGCGCTCCAGATCTGACTGTTATTGGCTGAAGCGCTCCAGATCTGACTGTTACTGGCTGAAGCGCTCCAGATCTGTCTGTTATTGGCTGAAGCGCTCCAGATCTGTCTGTTATTGGCTGAAGCGCTCCAGATCTGACTCTCATTGGCTGAAGCGCTCCAGATCTGACTGTTATTGGCTGAAGCGCAGGGCTCCACCGCAGTAGTTTGAAAAGTGTCTGTCGTCATCTTTCCCTGTTGCCCCGTCGGCACCTTTGTCAAAGTACTTTGTACTTTTGGTGAAAAATAAATGTAGCGAAGTTGAATACTTTATTTTTTGTCTACTCAAGTAAGAGTAAAAGTACCACAATTTAATTATACTCAGGAAAGTAGAAAAAATAAAAAAAATCTACTCAAGTACTGTAACGAAAGTATTTGTAATTAGTTACTTTCCACCACTGCACTCGAGGCACAATTCGTTTTTGTTCTACGCTTAGAAAGAAGTTAGAAATAAATGACCACCAATATACCATTAGCAAACATCCAAACGCCGTCCACACTGCTAAATGTGGCCTTTTGATGAATATGTAAATATGTGCTGCGCTTTCCTCCCAATAACCAAATAAACACACAACAAAAATGACAGCGGTGAGAAAACAGCAGTTAAGAAAGTTTCTGATCATATTGATGTGGATATGTTCGCACAAGCTCTGCAAATCACTAACCTGGATGGGTTAAATGCAGAGGACTCTACTGTTATTATCAAGAAATGGTCAAAGAATAAGAAGGGGCCTATTACACCTGGTCACTTCATGCGTTTTCTCTGATCGGATAACTATCCAGACATGAAAATGCCAGCTTTAAATGCCCTCCGAAACGCTTTCAAGATGGATTTAAATAAGACGAAACTAGACAAGTGTAAATGCATCTGGTTGTTGAAACCACATATGTAAATTTGACTCATCCCAAAACGTTACAAAATAAACGTGCGAGCGTGTTATATGCTACATGACGTTACAGCCAGATATGATGGAGCTATAGCAACGCGCATCACCTCAGATGACTAGAGTTTCACTTCAGCGAGCCATCATTCAAATTTGCGTAAATGAAGTCGTAGACTCTCAAAACACAATCATCTTCATTAAAAGTAGTGAGAATAAATGATCTTACCCGTTCTGATCACAGCTCTTTCTCCTATTGCGGTCTTTAGTCTTGATTTTAGCTGATGACAAATAAAATGAAGCCCTCTGTTAAATTTGCATATAGCGCGGGAATTGAAGATTTTGAGGGAATTTTGAAGGAATTTTGCGGAGACACATTTATGTGGCCATGTGTAAATGAAACCATTTCAACAAATCAGACAGCTATCTGTTCAGTAAAAAGGCCCAAAAAGATTAAAATAAAATTTAAAATGCATGCTCTGACATATTGAGCATATTGTGGGCGAATAGAGTTAAAATTTGTCACTATATAAACAAACAAACAAACAAATAAATAAACAATTGCTACATATGCTACAAAATCCATATTGAGCTGTGGTGCTCATGTAGTATTTTAGATCTGGCTTTCAACATTTCCATAACACCATTACCCAAATCATTTCCTTTCTTCTCAATAATAAAAACGGATAAGAATGTAAATATATACCTTGAAATGCAATGTAAGTCGCTTTGGATAAAAGTGTCTGCCAAATGCATAAATGTAAATGTAAATGTAATATTATTAACGTTGCAAGGTCAAAATTAAAAAATGCATTCAAAAGAAAAGCAAAGAGTTAACAGTATTCCAATCACATTATTAAAGGCCCCCTGGAATCAAAATATACGATTTTTAGCTTTTAGTATGAATATGTTAGCCTTAAAGGGATAGTTCACCCAAAAATGAAATAGCCCATGATTTACTCACCCTGAAGCCATCCTAGGTGTATATGACATTCTTCTTTTAGACAAATACAATCTGAGTTATATTAAAAAAATGTCTTGGCTCTTCCAAGCTTGATAATGGGAGTGAATGGGCACCATTTTTTCCAGTCCATAGAAGTGCATCATATCCATCATAAAAGTGTCCTGAAAGTGTTCCGTCTGTCGGAAGCTAGTTATATTAGTTGATAAAGTTTTAAATATGGACATTTTTCTTACAAGAACGCATCACTTCGCCTCACTTCAGAACAGTGGCAGCTCCTGCAAAATCTCTCAGGGGGGGGGGCAAATGTTTGGATGATTGATAAGGATAAGGTCCACCCATGCAATGAATAAATTAACAGCTTAAGCATGTAAAGGCAACTTCACTACTTTAATATTAATGAAAAATAATGACTCCTACAATAAATCTCATTGTTTGTTTCTATACTCACTATTATTACACTGCTTACATCACATTACTCGCTTAATACACTGCGTTCGCCATGACGTCGTTCAAGTTCAACTGGCCTCCACTCGCGAGATGTCCCAACAGTCTCTCTCGCTCTCGTTCTCGTTCTCTTTTTTTTTTTAAATCACATTTGATACAGATATTAAAGTAGTGTTTCATTTTTTCTTGTTGTTCAAATTCAAAATTGTTTTCAAATATTATTTGTCACATAATCTTAAAGATTTTTAATAGTGTATGTTTGTTACCACCAATCGCTGCACAAATTAAGGATACGTATGATGACGTAAGCACGTTAGTGCGAGCCCTCCCGGAACCCATAGAGAATGCATTGCAGTGCATCCAGTTCGAAAAAAAAAAAAAACATCTTTGAATGTAAGTCTATGGGAACACTGGGCGATTCTCAGCCAGAGTGAAATCGGCCAAAAAGAGGCGGTACTCCACAGAACGTGACATTACGCTGATTGGACTATATCCAGACAGTGACGGCTAGCGTAACTCTGTGGTTTAATGAGATTGTGAATGTAATTGAAAAAGTCCCTTTCATTCACACCTTGGTGGTGCGTCGCCCAATTGCCCTATAAAGAAACCGCCCCTTCTTCACTAGGCCTTTATTAACCCCCTTGGAGCCATTTGGGACACTTTTGTGATGGATGTTATGCACTTGAATGGACTTTCAAAAAAATGGTGACCACTCACGCCCATTATAAAGCTTGGACATTGTTTTAATATAACTACGATCGTATTCGTCTGAAAGAAGAACACCTAGGATGGCTTCAGGTTGAGTAAATCATGGGCTAATTTTCATTTTTGGGTGAACTATCCCTTTAAAGTTATGAATAAGCTGGTGTGTTCAAAAACAATTGAATAATTTGCATTTAGGAGATATAAGCATTCAAAACGTACAGTCTCTCACTTCCACTTCACTTCAGCTTCTCATCATATCTTCTGTCCAATCAAATACTCTCTAGAATCTAAAGCTCCGCCCCCTATGCTATAAATACCACCTGGCCAAAGCGGCCGTTGACGAGTCACGGAGCAATATGGGTTGGAGATGTGTGTTCAGTTGCTCAAAAGCTCGAGTTTTATTCTATTTTCCAACTGTACGTCGGTTAAGAATGAAATGGCTAGAATTTATTCACACTTCGTCAAGTACGACTTGCAGAGTGTGAGGTAAACTAACCGCTATTGGCTATTTGAAAAGAGGGAGGAGCCATTCAATATGTCCCGCCTTAGCTTCCTGTTTCAGTGGAAATTACATCCACGTATCATACAAAGCTGTGTGTTCTAAGGCACTTCAGTGGGCCTTTAAGGGTCTCATCAAACTTCCTGACAGAGACAGAGCATGCAAATCTCTCCGTGGCCACGTTTTCCTTTCGGAAACCGGTGGGAAATGCCATCGCTCAAAATCTGAAACGAATACAGAACATGCGCTCTAAGAAAGCTGTGAGTCTGACCTAATGGATTTCACAGAGGAGATGAAATGACAAAAGTGAGTGAGCACCTCACCTCCTGAGGGGCGAATATCTGTCGGATTTGGATCGTTACCTGTAGAATAAACAGACCTTCCCTTGAAAAAACACAGACTGCAGTGTGTGTGTCCATCAGCACAGGGCTTGGAGGGGGAAGTGGACGTCTTCCTGCATGATCTCCATGTAACTGTCCTCGGAAGGTCGCTACAGTACTTAATTTGTTTTGACAAATCTAAGTCGCTAAGTAGCTCTTTTGACAACATCATCATTTGTTTTGGAATGAGTGACAAAATCGAACAGAAATATTACGACATTCTAATATGAATAATTGCAAGTAGCATAATTTTACTAAATGCAACGCACGAAATCAGATGTGATGTTCTTTTGTTCCCGCCACCCTGGCACGAAGAGCCCTGCAGCCTGACAGGCATTAAAACGGGGATCGAGATAAACATGTTTATTGTTGATCCCCAGGTATTTGTGACCAGCAGCTGTCTACACATTCATCATATATTTGCCAACTGTTTGCTTCAGATGAAATCTGTAATGTGTCATGCAGGGCATAAAATACAGCAGAAACAGTTTGATAGCTGAGAATTATAAAACGTCTCATCCACTGGGCATGACAACACCAAGTGTTATGGAGGCGAGAAATGCATGAGGGTGTAAGTGTGTGTGTTTGTTTCATGGGGCGAAGCCTGTTAAAACAGTCAGACATGCTTAATGCAACTGATAGCTTCTTGGGACATACGGTTTGTATTATGCTTGGCTATGAGTGTGCAACAGAGTGATTTTCAGAGAGGCAGAGCAAGTCCAAGAAAAAACACACAATGACCTCTTCAGCCGGGCACAGGAGCAGCTGCTTAATAACTTAGGCAAGGCCTTGTAATACGCTTAGACAACACATAAAATTATGGCAGGGATATGATGTATTAGGGTCAGTCCAAGCATACAAATAAAACATTGATCATGTGTTATCAGTGCATATTATAGGGAAATTAACAGATGCTGATTGCATTACATTTCTGACTTCTGACTCACAGTGTTTATTTGCATGTGCAATCTGCACGTCTTTATCGTCTGATTCAGAAGGCAGAATTCCTGGTTGGTTCTTGATCTTGGAAGATTCAGAAGACTTCCACTGAGACTGTACAGCATATCCCAGCATCTGAATCGACTTTTATGAATAACTGCTGCCATTATCAATAGAAAATTGATCTTTCAATTTATTTGATTTATTATGCTATTTCAAGGGTTCCTAATTTTGTTTTGGAAGTCTCCTACAATTGGTTTATGCCTCCAAGGTTAAAAAAAAAAAAAAAAAAAAAAAAAAAAAACTGTAATTTTCTCATAATATACATCACCTAATTTTAAAATAGTAAAATAATAATAATAAAAAAAATGTTCGAAGATTCAGTCTCTCTAAACCCTTCCTTTCCGCAAGCCTACTATGCTCTGATTGGTCAGAAGGCCCAGTCTGTTGTGATTGGTCCAACACTTACAGTGCATATCGGAAACGAAAAGCCTGTTATATATACATTTCCACTCCAGAGGCTCCCTCAGAACTTGATACACAGTGATACGAATGATTATGTTGTTTTTTTCCTGTATCAATTTGAACCCGAGTCCTCATCATTTGCCATGCAAAAGTGGAATTCCTGATGAAGGAGTTTTGGTTCCTTGCTACTGTCATCTTTGTTTTCTTTTGGCTTGCTTAGTTGGGGACATTTAATATTCAACAATACTACTGATATGCCTGCATTGACACCATTATATGATAACTGAACAGAACTGGACGATGACAACACTGTTTACTCCAGAGCGGCTATATATATAAATTATTAAATTAATAACTTTTTTACAACAAAAATGAACCATCTGAACTTAAGCTGGACTATGACGCTAACACATTTTCTTGTAATATTGTCCTGTTATGAAACAATATGTATTGTAATAAGCGCTATAGACATGAGGTGACTTGACGATTGCAGCTAAAATTGGATTTTGCTACTGGTTGCAAAGAAATCCAGATAATGGCAACTTTGGATCAACATACAAAACTGTCAAATATGATCCTTACATTGTATTATTATCGTTGTATGGTAATCATTACAAGCACAAGCTGTAATCACTGACTAACATGTTCATTGTGTCTGCTTAACTGAATACATGATGTTAATTAACCACATGACGAGTATCATATCACTGCCATATGGATATTCTGTTGACACTCATCTTTGACTCATAACAGAATACATCCTAAATTGTAACACTGAGGGCCCTATTTTAACGATCTAAGCACATGCTCTAAAGCGCACGGCGCAAGTACACTTAGAGCTAGTCCACTTTTGACAATTCCAAAAATTGTCAGTGCACCCGACACATGATCTAAAAGGGTTGTCCCTATTCTCTTAATGAGAATGTGTGTAATGGGTGTTTTTTGGGCGTAACGTGCAATAAACCAATCAAAGTCTCATCTCTCTTTCCCTTTAAAAGCCAGTTGCGTCACGCCATGACGGATTCGATATTTACATGGTGGAATTAGCAAACGTAAAGACTGAACGCTTCTCTAGCGAGGAAACAGATCTGCTCGTGCGCAAGGTTAAAGCTCAAGCAGACCATCTACGAGACAAGCCAGATTCCACCATATCTATGTACACATTAATAATCTTTTACATCGTAATCCTTTTATTTTTCAAATTTGACATGTTTGTGTAATTTTGGCATGTTTGTGTGCTGCTGCGTGTCCCTGTGTGTTTAATAAGCAGAGTGTACACGCGTTGTGGACCCGCCTATAGGCGCACATTACTAACGCGCTCTTAAAATAACAAAATAAATATTGCGCCATTGACTTTAGACCAGGTTTCAGTTGGTCAATGGCTCAGTCTATTTCAGTTATCTCAAAATAGCAACGCACCAACAATGCGCCTGAACACACCTCGTTTCCAGACCAGCGCGGCCATGGGTGCACAACTGGGAGCAAATGCATTTGCTATTTAAACAACTGCGCCGGGCTGAAACTAGCAAAAAAACACTTGCGTTGTGCCTGGCGTCTATGATAGGGCCCTGAAACATGCAAATTCCGTAAAGCCACTTTGAAACTATGTATTGTGAAATCTGCTATATATAAATAAACTCGAATTTAATTGAACTGAAGATACTGAATAAGTTTGTGGTGTTTAAGGTTTGTGCTGAAATCCCACACACAAAAAGTTATGGAATTGTTTAGTGAATGTGCCTTATTGCACTTTGGAGGAGCGGGTGAACACTGATTGGCATGTACAAAAACACAGCCCTGTTCTGCCTTCCTTCTGTTTGAGCGTATCAAGCATTCATTTCCGTTCTTTTGAGGATGCCCACCATGAAGTATGGCTAGATTGTCCACAGTTTGTACAAGAGATGCACCCCTTTTGATCTAGGACGCCACTATTTCAAAAGTGCGGGACCGAACGTCTTGTCTTTCAACCTGTCGAGCGCAACAGTTTTTCATGATCCTCTTCTAGCCTCGGGTGGAATTCATCAAGGTTACGCCGGGTAGCTGTTCCATTTGTTCTCCACATGAATATAAAGTTGGTAATGATTCTCAGAAGACTTGCACTACAAAGCACTTGTCTGAGCGCTGGGCTGGAAGCTAATTACATTCACACAAATGTGCATTAATGTTGCTGAGACAGAGTACAAACTTTTCCAAGTTAATGACACATTTTGATAGCAATTAACAGTGAAACGCTTGATCTGTGAAATGGTTTGATGTGATCTACTCTTTGTAACAAATCAACAGATATTAAAAATCAAAAATACACATCACAATCTAAAAATTAATTGATGTAGTTTGTTAATATTTAGGGATAGACTGATTCAGCACCTGAATTGTAACTGTAAAGTTTCAAAAAAGACAAAAACATTTTAATTATATAATTATTCATATGACTTGCAGAACATAATTTCCACTAGAATTGATGTAATATTTTTTTTTATCAAATATGACAGGAAGTAAACAGCATCAAATCTCATTGGTTACTGTGTCTTGAGACATCATGAGGTCAAACCTGAGGCATATTTGATTTTATTTGCATTATCATTAACTCATTCTTCTCCCTTTTCCCATTGTTTATTTTAAATAAAAATTAAGAAAATAATCGAAAAGTGGAAATAAATTACCTATTGGTTAGGTGTAGGTGTAGGTGCAGGTGCAGGGAGGGACAGGGACAAGCAATGTCCCAATAAGACAGCATTCATTTATGATTTTAATACTCATATACACTGAATACGTTGTAATTGCACACTGTTTTATAGAAGGCTATACTACAATACACTGAGGTGCAATAGTATCTGACACACTATCACTCTAGGCCTGGTTTCACAGACAGGGCTTAGATAAAGCCAGGATTTAGGCCTTAGTCACAGTTAGGACATTTAAGTAGCTTTTATAAATATGCCTTGGAAAAAAAATATACTGGTGGGCAATCTTGAGACAAAACCATGGCAGTTACATAATTTAAGATGTCAGTGCAAGTTGCTTTCAGTTAAAACAGCTCAAACATGCATTTTAGTCTGGGACTAGACTAACCAGGGGTCAGCACATCATTTTGTGATGGCTTTATTATGTTTTTATGATTATTATTACATTTATATGTTTTAGTTTTGACAGATATGTCAAAACAAAGAACGTAACACAACACACATACAATACATAGCAGCTGCACCATTAATGAGTGATTTTTTAATTGATTTATTTTTTATGCTGTATTATCCAAAAGTTTAGTTCAGGGATTCCCCTTTTTGCAGTCAAAGACCAAAGTTATTTACCTTAATAAAAGTTCATATTTCAGTAATAAAGAACACATTATCATGTTCACGGTTCTAAGATGTCAGTTAATGGTCACATGACATGCAGGTAAACAAGTAAAATATTTAATCTTTTTTAGTAAGTGTTTTATTTTGATTATATTTATTTTAAAATGATTTGTTTTCATTTTAGCATGTGATGATTTAATTAATTGTTAGCTTTTCACGAATCCCAAGGAGCTCACAAACCCTAAACAAAAAATAAAAAATAAATAAATGACAGGGTGCTTTAATCTTACATATTTGTTTAGGATTTCTTCCCTAAATTAAAAGGACATGACATGTAGTTAAGAGTTTTTACGTATCCGAATTGGAAAGGAAAAAGTGAATCTAATGCATCCTCATCTATATTTGACCTCGTGTCCCCCAAAACCATTGCATGAATAATTTTTAAGCACAAATGAATTCTAAAGCAGCTGTATTTGACCACAGTGCTGCATGTGCTATCATAACTCATAGCTGCTCATGATCATTTCACCGCAGGCTATTTCACACAATCAGCAGAACCTGTGCACGGCTCACGCTGCAAGAAAACCATCGTACGCCTCATTGTCCATTCTGAATGGGACTCTATACGGCTGAGCGCAACAAGTCCATCTCCCATTTCCTAAAACGATCATAACCTCCGCGGTCTGAGTTCAGCACGAATTAATTACAGACCCTCTGCTGAGCTCTGACTAATACAGAATTAATCGCACTCAAAACGGCCAAATTATTTTCCAAAAATCCAGACAGAAGAAATTAAACCGCAATTATCATAAAATCCATCATTGTAATGCACATTGTGCAGCGGTGTTTGGATAGGTAATGATTTTCTAATATGCCAATTTGCATAAGTAGTACTGAGATGGGTTATCGTTTCCGATCCCACACAATTACAATTCCATCTCCGTACATCAGAGCTCACAGCTATGTAAAACCACAGTACTAATTAATAAGCCGTTTACAGGCGGCAGCTAGTTACAGTGGTTGTGCGGCTGACCTCGCCAAGGATGAGCCGTCTCTGAAGCTCGCGCGCACGCCGTCTACACACATAATGACGTGCCAGGAGGGAATCATTAAAAATAATTTACACAAGCCTTCATTTACAAGATCTTTTGATAGTGCGCTTCCCCTGGTGTTTAGATCAGCGCTGAAGAACCCCCTCCCTCGAAGCGAGCGTTTGGAAGGCAGCGAGCGCACGGATACCTAAGTGGTTAATTAAGAACTGTTGGGCCGCTGTGAGAGGCTCCTCCAAATCCCTCTGATGTCTGCCGTGTCAAGTGTCTCTCTCAGGCTGGAGCTTGCATGAGGTGACTGCCACGACTGGGATAATTACCAGGGAGAGCAGGAGCAGATGAGGGAAGAGAGCCCTAAATGAGGCTTCTCCGAGCTAATATTTGGCCAATCAAAACCCCTTTGTGCTGCCACCAGAGCTGGAACGAGGGGGAGGTGACGGGGGTGTGTTCAGACTCGGGCTGTTTGAAAGGGTTAACTGCCCTGGGCCGGGAATCATATCGTTTTCCTGACAAAGGGGGAGGGATGGATTTATCTAAGCACGGGGGCTGTGGAATAACGCTGACGGAACAATGGAGCGCGCCGGGGTCACGGAGAAACCTGTGCTTCCGGGATATTTAACGCACAGCCAGGGGTCTTCGTCTCGCTCAGAACGCTTTTGTCAAGGGAACATCCGTAACTAGCGGATCGGCTACTAAAAAAAGTTTATTTGTGTAGCACTTTCCACAATACATACTATTTCAAAGAATATGCATGTTTCAATGTTACAATCTTCTGTTATCAGCCATAGATGAGTGTTGTCTATAGATGAGTCTACATGGCAGTAATACAGTTATAATGTCATACATGTTATGTGGTTAGTAAGCATCATGCATTTAGTTTAGCGGACACTGAACATTCTGTGATCACAAAACACTCTCAGATATAATGTGCAAAACGTGCACTTTAGAAGTAAAGCAGCTTGTCACTGGGGCAGAACCCTTAAAGGGACAATTGTGTGCCCTTTTACCGCTAAAATGTTAATAGTAGTACTTTAAGGGTACATTTTACTACCCTAAGGTACCAATATACCTTTCAGGGGTAGATAAGGTACAAAATTGTCTCTTTAAGGATTCTGCCCCAGTGAAAGCTTTTGTATCCCTAAAGGTACAATTTTTGCATTTTTTTTTTCCTGACAGTGTATAAGGATAACATTTAACAGTTTTGTGCTTTCCTGTAGCTCAAACAGTAGAGCATTGGCACTTCCAATACCAAGTGCATGGGTTCTATTCCCAGGGAAAGCAAGAACTGATAAGAATGTAAATGTATACCTTGAAATGCAATGTAAGTCGCTTTGGATAAAAGCGTCTGCCAAATGCGTAAATGTATGTTAATACAAAGTTAGTGTCATTTGAATGCTTTGCAAGTTATCCAATCATATTTACTTTGCAAAGATAACAAAAAGAATAGTCGTAGCTCGTTCCTGTCCAACTGGTAGAGCAGGGGTCAGTAATCGTTTTGAATTGTGACGATTGTATGTATAAATTAATAAATAAAAATATAACTATAATTAATATATTTATGAGATAAATACCACAACTCGAACTAAAGTGCCTTTTTAAACTTTCCTTGTTAATCTCTGCACCATATTCCCGCAAACTTTTTATCCCAGCATGCACAATAGCAATAATAAAGGATGTATTTAGTGGTGTTGGTTGTTTCGGATTTAGACTGAGTTGATGTTGTAGAGAGCATATCAACCCTTATTATGGGATTTTGAGTGTCACCTTCTAACCTTTTCATTACATCTCATTTACATAAGCAGAACAAACTACATCACTGTCATGTGCACTGTGCAACAAACCAAGGCTGCAAGAAAATGAGGAAAGATTTGTGAATGCAGTTCCAGGGACTTCAGCAATTATATAATATAATGCTCATAATTTGAATCTCTCTCACTCTTATTGTTTCCATGGTAATGATTACCCTGTCCCCAAGTGTGTAAACCCCTGTGGTAGGCGACGGTGCTAGAAACACCAAGAGGCCTGTACAGATAAAACATAGACATTGCATGCACTAAGTCATTTTGGAAACAAGTGTCTGCTAAATGCTTAAATGTACAAAAAAGGAAAGGAAGGAAAGGAAAACACATAAAAGTGTTTATTAGCAGACCAAACATCAACAAAAACAGTTAGGGACCTACACCCACGAATCCCCTTGACAAGCGTATTAGAATGAGCCAGGAGAGATGCCCCGAAAACACGTCCTCTTTAGCATAGAGAATTCCTTGCTGTTGTGTAGAAATGTTGCGGTGGAGGCGTCTGTGCCAAAGACCAGGCCTGAACAATCATAGACGTGGGCAGGTTGTCGGTTTGGCTGGCTTCTCCATCAGCCATCAGGCTTCCCTCCACCCAGGCAGGCGCAGGGCTAGTGGGGGCCGAGCCCAGAGACAATAGAGGTTTTTGGAGCCAGAGCCGCCTCTAGCAAAGCAGCTTTCGCCCAGCCCTCATTCTCCAGCCACATCAGCTCCAACAGAAGGCTGGCAGAACAATCATCTTAGCAATACGGTTGATCCGCTGACCCGCAACTGTCCCGCTTTATCTCTCCAACTATTTGCTTACTGGCTGAGGCTGGAAGAGAGGCGTTGCGGACCACTGTCATGGAATGTGATGTGGCCTGGAGAGGAATGATGGGGAGCAGGGAGGTGTTTTCTGTGTTACCCAGATCCTGGGTCAGACGTAACAACCCGGTGTTTGGGTAGTTTTTGTGTTACCCATATCCTGGGTCAGACGTAACAACCCAGTGTTTAGGTAGTTGTTGTGTTACCCAGATCCTGGGTCAGACATAAAAACCCAGTGTTTGGATAGTTTTTGTGTTACCCAGATCCTGTGTCAGAAGTAATAACCCAATGTCTGGGTAGTTTTTGTGTAACCCAGATCCTGGGTCAGACGTAACAACCCAGTATTTGGGTAGTTTTTGTGTTGCCCAGATCCTCTGATGTAACAACCCATTGTTTGGGTAGTTTTTGTGTTACCCAGATCCTGGGTCAGAAGTAACAACCCAGTGTTTGGGTAGTTTTTGTGTTACCAAGATCCTGGGTCAGGCGTAACAACCCAGTGTTTGGGTGGTTTTTGTGTTACCCAGATCCTGGGTCAGACGTAACAACCCAGTGTTTTGGGAAGTTTTTTGTGTTACCCAGATCCTGGGTCAGACGTAACAACCCAATGTTTGGGTAGTTTTTGTGTTACCCAGATCCTGGGTCAGACGTAACAACCCGGTGTTTGGGTAGTTTTTATGTTACCCAGATCCTGGGTCAGATGTAAGAACCCAATGTTTGGGTAGTTTTTGTGTTACCCAGATCCTGTGTCAGAAGTAACAACCCAGTGTTTGGGTCGTTTTTGTGTAACCCAGATCCTGGGTCAGGCGTAACAACCCTGTGTTTGGGTAGTTTTTGTATTACCCAGATCCTGGGTCAGATTTAACAACCCAGTGGTTGAGTTATTTAACTCAGGCTTTTGTGACTTCTTCAGGAGAGAGCAGTGCAGCTCCATTAAATTGGGGTGTGTCTACAGTAAAATACGGGTTTGTGTATTTGTTTTGTATCTATATATTCGTTATTGTTCTGTATATCATTTAATGTTATGCAAAGCAAATTTTATGCAGAGCTTAAATGTATACAAAATGTATTCAAAACTATATAAAATATGCTATACTGTAAAATATGATAAAAAAAAATAAAGGAATTATCATGCAAACCAGTGGTTGTGTGGAGTATTTTAAAGTTGAAATGATTTAAGTTAATCCGTGCACAATTCATGTATGAAGTAAAAAAAAAAAAAAAGGAAACAAGTATGATGGATTAAATCAACCCATTATGCAGGGTTAAATAAACAACCCAATTTACTGAGTAAAATTAACCCAACATGTGTTCTGTCCTATATTTACCCAGCCCTTGGGTTGAAAACAATATATACAGCTTTATTAGTAAAGCAATTACAGAAATAATGATGTGTATTACCTTGGTTATAATGGCATTTAAAGAAATGGTTCACACAAAAAAAATCTCTTTTCATTCTTCAGGGTCTCTCTCTGCAATGTATTTTGAAGGGTTTTAACGTTTGACTTTCAGACAAACTAAATATTCTAGATATTTAGAAGACATTTTATTTATTGATCAGTTTGTTATCTCATGGCAGTGTGAAGTCAAGGCTTTCTGAAATGTTATGCGTGTTGCTCTGAGGTCACGTAGTGTTGAGGGTGTAGAGCGTGACCTTCTGACCTTGTATCGCTCAGGGTTCAGAGTGTATCTTTAGCTGAGGAAGGAAATGTTGGCAGCTTGCTTAACATGCATACCAGACACATAAAGGGGGCAACCTGTACAGGAAGTGCTCAGTACTGCTCAGTGAAGGGCATTATGGGCCAGGTGTTTTCTCTCTCTACCTTTTGCTCTTTTGATTTCAGTTCACAGAAACACATATACATATGCATGCTATAAGTGCTTCTTGTTTCGTTGTACAGACGCTGTACGGTAACTTACTGCAGTCTACAGCTTAAGCAGATACAATAAATCGTATATTTCCTTTTTATGTATTGTTTTAACCTTCTGGTGCTCTTTGCGTGTCGGTCAAAAATTACTGAATTATTTATCTTGTCAAATATATATATTTTAGTTAGATTTTTTATTTAATATTTTCTATTTGTAGGGGATTTGTTTATTATATTTATATTTCTCTTTTTGACCAGACCTGAAAATTAAATTTCCAACTTAAACTGTCGCGAATCTTAAATGCTTTAGAGCAAAGACACTTGGAAGATTATTGCTGAAGTGTAAAAAGTTAAAAAAGTGAATTTAAAAAAAGTAACAGAATTGTATGTGTATTGTTATGAAAAATGCAGAAAACATCTCGGTTACGGATGTAACCCTAGTTCCCTGATAGGGAACTTCAAGCTGCGTCAAGCGCTGTGGGAACGCCCCTGCGTTGTGCGTCATGAAGCACGTGTGGAATCAGCCCAATGGAGAGACGGAACGTAATAGGCGGGTGACGTCATCGACCAGGAAACTATAAAGCACCCCAAAAACACAGGCGCATCAGCTTCTGATAGGCCTGAAGGAAGCGCTAGCGGGAATGCCGGGAGTATGGCAGAACGACGCAGCGTCTCGTTCCCTATCAGCAAACTAGGGTTACATACATAACTGAGACGTTCCCTTTCAAGGGAACTTCGAGCTGCGTCAAGCGCAGTGGGAACGCAAATACCCACGTCACCATAGGAGCAAGTGACCATCATGTGAGGACTAGCGCACAGAGGACGAGAGCACCTGTGCCCCAGGGGTAGAGCTTAAGTCTAATCATAGAACTTAATAAACGTATGCGGTGAAGACCATCCAGCAGCATCACAAATATCACTCAGGGAAACTCCTGACAATAAAGCTTTGGAAGCAGCCATTCATGCAGAGCAATCGTGGGAAAAGCGTACAGACATGACCTCGGCCACGACTGCATCATAGTGTCCAACCCCAGAGGGGCTGGATGACTGACGGAGAACCACAGACGACAGTGCGATATCTCCTTGGTCCGCCTCGGCGCGACCAAAACTCAACCAAAGGAGCTCCACCATCTCGGGGGTGGAGTCTCGATTCCCCCGGCCTCTGCCCCTGCCTCGACAGGGAGTCTGCTACAACGTTCAAATACCCAGGAAGATACATTGCTCTCAGTGATAGCAACTTCCCATGGGACCACAGGAGGACCTGACGGGCCAACTTGTAAAGCCAGCGAGACCGCAAGCCCCCCTGACGAAATATATAAGAGACCCCCGACATGTTATCTGACTGAACTAACATATGATGACCTCTCAGGTCTGCTAGGAAGTGTTCCCGAGCCTGAAACACTGCCAACATCTCTAGACAATTTATATGTCATGATAGATGATTGTCCTGTCACAGACCTTGTGCTGGACAACCACTCATGACCGCCCCCCACCCTGTGAGGGAAGCATCCGTCGTTAGCGTTACACGATGACAAAGAGCCCCCAGCACAGGACCTGTGGATAGGAACCAAGTTTCTTTCCACAAGACCAGAGGCACGAAGGCAGCGCCGCGTGAATTTGATCGTGCGGAGTGGATTTCCCCTCGGGGAGAATCCCTTGGTCCTGAGCCACCACCGCAGTGGTCTTATGTACAACAGGCCAAGGTATAACGTTGGACACTGCTGCCATCAAACCCAACAGTTCTGAAACTGCTTTACTTTCGAAACTTTCCTCGCGTTCAGCCTCAACCCCCACTTCCTGATATGTGCGAGGACGACATCTCGATGCCGAACCGCCATCTACTCCGTCTGAGCTAAAATCAAACAATCATCGATGTAATTGAGAATGCGAATGCCCTGAAGCCCTCAGAGGCACTAGTACTGCATCCATGCATTTCGTGAAAGTACGGGGAGATAGCTAGACCGAACGGAAGAACCCTATATTGGAATGCCTCGCCCCCGAAGGCAAACCTCAGGAACTTCCTGTGTTGTGGAAGGATGGAAATGTGGAAGTAAGCGTCCTTTCGATTTATTGTGACAAACCAACCCTCGGACCTGATTTGTGACACGACCTGCTTGATAGTGAGCATCTTGAATTGAGCTTCCCTACCGAGTGATTTTATAGGCGCAAATCTAAAATTGGACGCAACCCCCAATCCTTCTTTGGAACGATGTAATATCGGCTGTAATAACCTAGCTCCAAACTGGGAGGAGGAACCCATTCTATACCCCCCTTTTTTACAGGAGCGATTCACCTCTTGTTCCAGTAGCAGAGCCAGCACGGGGCCCCCACTATGGGCAGAACCCCTCTAAGGGAACCAGTCTCTCTAGACTGGCCTCTGGTGTAATTTGAGCAGCAAACACAGTGCCCTGTAACGGCGCACCGGCAGGGAACAACTGGTTTGACTGCTCTTAGACCCTCCTCGGGAAAGCGCTCGCTGGGACCGTCAGTGCCCCGGCATGAAGGCGGGGTTGGCAGAACGGGCCCCTGAGGGCACCGAGGAAGAATGGGCACCGTAAAAGAGGTGAACACCTTTCTCCCTCGGTGGGGGCCACCGTCAGCATAGCCAATATAACTGTCCTCAAATCAGTTCTATTGTTTGTTATTTTTTCAAAAGCTTTGGTTGAGAGTGCCGCGTCTGGTCCCACTGTCCAGCAGGGGGAGTGCGAGACGCGATACTCTGCTTTGCTGCGCCTATGCGATGAGCTCGTAGACGGCCGAAGCTGCTCCCGTCCAGCAGCCCCGGGGACGTGAACTTTTAATGGAAGAAACCTTTTAAAAGCTTCTGCCTGCATATTTCCTTCCTCAAATTATCAATGACAGTTTGAACTAAGTCACTGAATAACCCCGCAGGGGAGAGAGGAGCATCTAGAAGAAAGCTTTTTCTTTCTCTTTAATGTTGATTTTTTTTTTTTTTTTTACCATAAATCGGCAGCCTGACGCAGGTCTCAAACCACATCAGTACTGCCTTCTCACTCACGCTCACGTCCTATGGCAAATCAGCCTGGTATGCCTGCAATATAGACATTGTATGTAGACACGAAGCAGCCTGACCTGCCGACGAATACACTTTACAAAGCCGAAATATTTCATAATGGATTGGAAGGTAATGCCGGTGCTTAAATGACAATGCAGCCTCGGAAGAGAGATAGCTCGCAAGCGTCTCTTATACCCGCGGCAAAGCGGCGTCTTTTCTTTAAAAAAAAACCTAGCCCCCCCTAAATCGGAATATATAAATGATTCGGGGCTAAAAATTTCTATTAGAAGCCGGCTTCTTCCATAATCTCGACACCTCAGTATGGAGATCATGAAAAAACGGCAAGCACCGGCGTGGAGGTTGCACACGGAAAGGGAGAAATCTTTCACCTAACTTAGATTTAATAACAGATTCCTGCCTAGCCACTGGCCACTCAATGCTTAGTTTTGATACAGCTCGAGTGAGAACCTCCATGAGCTCTTCGCTTTCGGGAGTGTGGGGTGGCAAGTCCTCCACATCTCTCTCGTCAATACTGCTTTTTAAAAAAAAATAGTTTCAGTATTGGTGCCTCGGCCCGGGAGGAAGAAACCGCAGACCGTGCTTTCGAACCGGGGCTGAGACACTGGATCTAACAGGTAAAGGCAGAGATAAGGCAGAGCCCGTCTCTAACCCCGCTGAAAGATCCATTTGCGTTCCCCACGATAAGCGTCGCCGCTCAGCATCGGCAGAAGCGGGACTCAAACCGCAGGGAGCGTGCACCGAGCACTCTCCTCAAAGAGTGCTCGGCGGGAGCGGAGCGTCCATAAAGGCAGACGCTCGCTATGCTCGCAGCCAGCCCCCTCGAGAGCTGACTGGGCATGCTGCACTCCCAAACAAACAACACAAAGAACGTGTGTATCCCCGCCCGTTAGAGAGCGCGAGCAGGGAGGGACACACTTCTTAAATGCTGTTCGCTCGCCATAGTCTCTCATATTGTTTGTGTGGTGTAAATGTGATAACTCCTGCCTAGCACATACTAAAGACAGACACAGTGTTTACACTCAAACAGATTCACATATAGCGCAACTGAAGGCACAGAAGCTGATGCGCTTGTGTTTTTGGGGTGCTTTATAGTTTCCTGGTCGATGATGTCACCCGCCTATGACGTTCCGTCTCTCCATTGGGCTGATTCCATACGTGCTTCATGACGCACAACGCAGGGGCGTTCCCACAGCGCTTGATGCAGCTCGAAGTTCCCTTGAAAGGGAAATACTATTTTCAATTTGTATATGAAAAACACATTTTACTCTAAAACTGCAAGAAAATCAAAACCATAAATCTAAACAAGTTGTGTTCCAAATTTGAGCTTGATATATCTAAATAAAATCGCTTTCAGTAAGATTTTGTTTGGCCACAGAACCAAAAGTTTTCATTAGATAAAATTCATCTCCCATTCATTTCCAATGCACTTATTTTTGACAGCGAGGAGCAAAAAAAGTGACTATTTTTTTCAGGACCATTTAACCTTTTCAAATCATGTCCATGATTTTTTTGTGTTCACAAAGCAAGTGCCAAAACCCACTTTTTGTACAATTCCAATGAGGTCAAAAAATTCAAAAAACCCCCCAAAAAAGTAAAATGTTTGACCAAAGAGAACCAGACAGTCACCCAGTGGTTGAGAAAACAGTTTAATGTTCTGAAAGCACCACAGAAAGCATAAAATGAAAACACACTTCATCTTTAAGTAACAATCTTAATCTAAAAGCTCTTGAATATTTCTGTGTTTGTTCTTGTTCTATTTGGACCTCTGGTTTGGGATTATAGTTGCACAACATTATACAGTCCTAAATTGCTATTTTGCATTCCACTCAGGATTTATTAATGAGATGAAAATAAAGAATTCCTCTCGTAATGTCGCATTTTCATGCTTGCCACGCTCCATGTATCTGAAAGAATAAACAGTGGTATCAATGGCTGGCCAGAAAGTAGCAGCATAGAAGCTGCCATGAAAATTGTTTATCTAGCTGCAGAATGCTATTCAACTGGGACTGCGGCATAATGATGCTGCGAGAACTGTCAGCTTTGCAATTAAGTCTGTCTTCAGATGCTTTCCAAGCAATTCATTAACTCAACACACTCCTGCTAAATGTGTTAAAACAGATCAGTAATTACTGAAGAAGTGTGCGTATTAGAGAGCTCAACTTTTTTTAAGGGAACCTGAAGAACTTTTTTTGCGTATTACAGTGTAATTATGCTTTCTCATTAGTCTCTTGCTAATGCGAGATCTTGAATTGCTTCACTGTTGAGAGTCATTAGAAACAATTGTTTTAAATGAACGCTCCTCTGCTACTATCGGATGTCCTAAGAAGTTCTGACTGCTGCTTTTCTTTTCCTAATGAATGTCAACCGGGACATTACAAATCGACTTATTATTGAGCATAAAATAAAACTGTTGAGAAATTAATCCTTTTTTTTTTTTTTTATAAAAGCAATAATTAGCAAATATACTGCAAATGAAACATTTTATTTGTACCTTCAGCAATGTTTCTCATGAATTTATAGAAGCTTGTTTCCACAACTGAATAAAGCATTATTAAAAGATAATTATGACTTGATATCTCACAATTTTGAGTTTATTTCTCGCAATTCTGACATGAATTCTGACTTAGTTTCTCAGAATTGCGTGATATAAAAAAACAATTCTGAGGGGAAAAAATAGCGACTTTTCTCAGAATTGAATTCTGAGAAAAGACACTATTTTATTCCCCGCGGAATTTATATTTATCTTGCAATTGAGAGTTTATATCTCACAATTCTGAGAAATAAAGTCTTAATTATCTTTTAAAATGTTTCATTCTGTGGCGGAGCTTCAATATGAATTGTGTGGACTGTGCAACACTTTCATTATTTTTATATCACAGAATATTACCTTATTTTAATCCTTTAATTTACCTTAACCATGCAAAGCCTGACATGAAATGATAGAATATAATAAAAGATTATAATAAAGACTAATACAATTTTTGGATATGTGGATTTGTTGAGTATCATGTTTGATACATCATGCTTTTATGGCTCAAATAGTATGATATGGTGAGAATAAGTTAATTCTTGAGAATAATTAAAACAATACCACAATTTTATTCATAGGCCCAAACTGAGCAAAAATATACAATTTTGTGCAGATGCTGATATTTGCATGGAGAAAATGAAATATGAAATTCTGACAGCGTGTAATGTGATCTTTACAACAGCAGACGACTTGAATAAAATCATAAAATTAAATTCTTAGTTTTATGATCAAAGCTCTGTAGTTTCAAAACATATAATGCAATGTATTACTGTATATGACTGAGAGATTAAATAAATGTTCCTAAAAATCCTGATGGATGTAATATTTTAACATGCTTTTTCTAAAATAAAATACAAATGAATGGATAATGATTGCTTCAGTCCAATATAGTTCATCTTGAAATATTACTAACAATATAAGTCATTCTTACATTTACTTTTCAAAATCAGTATAGATGTCACAGCAAGTATCGCAAGACGTGTATCGCAGCATGAAGGTGGACACTTTTACAATTGTCCTAAAATGCCCTTTACTTGTTAAAAAGGATAAACTATCAATGATGACAGAAGGCATGTAGTGGATAGTTTTGATCATGTTTATAATTTAGAGGCCTTATGAACTTCCTCATCAAATTTGATAAAGTTTAGGGTTTTATAGGGTTAATTCTCTTAGAACGCCTTTCTAAAGTTAGTCTTTAGAGGTTCTTCAAAATGTATCTCAAAGTTTTAGACCAACTTGCAATTGTGCTGATTAATTTTGTTGTCATATAAAGTGCCAAAGTAAACAAACCTTGGAATGTTCATGATTTGATGTATCTCATTTGTACGCCTGGAAATCAAAACCAGGGCCTCCATTTTCTTCAAAAAGTTGACTAGGCCTCAGATCATTTTATTTTGAACCTAATCTCACATGTCAGAAAACTGTCCAAGCTTCAAAACCAAAAGCACAGCTCAACCACACTATAGCGGTGGAGAGATGGGATGGGAAAGTTTGAAAATGGGAACGTTTGAATTCCCTTTGGTCTATAATTGAACTAAAGTTAAAATATCTCACTTCAGAAAGTGCCAAAATGATGAATTGTTCAGGACTCGCCTTCAATAATCTCCCAAAGGAAGTCCCTAACTAGCACCCTATATGGAGTGACAAATTCCTTTAGACATCTTTAATCAACTATTAGAATAATGCATACATATTAGCTCTAGAACCTGCAATATCAGCGAACACAGAAAATAAAGGTTATTGGGCATTCATGGAGATTGTCATCTCTGCGTATTGATGAATCTAGTGTCGTCTCGATACTGGCATTTTTAACTTCGATACAATACCTTGAACAATTCACAATTGTAAAAACACTGTAATGTCTTCATAGTAAATAGAAAATGAATACAGATTTAATGTTACAAAAGTTATTCAGCTAACTGAGTGCTTTTCTATTTGTCTTTTGTTCTTTCCTTAATATGACAGACAACAACAGGTTTATTAGGCTGCTGTCACTTTAAGAGCAAATGCACAGATCCAATACACTGTTACACAACATGCGTTTTCTTTCTCAACTATTTAGATTCCAAAAGTGATTGTGTTTACCTGAATATTACAAAAAGAACTCAGTTTGGTACTCACAAGCTATTTGAGAGGCCGTTTTATATGCACGCCACTTACATAGATCAGTGGTGCGTGGTTGTGGTGTGAGCGCGAAACCTGCAGGAATGAGTAAAATTATGCGCAATACCCCGCACAGAAAATGCAGGGCCTGTAACACCAACACTATTCAACCAGAGCGAATGAGAAGAGTGAGTGAGAGGAGGCTGGTGTGTGTCAATTTCCCGTTGGAGAGAAGAGAGAGCAAGAACGTCCAGCTGGTATTGATGTATACCGATACTGAGGAAAAATCGTTTCAGATATTTCAGTATCAATACATTTCGAAATATCGATATCTCTGACAACACTAGAGGAATCCCTGCAAGAAAATGAGTGGTGATCCCAACAATGCTTTGTTGATACAATAACCCTGTCTTGAGTAAATGCATGTTACACCAGAAACGTCAACAAAAATCTCTAGTTAAAAATGGCCGACGTTGAACGAGATCTGATGTGGGAAACCCATGTTGGCCTGGCATGTTGGATGTTTTTCAGTTAATATTGATTCGAAGCCAAGCATAAAGTGCCTTTAAAATCTAAAACGCTTCTATCGCCGCCTTTGCGCGCTTGCCAGTTGGCTACGTTTGGTAATATCTCAAAAGTGGAGCGTTAATCTCAAAGCCTGGCTAATTAAACAGCATTAAACAGATTAATTTGTTCTTTGAGTAAGTGGCTGAACCGCTCGTTCCTCCGAACGGCCTGCTGTGGTCCACTGTGCTCGCTCTATTTCATCTGGGGAAAACGTCCTGCCTCCCTCCCTCCGCTTCCATCTGATGTGCTTCCTGGGTCACAGAGGCAAAAGAAGAATTATACGCATATAAATGTCCCTTTTATGAAGTGCCTTTTGAAAAGCCACTAATAAAAATAATAAAGATAATGTCCCGGGCAGATGCATTTGGCTGATCTGAGGCACGGGCCATGAGCCTTGCAGTCATTCGTTGACAAAACAGTCATCTTATTTACACGCTCCACAATAACCCACCGCAAATGTCGAAAAGAGGAATAAGGGGGGAAAATAATTAGCATATTAATCTTTTTTATGCCGTCATCTTTCAGGTCCGGGAGAGCACGGTGTAATTTAAATCTAAATGCTTTCCTGGCATTAGAATTCATTTTAGATGGGTCAATTGTTCTGTAATAAAAGGATGGAAGGTGTACTTCATGCAGGAGATTTATGTTTGCCATTTGTTCATATTCATGTGCTACTGAATACCCTCAATTCAAATGGTGATGGCAGCTCATATCAGCCTCAGTGCAGCCCCACACATCACTAACCACCAGCAATGAATTTCATTTGCAGAACAAAAAAAAAAAAAAAAAAAACTAAAGAGAGAAAAGAGAAAACGGGAAAAAAACATGCTGAAATTAACTCCACCGGTTTATTGATTTTTTTTTTTTTTTTTTGCTCAACAGAGGCCTGTATAACAGCTCTATTGCCCCCATAATGATTAGTGACAAAAGTTTAATTAAGCAATTATGAAGGCAATAATAGAGTTGTCGGGTTTGCTTAGCTTTAGACTGTTTAAGACTTATCTCCTTGCCGCACATCATAGCGGCAGAAATCTGCTTTAGGAGATTAATGCTGTGAGAACACAGATGCCCACTCTAATACCCCCTCCACCACGCTGACGCCTCGCCGAAGACCAGAACACAAGCGTCCCTTTATCAAATTACAACTCTGTTTTTCATGAATATGTAGTACGAGGGGGAGGGGGGGGGGGGGATCCAGTTATGGCTTTAAGGTGTAATTATAAAGACGTATGACACAAACGACACGCGCCATTCTGTTTTAGTCATCTTCACTATGAAATGTGCGTGATAATTTTGTTGTGAATAATGATGCACAGCGTTCTGAGAGCCTGTGGAGTTTTCCAGCCGTTTGTCGCTGCGTATTTCTGAGAGCGCCTTAATGTGCTAATCGATTAGTCCACTGTCTTTTGTTTCCCGTGTCTGTTCCTTTATTTCATTAGATTTCCAACCCTCTCGGATTCTTGCAGATACATGGGAGACTTTTATGCACGAGTTTGATAGCGGATTCTTGAAATGTGTGCTCAAAAGGGCCGAATGAGAACATCCTCAATGCAGAAACACTATCGTTATTTCAAAGCCGCAAACTGGGTTTTGTTCATTACTTCATGTTTAGTGCTCTGGCTGATTCAGAAGGTGGTTTTTCGGTTTGTTCGCTATATGCTAAGTGTATTCCTAAGAGTCGCCAAAATAAATTATTAGTACATACAGTACATTTATGAGTTTCACTTTATTTTGATGTTTTTTTTTACCCTCTGGGAATCTCCACGTGTTGGTCAAAAATAACCAAAATGAATTTCTTTATTTTAATGACATTAATGTAGTATATTTAAGTTTGATATATTAAAATTATATATATACTATATATTTAGTTTTAGTTTGATTAGTTTAAAATATTTTTAGGGTTTTTTATGGTACTAAATTATATTTACACTATATTTATATTCCATTGATTGGAATAGACCTGAAAATTATTTTTACATAATATTTACATTAATATATAATTTACAGAATTGTACGTTAATTGTTATGAAATATATATTTTCAAATCATGTTTTACTCTAAAACTGTGAGAAAATCAAAGGCATAAATCTAAACAAGTTTAAAATTTGAGCCTGATATCTTAAAAAAATGAGCTTTCAGTAATATTTTGTTTCCACTAGATGCACTAGATTATTTTTGACCACGAGGAGCACAAGTGTGACTATTTTTTTCAGGACCATTTAACCTGTTTGAATCATGTCCATGATTTTTTTTTGTGTGTGTGTGTGTGTGTGTTTACATAGCAAGTGCCAAAACCTTTCCCAAGTTTCGTACCATTCCAATGAAGAAAAAAATTATAATTAAAACGAATTAAAAAAATTCGGTTTTCGCTTGTTTCTCTTGCGTATAAGGTCTATAAATTTACATGCTCTATTCTGGGAAAATAAATTAATCATCTTGCACTCACTCATTTTGTCAAATCAAATGCATTCTAGAATATTAAAGTCCTTCTCGCTAATGCCTCTTCTGAAACATGTAGAAAATCATGTTCATGTAAAGTGCATGTCCTTTAATGGTAAAATAAAATGGTGCATGAATCCAGGGTCGTTTTAGTGGTCTTCAACCCACTCTCTTGCAGAGTTTAGCTCCAACCCTGAACCAGATGATCAAGGTCTTCAGGATCACTTGAAAAATCCCAGGCAAGAGTGTAAAGCAGGTAGGAACTAAACTTTGCAGGACAATGGGTCTCAGGAGCAGGGATGAAGACCTATCCTCTAAACAACCCCACATGTTTAGTAACAAAGGCAGATGCAACATATCTGCTAATAAAATATAAGACGACTCCTTAAATATTTTGATCTATAACAACACTGAGGTTTTTCAGTATTGTAAAATCAAGAAAAGTATTTGCTTGTGTTAAGGAGAAACTGACCATCTGTTAATGCTGTTCTGTTTTTAGAAAACCAACAATCCTCAGCCCTTGCAAAAAAAAAAAAAAAAAAAAAAAGGATAATAATGTTAAGCTGAGTTCTCATCATTGGAAAACTCTTTGCACTCAGGCCACAACTACACAGCAAAAAAATAAGACTATTATAAGCTTCGCAGGGCAGATTTGAGAATGCTTACACAGGCTTTTATGCTTGTGTAGCTTAAGACTGCAAATCGAACCACAGATTAGTTTAATGTTGAATGATACGTCTTTTGAGTATGCCCCCAAACTGGTTCCATGCATTTAATTTTACATGGATACTCGATTGGGAATCTGTGGTCATTGCGTTTAGGCATTAGTTTAATCTTGGATGCATGAAAACCTCGAAATGACATTATTTGCAGTGAGAATTTTTCTCTAGCAAAAACGCGAGCGTCTTCACGCAGCCAAGCAAAGCTCTCCGGCGCGGAGCTGCCAAGAATCGTGGACATCTTCTCCGTTAATGAACTGAAAATCCTAACAGACGGGTGGAAGACTACAACACACTGACGCTTAGACAAACTGTCTACGGATGAAAACACTGGCAGAACAATTCCGACGTGAGTGACTTTTCACACATGCGCCAAGAACGTTACAGATCAATGATGATATGAGAGATAATAACTCTAGAAACAATAGGCACATCCATTCTGCATGGCACAGAAGAGGTTAACATCCCCCGCCAAGCCATTAGTCTGCCGACTGAAGGTCGAGGTTGGTCGGGGTCACCTCTGCTGTCCTCTTTCTCAGCTGTTGTGCCAGAGAAGAGTGCGGCGGAGGGCCGGCTGATGCCTCGTCCCTGCTGCCTACACAATGAAATGACACACTGAAGGTGGTCTTGCATCTGGCGTGCTATTCAAACAGGCCTGCCACAGCCCAGCTACATGCACCGTTGCCAGATTGCAGGCTAATTAAGGAGCTCTTGGATGACCATCAGTGGCGTCTCCGGGTAAGAACGGCTCATGATGTGAGGCCCTGGAATAGGAGCGGCGAGCAAACCCTCCCGAGAGCCCTCGGGCCTGTGACCGCTGCCCGGCAACGAAGGACGGCGCTCTCTCGCCAATGCCGCTCCGACGCACTGTACTGTAGATGCGATCGCTCGTTGTTTTCCAGCCCTGTTCGAGCTGCAGATTTAATGCGGTCTATTTAAAAAAAGGCAAACTTGAACAGTTTTTGACACAGAGCTTCCCCATTCCGCTTGGCTTTTAGCATAATGCCTGTTGGTGACAGGCCGCGCATGCAGCCCGGTAAAATGCGCCCAGTTTGACAGCAGCTCTCTGAGTGGAGAGCAGCAATTGTTTACCCGACTTTATTTTTTGCTGCTCACTGCCTTTATTTCTCAGCGATGGGAGGAAAAGTGAAGAGGGCGAGGGAAAAGAAAAGACAAAAAAATACAAGACATGCAGCAGAAATGCTGCTGCTCGCTAATAAGATGCCCATCATGCTCGGCGGGCTGATTTGCAGCGCTCCCCCTCTAAGTCTCCATGATTACAGCGTAAAGGCCCCGGCTCTCCTCCCCAGCTGATCCTCATCTTGTTCACTGGCATTAATGACACTTCAGTCACCGCAGCTTTCAAGCAGGGGCCCTTCCACGGCGAACAGAGAGCTGACATTTCCTGACATTTTCCCAACTAATTACAGTACAAATAATTAAGCGTGTTCGCGTATGTAACAAATGAAGGCGAAAGCCGTCTGTCAGAGCGCCTGTGATTGATGACGATGGGAGAGAGTTTATCTGATGGGTCCCTGCCAGCGGCTATAGAAGGAAGCAAATATATTAGAACGAACAATGCAAATTTAGAAGTCATCTCATCCAGTTAGGCACCCGAGCAATATCCGTGTCAAGGTGAATGTGACAATGAAAGCAAAATATTTGCATTTTGTGGAGCGGGCTGAGGGGAAAATCAGAGCAAGAAGATGACAGGCCTAATTATTTCGACTCACACAGGCCAAGACAGCTGTTTCTTGTGTCCTGAACAAGGCTGTCATGCAGGTAACCAAATAGGTCTGCACACGAGCCCGTATCCGACACAGACGCGGAAATGTCTGCCGCTAATGACCAATGCTAATGTTGCTGCCATGTCTCGCAGAAACTGCAGAAGTGTCAGCACGCACTTTCTCCAAGCCAGTCAACATTTTGCTCCATAATTATGTGTTAGAGAATTAATTCTTGCCTGTCAGTCCCCCTCGGCCCACCGCCGCCAACTGACAAAGACGAATGGCGTCAAGAACCAGGGATGACGCCGCTAGAGCTCGACATTGTACATTTCGGATAACGAGTAAACTGTGTAGTAAAGGGATATTTCTTAATTCTTCATTTGGCTTTATAATTAAACCTTCACGTAATGTCCACAGTGGCGGAAAGTACTCACTATATTGATATATTGCTTGTGTATGTGCAGACGATTATCAAACACATCAGTTTTTTCAAAGAAATTATATTCAGGTCCAGGGGGTTTCATTTTTGCAGATAAAAGTGCATATACATTTATTAAAAAAAACAATGCATTCATGACCTACCTTTTTTATCTGTTTGTTCATGACAATATCGCAATGCTAATGCTTTTAAGCTACCAGATATCAATATGATGCACACACATGCACTTAAGGGAATACAAGCTTTACGCCCACACTTATAATGAAGCTACTCAGGGGTAGCTATACAATAGCTGGAGAGGACGGCAAATCCTGGTGGGTTTGGAGAAATCTACATTGGGATCAAAGTATGCCGCTTAGCTGCCTAACTCCTGCTGTAGAACAGATGGGCCCTGGTCACACGATGAGCCCTCCGAGATTTACAATCTAAAATAACTGCTGCTTAGATAGCTAGAGAGATAGGCAGAGACAGAAACAACTGGCCAATCTATTTGAGTAGACGTAGATGCTATTTTAATCAAATGCAATTCTTCCTTTCTCCTTGTTTGTCTGTTTACACCTCATTAATATATTAGAATCTCATTAATATATTTTGAATTTCACTCATCTTTTGCAAGGATCAGCATAAACACACTGAATCAATGCTTAGGCGTAAATATTTTATATTGAAACGGAGCAACTCATGTTTTTGGATATCCTTTCCCTGTAGTATACACTAGCTTTGCTTTCTACTGCCTACATAGGCAGCTGCTTTCTACACCAAAACCAAACCTCAAAAGTGTCTAATATAGAAGCGATTTGGAACGCTTCACATTAAACGTAACTCCAAGTATTGGGAATATATCGATTTTGCCATCTTGGATTTCCACTTAGCTTGTTGTAATACCCTCTCTGCGAATGATTCAACAAATACATTCAAGAATTTGCCGAGGTTTTTATTTTTAATTTTTATTCTGTCTAGCTAGGCAAATGCCTAAGTTTCACATATTACTAGACAGCCGTCACATTTCTTAAATGATATTCTTTTTATTGTGGGTGACCTCTATGGCTCCCAGATGAGCTATCATCTCACTCAATATGTTACTCAACATTTCAGAGGGCTAAAGTGGTGTCAGGTTCCGTAGCATTTGACCTTTCACCTTCCTGAAAGCTGATCTGGAGAATCTCTGGACATATTGCCCCCCAGGTGGAGCATCCTCCTTTGGGTGGACGTCCTGACCCTCGGGTGAAGTGGCTTTCCGTCACTGATTTCAAAGCAAGACCAAATTATAGACTGCTGCCGTGATGGAGACAGTTTTCCTTTTGTGCAGATGACGCAAACCTTGGATTGTGTGTCAAAGGGAGGAGATTTTTTTAGAATTTGGCAAATTTATGTGCATGTGTTAGGAAAAGGAAGCGTACTTGAGGAAAACTGAGATCTCAGTCTTTATGTCTCCCTTTTCCACGATATTTTCCGTTCTGGCTGTCTGAGTCACCCAATCTGAAAGGACAATACTGACAGCATCAAATACCAGTGAACGTCTATGGGTTCAGGCTGTGCCAGCAGAGAGAGTGAGAGTGAGTGAGAGAGAGAGAGAGAGAGAGAGAGAGAGAGAGAGAGAGAGAGAGAGAGAGAGAGAGAGAGAGAGAGAGAGAGAGAGAGAGAGAGAGAGAGAGAGAGAGAGAGAGAGAAAGGGAGAGAGAGAAAAAGACAGAGCTTTATATCATCTTAGCTGACTGTTCACATTCAGACGAGATAATTAGGAGTAAAACAAAGACTGTCATAGGACTTAAGAAAGAAAAGGCATTAAACAGCGTAAAACAGGTTTAACATTTCCCATTATAAAGACACCAGTGATCCTCGAGCCCCTGGGACAGAGGACTTTGTTCGAGTGATGCTTTGGGGTGACTAATTTTGTCATTTTTCCTTCTGTCTCTCTTTCTTTTTCTTTTCTTTTCTTAGTGTCAGAGAATTTCAGCGGCTGCATCTACTGATTCCTCAATGCCAATTTCTGCTTCGCTAGCAATCGGGATTCATATCGTTGGATGACATCTAATGGGGACGTCTCTTTCTCATAACTTCCCTTACAAGTATTCGATCAATTTCGTCTGAGCACATAAGTTAACATTGAATAACTCTTCAGTTCAAAGCATTACAATTTGTATAGTTAATTTCTTTACAACAACAACAAAAATTAATTTAAATTGAATATTTAGAGATTGACCAATGTTATATTGTATGACCTATACCAATGGTGATTAATTGCATGTTTGAGGGGAATTCACTAAGAATGAATTGCAACCTAAATCAGCGCTGTTTATTTGCATGCACAGTCTGCAATGTATTAGCATTTAATTCACTAAAGGAATGAAGCAAATCAGGTAACAGTTCTTATAAATCATGTGCTTAAACTTGCCATTCTTGCAGGTTGCCCCTGCAAGGCGATGATACACAGGGCAACTTTTAGAGCAATGTTGCTGGGCAATCTTGCCGAGCGATTGTTGCTTGAGCACTTTCCCATTGAAAATGTCCAATAAATTTCTATCTGGATAATTTATGTCGGTCGTGGCCCTGTGTCTTATCTGGTTGCCTGTTGACGGCAACATTGCCCAGCAACATTGCCCAAAAAGTTGCCCTGTGTATCATCACCTTTAGTGTGAGGGAACAAGCAGCACACTACCAAATTCTGGCATATTGGGCCTGAAGCATCAGATCGTCCCACTGAAATCCGGATGCCTATATCATATCTTTAAAAGGCTGAAAGTGCACTTTGTAAAGGTAAATAAAGAACTGGTTGTTTGAATAAGAACAGCACTTTCTTTACTCAAGAAACACTATATATATGTGACAGTAGCCTACTAAACCTTTTGCTGCTTGTTATTAATGTTAAACAACAAAATAAAATCACTCACTGATCTCGACTGAATAACTTCTATATCTTAAACTATAAGGATGAATCCATATTTACTTTATAAAATAAAACTATGCATTTGAATCTAATTTGAATCGTCACTAGATTGCCATTTCAGCTAATGGAATTTCAGAATCTAAGCTGACGTAACGCTTCTTCTGGTGGCAATTTTTTGAATGTGTGCACAGGATCCGATCTTTATGCCAGATTGAGACAATGATCACCTTTGGGTCTGTTCTTCACACGAATCAATAGTTTGGCCTCAGAACACTTTAAATATTTGTACTAATTGAATAAACAGTGTAGGTAGTTGTATCTACCTGTTATATCCCGTGTTGGATAAGCAGAATGACACGGTTTTGTGCTTATACCAAGGGATAGTTCACCCAAAAATGCTGTTCCAAATCTGTATGAGTTTCTTCCTTCTGTTGAACACAAAATAAGATATTATAAAGAATGTTGGTAGCCAAACAGTTTATGGCACCCATTAACTTCCATAACAGGACAAAAATAATACAGAAGTCAATGGGTCCTTTCAACTGTTTGATTACCGACATTCTTTAAAATATATTATTTTTTGTTCAACAAAAGAAAGAAACTCATACAGGTTTGGAAGAATGGTGAGTAAATGATGACAAAATTATCATTTTTGGGTGAACTATCCCTTTCAGTACAGGTTTTTAACTGTTGTGTTATTTACTGCTTTTTTGATACAATACCAATACTACAACAGTATGAACCTAATATGAGTAATGAATAGCATAATTAGGGGTGAGCGAAAGAAGCAAAAAAAATCACAATATATTTATTTTTACATTTTGGCCGACAACGATATATACATCACAGTATGCACATTTGAATGGAACTATGAAACTACTCAAAAGACAATGTTTTTTATGTATTTTTTTTTTATGACAGGTTCCTAAGTAAGTAGTATCAGATCAGTTTTGATTATAATTATTATAAAAATAAACAATATTTTTTTTTTTTTTTTATGCAAACCCTGAGGGTTTTCCTTGTTTAGTTTTAGCACAATTACAATTAGCGGTGGGCTTTAAATGGTTAAAAATGTCTACAGGTTTATCGCCCGCTCCTAATTGTAATAACAGTAATTATAACAAAAGCATAGCAGTGTTAAGCAAAGTTGATTATAACAACACTTCAGAATCAACCTTGCTTGTCAACACTTCTCTGTTTCCAAATGTTTGTGAGTTAGGGTTAGGGTGTGATTTGGTTAAAAACTATTAGTAAAACCGATTATTGGTCTGTTTGTAAGTTTAGGTATTTTGCATGGCAATGCTAGAAAGAAAGAAAGAGATGACAGATGAATGCCCTGGAGCCGTGTATGTGACCTGTCTCGTACCCCCTCTCCATTTTTACATGTATATGTATATACACTTGTAAACAGACTATGATGCAACGCAGCTCTTTGAAACATGCACAAGCTAATGAGATGAGATCCAAAAAAATACATATTATGCTGACAGCAAATCATATTACATTCCTAATAAGCTTTAACTGGATAACTGGGTCAAAGCAGAATCATCTTAATTGATTTTTCTAAAGGAATCTGACAGGAAAATGTCAATGCTTGAATATTTCTTCATGCATCATTAAAACAAGATTGGCTTTTAACAAAAGGAGATTCCTGTGCCGAATTGATTCTTGCTCGGGGCTGCCTGCAAGTAAGTGTATTACATAAAAATCTATACAGGATATTAAAACAACACCATTCTGCAAGACAGTTACAATTAAAGGCTGACACCCGCCCCCTTTGTGTTGGTTTCGGCAGCATGCCCGCAAATGCTTCGCTGGGTTGCTGAAAGTCGGTCCAATCAATGGAGGAGCACAAACGTTGGCTGGGAGACTGGCAGGGGGGATAATTGAGCTGTTCTGGGTTCCACTGCGACACGCGCTATATTTCCCGCTCACTTTTCCTCCGATCCATCCGGGCCTGCCTTGTCCAGTCTCCCCTGTTAGCAATTAACGTCTGATTACCATGGACAATCCTTCCAACTGAAAGTAACGAAAGCTCAAGGAAAAGAATTAGTCCCACATTACGCAATCTGTTGCAAGGGTTAGGCAGCATTTCGGGAGCTGCAGCTTGGGTGTCATTTTACATGCCTGATGGAAATGTTGCTTCTCTAGGTGTAAACGGCTCCTTGAGCTCAAACACAGAATCTAAACATCATTTCTGTAAACTAATAAAGCTTGCGTTTCATGCTTAAAGCGGTGTATGGCAGCTGACTTGAAACTATAACTTGCCACGCTACAGAATCGTTTTAAGCAAAGTAGTCAAACATTCTGCTTTTAAAGTAGCTGACTACTGAATGCATTATCTGACTTTTTCTACAATTGCAGATATTTATCTGGCAAAAAACAAACAAACAAAAAAAAACAATGAGAATGTCAATATGAGTTACAGAATAATACAACTAGAATAAATATTGAGTTGAATACATAATTAAGCAGTAGTGTACTCTCGTATTTAGTACTTGATTGCTTTGCTAGGACTAATTGAATTGGCAAATATATATATATATATTTTTTTTTCCCAGAATGGTTCAATTACTCTCCAAAATAGGTGAGTCACCCAGCTAACAAAAATATGTCCCAGGAACGTTTTGCTAATGTACATATTATGTTATGAAAACATCATTTCTGAATGTTCTCTGAAGATCCAGTGTTTCCACATGTTTAAATGTTTTATACACTTTGGTAACACTTTACTTTTCACATTATAAATTGTATCAAAGCAGCTTCACAGTATCAATCAAATAACATAACAGTTTCTTAGTAGAAAAACATCCATGTTTGGTAGGGCTGATCAATGGTATTAATGATTGGAAAACTGTTTGTCATGTGTTCTGATGAATTATATTTTCTAAAGATGTGTTCATGAATAGATGGTTCTACAATGTTTTATAACTGTGGTATATAATGCATTATAAGGTGCATTACAAGGCATAATTAATGATGCATTAACATACTTTTATAATGCATTATATATAAAGGCTTTAAGTAAAGTGTAACCAAAACCTTTTCTTGGTTATGGGAACGTTAAGGACATCATTTTGCAAACATTATGGGAATGTTACTTGAACGTCCAACTGAAACGTTATGTTCCAGTTTTGCTTCCTTCAACAATGTATAATAGCATTTTTGTGCTATGCTTTGAGAACATCATTAAAACATTTTAAAACATTTCCAGAATGTTATCCAAAGCTCTATAACGTTCCCTGTTTGCTAGGCAGTTACTCCCCAACGCTGAGTGTAAAACTGGGTGATCTCCCTGTATGCTAATGCTTCATTTATATAATGTTAAAATGACCCGTCTAATGGAGCTGCTCTCAGAGAAACCCAACACTCATGGAGAAAGCACAGTCGGGCCATAGAGAACACAACACAAGACGCTCCAATTCTCAGTGTACAAACGCCACTGAAGGAGAGATAGTGGCAAGTGAAAAGCAGTAAATCAGTCTCGCTGACATCCTGACACTCATCAAGCCACTTCCCAACGATCCTCCATCAGTTAAGATCCAATAAAGCCGTTAGAGCTCTGAGAGAGAGCTGTGAAAACACAGCAGCGCCGTCCCGTAGATCCCAAAGACATGCCATAAATATACTTCACTCTCATGCACAGCAGTCAGGTTTCAAGACAGATGCTGTGTTTAAATAAAGGGTTAGGCACATTAAGATCGAGAGTGTGTACAGACACACTCAGAACAGAATTGTAACTGAGGCATCAAAGGATGCAGAATTGAAATTTGATATAAAATGGACTGAAATGAACATTATATAGTCAAAAAAGTTAGATAATAAAATTTCAAAATTCCACTTATATTCATTTAGGATTTATTTTATTATTTGTGTTGTAATCTAGATAGGTCAAATTATATTCAATAAATAAAGTTTACCCTTCACACTTCACAATGTGTCACTTATTGTTATTATTTCATTGAATCGGCTATATAGAATAACAGTCAGGACCAGAATAAATATCCAAATGTACAATATTTAAATTATAATAATACAATACAATCCACCGCAGTAAAAAGTTGGGTTAAAATTATTTTACAGTGTCATTGTCACAGTGTAATTTTATATTTAAGTACTGAGTAATATTAAGCAACTACATGTACTTACTATAGGGATAGGATAGGATTAGGATTTGGTTGGGGGTTAGTTGCATGTAATTATGCATAATTTACTGTTATTACTATGGTAAGTACATGTAACAAGGACACTTTAAAATAAAGATTTACCAAAAGTTTAATAAAATATGAGTACAACAAAAATCATTGTCAATAACACTCAGTAATTTTCAACATCGTAAATCCTCAAATCTTTATTACAGTTAATAGTATTTTGATACGATATTGCAGATGTTTAATTGAAAATTGGGTTAAACTCATTGCTACTTATTGATTTTTTATATTTTCAATTTATTTCCATTTCTACAATTTCAATTGAACAATTTGAAAAAAATCAATTTACATAAATTTACAGTTTTCTGGGAATCAGAATATACCCAGCAAGCAATTTTGCGTTTAAAAGACCTCTAATAGCCGTCCAAACAGCCCAGGCGTCTAGGCTAAAATTGTGAGCATCAGTATTGTGTTGCAGCAGGAGCCTGCCACGTACAGAGATATACGGCAGCCATTAGCCAAAGGTTTGAAATCCTTTTGCCAAATCACAAAGGCATCCAGAAAACATTATGCGATTTATTTACAACAAGCGCAGATCGCATATTCGGAGGTGAGTGTAGGTGTATTTAGGATTCCTCTGAGTCTGATGGGAGGCATGTAATGCTCATTTCACACAAAAGCCTGACAGAAGTGCTGGGCTTGTTTTGTTGCCACCCTTCGGGATCAGCACACATGTGGAAGGAGGGAACGCGCACGCGTGCGGATGTGTGTGCGCGTTTGTGTTGACGCACATTTGCGATGCAATATTCATGACGAATTCTGCTGCAACTTGTCTGTTTTCTGAGAGGCTGCTAAACAGAAACAAAGAGCGAGGGAGAGTGGGAAATCAGCGCTCACCTAACATCTGCATATGCCATTCAGCGAGCCTGGCGTTCCGCCGGGCCCTCTGCGAGTTCCCAAACACTTTGAGGTCAACAAATTATTAATATTTAGTATTAGCACTGACGACAGCATGGTGTCCTCTAGAGAGACAGAAAAGAGGGAGGAGGAGCGTGTTTCTTGACGAAGAGCGTATTTGGCAGATGGAGCTGTCAGTTTAGCTCTTCATTTAATGCTCTCATGCATATGGCGGCATCCCTTAAAAACCAACAAGCTCATGTATTATCTATGGGGCTAAAAGCACGCGACACAGGACACAGGAGTTTAAACCTCTGTAAACAGCACGCGGCAGCATTGTAAATGCCATTTTTACTGTCAGAAATATCCAAAACATACGGTCGGAGACGGGGAGCGGTCGTGTACCTGCGCAAGGCCGCGGCCGCCCGCGCATCTCTTGACGTGATGTCGACTGACAGTGAAAGACGCAAGGAGGGAGCTCGATTACTTTTTCATGAGTTACCTGACAACTCTGATTCTGACCGGCGCTCAGGCAAACAAATTTTTCGCATCGCCTCTTTAAAGGAACTTGTGCAGAGAGCGACGCGGCAGGACCGAGGATGCTTAAATAGCCTGACAGGGTTGAAGGGCCTGCGAGAGAACATGGTGAGCATATATCATGTTATATGGCTCTCTCAGGGCTTCTCCTGAAAGCCTCACACATTCTTTTGCCTTCATGGAAGGATACAGTTGTTTGACAGGGATCACAATTGAAAAGCTATACAGCAGTGTTGCTGGCGCGCACTGCACTATACTGTGCTGTTTTAGAGGTTTTTCTGTGAGTCTCGCTGGGAATGTTTGACTGCTGCTTGTGTTTGTAGAGGTGCCATCGCATAGACTTGAGCTCAGATTTACTGCGCCGATGGGACAACAGGTGTGTTTGTCTTTCCACTTCATCTTTAGGAACAGAAACACAGAGCATGGAAATTATAATTAGCAGCACAGTAATCAATATTGCTTATACTTTATATCCAAAACATTAGGGGACTAGAGAAAGTTGCCAAAAGTGTGAACACATTGGATTTCCGAAAGCAAGGTTACAATGCAGTTGACTTCTGGTTTATCAGTTGTTGATTTACTACCTATATCTGCCATGAAGCTAAAGGTGATGATACACAGGGCAACTTTTTGGGCAATGTTGCTGGGCAATGTTGCTGTCAACGGGCAACCAGATGAGACACAGGGCCCACGACCGATATAAATTATCCAGATAGAAATGTATTGCCCATTTTCAATGTGAAAGTGCTCAAGCAACAATCGCTCTGCAAGATTGCCCAGCAAGATTGCTCTAAAAGTTGCCCTGTGTATCATCACCTTAATATGACAATAAAACCAATCAATCAATCGACCAAAACAATCAAACACTCTCAGAATAAAAGGTACAAAAGCAGTCACTGGGACAGTACCCTTTAAAAAGGTTCTAATATGTACCATTTAGGTACTAATATGTACACTTTTGGTATCAATATGTACCTTTAAGGTATTGATAAGCACTCTTTAAGTACACATGTGTACCTTTTGAAAGGGTAGTGCCCCAGTGACAGCTTTTGTACCTTTTATTCTGAGAGTGAACAATCAATCAATCAATCAATCAATCATTAACTTTTGGTCACATGACAAATATCATGCAATGCTACAGCGGATTTGTTGCATGTTCAGTGTTTGCTGTAGTGTGTTGGCAACCTGACTTCATCAGATGCACAATTTTCATCTGCTGGGCAATAAAACATGAAAAAAAAAAAACGTACGGACATACTTTAAATAAGGGACCTGAGTGATATATAGATTCCTTTTAACACAACCCAAAAAAATAACACCTAGCAACTATACAATAATAGAAATAAAGGTTATTTTCTGTCATTAATGGTTCCTTGAAGAACTTTTAACATCAATGGAATCTTTCCATTATTTTTAGTGGGAAAAGGTTCTTTTGATTAAAAAATATTCTTCACACAAAGAAAAGAATGGTTCATTTAAGAACTGCACAGATAACCACCAAGTGGTTCTTCTATGGCACCGCAGTGAAAACTCCCTTTTCCCAAGCTTTATTTTTAAGAGTGCATAAGAAAATGCTAAAACACATTACATTTCCAAGCAGTTTATATTCAATTTCCCCATAGACATTTCGTCATACAGGTAAGGCTGGGTATTTCTGAAATGCTCCCTGTCTGATATTTCTCTTTTTCTCCATCTCACCACGCACACCCACTCGATTTCTCATCTTGAGACTCGACGCGGTGCTCGCTCCTTAACCCTGCCACGTCTCCGACAGCTCACTCCACGATTTGTGCCAAGAGATCAGCCCTCTTTACAGATAACAGGCTGAGGAGACGAGAGAGGCCTGCGATTCATGCAGACACAACGGGAGGGGTTCTCATCTGAACTGAAAAAGGGACAGGTACAGCTCGTCAGCAGACAGAGCGATATGAAGCATCTGGCACGTCCACCTAAAGGGAGTGAGAGAGAAAACGCTTTCTTAAATCTGAGAAACTAAACAAAAGCATCCGCACACTGAACAGACTGGAGCTGTGATCCATTCAAAAAGCAATGCATCAGAGATTGCTCCAAACATACAGGAGTGGAAAATAGTTGAATCAATAATTAAACGTCCCCTTTTGCGTCACAACACCACAGTCCTGAGGGAAGACAGGCCGCTTGACTGACAGATCTGGAGCATTTGATTCTGGATAGATCGTCTCTGCTCCGAGTGTGAAGTGGGAGTCAGACACCGCCGCATCGCAGTCTGGCTGAAATTCTCCTGCATCTGCCAGGTACTCCCAGGTATTAGAAGTATTAAACTTCACAGGGTCATAAAACTCATCTATAATACGGATAGGAGCAGCCAGTGGAAATTTTAAAAAACGCATTTGCAGGAGCACCTCTGTTTGGTCTTCTCTTTATTCACAATCAAAACAGTTTATAAAGATGGAGATAATGGAGTAATCAATTGGTGTATTAAGGTCTGAAGAGATATTGATTAGCTCCATCAATAATTCAGTGAGGTAACACTAGCACTCATGCACGGCCTGCCTTTCATCAACCAATGACTCTGAACTTTGCATTTGTATTCCTTGTGTTTGTGTGTGTGTTTGAAAGAGCACATCTTGCTGCTCAAGACACATTTCTTTTTGGTTTGCACAGCTAGTGGCATCTTCAAACAAGTTTCAACCACTGCCCGTCTGCCACTGATTGGACAAACTGGTATAGCAAAACCCGAACTCACAGACTACAGGTCCACTTGGTGCCACAGAAATCAAACACTCCAGCTTTGATTTCTGACCGTTTGAGTAAATATCTGAGTCAAGAGAGAGATTGACTGGTCAAGTTAAATTCATTGCATTGTGAGATACAGTATTTTTCAGCATTCCTGTAGCTCAAACAACAGAGCATGGTGCTAGCTAGTCTGTGGTTTAGTTCCCAGAGAATGTATAAAATAATAAAATGTATACCCTGAATGCAAAATACGTTGCTACAGATAAAAGAACCAGCCAAATGCATAAATGTCAATGCAAATACAGCCTTCCTATGTAGCAGTGGTGATTGCTTCAAGACTGTACGGAAAGCAATTTGTGTGTATATCTCAGTTCATTATACAGTTTATCTCTCTACAAAATAAAGCAATGCATATGTGCAAAAAATAATCACTATTTAGCAAATGTAATTAAGTAGTAGTTTGAGAGGCTTTTAGGAGCACAGAATTAATATATCTTAATATGCTTCCCTACTCTTGAAACTAACCAGCCACCATCACTGCTGTGGACCCATGTGCACAGTTTAATAAATGTAATCTATGCATACAAAACATGTGTGTGCTATGCCAGGTATAAATAAGGAATACTGCAAAAATAGTACAAGTTTACAAAGCTTTTTTTTCCTGGTAAGCTACAAGTCAAAATTGAGAGGGGGAAACAGAGCAGGAAGGGTTTGGCCTAATAAATTGGCATCTCATTCAGAGATCAGCATGTAGAGTGTATTATTCATTATTCATGCTCATTAAATTCAGGGCCTCATATAAGCACAGGCTGCCATCTCTCTGCCAAACCCCCTCGGTTTTCAGATGTGCCCACTTGAGACCACCGGATCTGAATCCAGGACACCGCAGCCGAATAACACGCCTGAGGTCCCCAAACAAAAACACACAGTCCGCTTCCAATTTCATCCCTACACATTTGACAAAACACACAATTATCTCCCCTCCGCTCCCTTTCTCTCTCACACATGTCCACGTGAAGGGGATTTTCAATTACGCTATCTGTGAACTTGCATATTAATGATCCCGTGAAGCTTGTTTGTTTTGTGAGAGAGAAGCAGTTGTCACCACATGTCCTACGAGCGAGGGATCGCGGTGCCAAATCGCTCCCCTGCGGTACTTTCCTACACACCCCCACTTCCTCTCTTCTGATGAGGTATTAAGGTTTGATGGCCTGCGTCATTGCTTGTCTGCTCTGAACATTTGTAAAAACATAAAGCTAAGTAAGAGCTGGCTCACGTTTCACAGGCCCCCTGTCGATTTGAGATTTTCTCACCATTACAGATCTGCAGTCACAACGCTCAAAAGCACATGCCAGGCAACCATGTGAGACGCCTGCAAATGGTCCAAGGCAGAACGCCGCAACATAAGTGGACCGGCTTTGACTTTTGCGCAACAACTGGCAGAGCTCAAACCTCCAGCCTTCCCTCACAGGGCTGGAACATTGAGATGTTTTACAAGCCGAACCCGTCGCTAGGCCTCTCCCATGTTCAGCAGTCGAGCGAAAAGTGGATTTGACATACAGGAAACAATTATTTATAAGGACACGCATGCCCAAAGGCCCAGGCAGCTGTGTTGTCCTGGACCCTCCCGCTCATATTTGTCTCTCTTAGCGGCCGAATCCCTCAGAAAAAATAAAGCCGGAACTTGCGAGAATAGTTTAATACTTTCCCATATGTTTGTGTGGAATGAATGTGACCAAAGCCCTGGTCAGATCTTTCATAGACTTCTAATGTACTGGAAAGTCTGCTACAGTCTGCTGCCGGGGTTCCCTTTCCAGAGAGTGAGTCCGGTCCCAGCCGCTGTAAGGGGGGCGAATGCCCAGAGGACTGGTTGTTGTCAGGTCGGGTTATGTTTTAATAGCAGACACTACAGCGCTGGATTTGAGCAGGCTTATGTCAGAAACAAGAGGTCTAAATAAACAGAGAGGCCAGTCCCGCTCCTCATTTATCACCGGCTCTGACAGAGGCAGGGCGGGGGACTCATCTGGAATCGTCCTCTGTGAGCGTCCATAAGGCGAAACGTGAGCCCTCTGCACTCTCGCTGCTCGCGGTGCCAGAGCTGAACAGGGCTGCATGTCAGTCCTCCTGTCTGACATTTCTGTATGCGTGTCTGTCATGTCCATTTTCACATGGGTGGTGTATGAGCTTTTTTTTTCGGCTTGTCTTCAACCAGTCACATTCCAGTGCAGGAATCTGTCTTTACCAAGATAAAAATACACATTTTGTTCTTCTCACTTTGTTAAACCTCATATTCTGTTTGGAATCTAAGACACTCATGTCCCAAAAAATATATGAGTAATAAGGGAGGAATAATAAATAATTATTGCAAAATAAACCCTGATGTGACAGCCAAGAAACTAGCACAGTTAGTATGCATGGGACAACAGTCAATTATACAGTGTAGAGCAGTGGTTCTCAACCAGGGGTCCGGGACCCACAAGGGGGTAGGATCTAGTTCTGATTTTTCTAATAAAAATTGCAACCAAAATAAAAATCAAAGAAGACTTATCACACTCAAAGCAGATCCGATTGTGTTCATGCTAGAGCAGCATTAAATGGGAATCAAGCCACTTCTGTCAAAATCAGGCTTCACGCAATGACCAGAACTCAAACAGGTAGGTTTATTTGCAGATATGGCAGGAACACAATGCAGGCAAGAGATGATACTTGAGATTGTTAGCAGATGAGAGACTTGCATTGTTGACTAGTCTTTGTCTTACAGAATCATTGGAGCACAAAAACACACACACACACATGCACACAAGTGAACAACTTTGAGACGAGGAGTGACTGGAAGATTACTTAAGTGACTGGAGATCAACTTGGTTGACAGCAGTAGCTAGCAATGTAGTCAGAAAAAAGCAGGTAAGTAGCAAGGTAAGTTGTCTTGCCTTCTTTTATTTGCCTTGCAGTCAAAAAGGTTTGAAAAACACTGGTGTAGCACCATTATACCAAAAATTCTGGCTGCAGAAATTCCTTCAACATATTTCTGAAAGCCATTTATAATTGCAACAATGCCTTAGAATTGAACCAAAACAAGGTGGTTTGGAACAGCCTTCGCAGCAAGAGGGCTTCAAGATCAAACCGCTTTTGTAGGCAATACGGTGGGTTCTGGGACAGAGTGTGAATAGAGGAGTTTGGATCTCTTGAGTTGCAGGTGCTCAGCTTTCCCTCTCATTCTCACTGGCTTATAGCTCTAGAGTGTTTGAGAACAAACAGAATTTAAGAATCAAAGGCTCATGTTCGACAAAAATAAGGTACGAGTGAACGCAAACATGGATTTGTTTAGTCCTATCTTCCCTTTTGCATCTGCCTTTAAAGAATCTGTTTGCTCAGATCAAAAGCTTAACCTTGTGACCGAGGAGAATTCAGTCACTGGGTTTGATTTCATAAGGCAACTTTGTGTGGTGTCTGAAAGAATTCAGAGGGCACAGACACGGAGGAGTTTACTAATGCCACATGTTTACTGATTCAAACTAACAAGTTATGGCAGGCTAAGAAAACAACTGCAAATTAGCAACTTTCACAGTGTGTTTCAAATTGAAAACGGTTCCCCTGTGGGAACAATGACTATTTATGTCAGAGATATTGCTCTCAGACAACATCATGGACGAGGTGTCTACTGGACAATAATAGACTGTTTTGAGTCAAATAAACCAAACATTGTTTTATTTTATCACAGTATTATAATGAAATGAAAATATGAGGTTGATTTTAAACAATTTCAAGGGTCATGGAACCCCAAAACATTTTTTTTTTTTTTTTTTGAGATGGGAACAGATATGTACAGGCTGCACATAACTGGAAACACTGCATCATCCTGCAGGAAGTGTCATTTTGGAGGAAAATTAACATCACCATCAAACTAAGTTCTGATATCATTGATCTCATTCTAACAGCACTTTAAATGTCCACTTTAAGCAAAATTAACTGGCTTTGTGTCCCAAACGGTGAAGTATATGAGCCTCATGTGTTCTTTGCTGACTGGAAAATCCCATTTTAGGGTGACTGAGAAGCCTCAAATGCTTGCATGCTAATATGACTAATGCAATTAGTGGCTAAGCCCTTAATAAGGCAAATGACACAGAGATCTTTAGTGGTTGGAGGTGGAAGCTGCTGGAACAGCGGGAACCGAGTGGAGGCTATCTAACGCAACTGCTCAGAAATGTATCAATATCAATTAAAAGCAGATTTTACCAGCTTCATCTAAATGAGATTAGAAACCATAACAACATAATATATATATAACATACCTCATAAGATGCTCTTACATTTATATCCGTTTCTCACTCAAAGCTACTGAAAGGCTTCAGATGCTTGGAATACAGTATATATGAGAATATAAGCCAATTGTATGGTTTTATTATTGTGATATTGACTAGCTGTGGATTTGATGTAGATGTTTTTCTGGGGTTACAGCTCAAAAAAAAAAATATATATATAGTATAATATAATTATATGGCGTCAACTGATGAAAATTGCCATCAAATTGATTAAATGATATGCTGATTAATTAATCAATCCATCGCATAATAAATACATATTTGTTGAGAAAAGCACCTGCTAACACCATTTTGATGGTCAATTTTATACATTCTACTAACTATAAGTATCTTTGAAACTGTCAACTAACTCTCATTAGATTATTAGTAAACTGTCTGCTTAATATCAGCTAACTGAATTTTGATAGTCCCCCAACAGACATTATATTGACTAACTTTGCAAGTATATGTAAACTTACTTTACTAACCCTAACTAATACTCAACCAAGTCTACTAATGAAACTTAGTTGACATGTAGTTGCAAATGAATGAGAGCTAGTTGACAAGCAGTTGCAAAGTTACTTTTAGTAGAATGAACAAAGTGGACTATTGAAACAAAGTGTGACAAGCCTCCAAATGAAGATAAATACAAATGATTCTTATTCTTATATTTTTAAATTGATGATGTAAGCTCTGTCATCAAAGCTACAGCGAGTTTCAGTTATTAGACTGCCCTGTAAGAGCAACATAACTTTACTACTACTGCATTTGGTGAGACAAATAGTGGCCTCAGTGCATGTGTACTACAATACTGATACACTACCATTATAAAACTGAAGTAGAAGCATGATACATTTCATGATAAAGGATGTCTCAGTTAAATGCAGGGAAATTAATCAGACATCTAATGAAATTTAGTCTTCTCTGTGTTTTTGTTGTGATCACACACACACACACACACACACACACACACACACACACACACACACACACACACACACACACACACACACACACACACACAAAAAAAACACTAGCTAGTATTTTTATCATCAGCAGGAGGGTTGTTCTTTCGGTGGCTGTGTCATTTAAACACTCAGCCTGTCACATGATCTGTCAAGTTTTCAGCCCCAGGTGAGCTTTGATGATGCCCGTTTTAATTTTCCCTCCAACCCCAATCACTCACTAAATAAATCAATACTGTAAACAATTGTGAGATGGGTGTCTATAGTAATCGTGGCCGGAGGCGATAGCTAATCTGTGGGAGTCGCAGAGAGAGAAAGAGACCGAGAAAATAAATATGGTGTCTAAGCTGGATAGATTTACTGAATTTCTTGCTGAAATGATGTACATGCTTAAACTGTGCAAAAGAAAAAAGTTATATACACTGTCACAGTCACCAGACTTTTGATATCTCCAAATTGATACTGTGAAGGTCATTTTACTATAGTGAACTCATTGTCGTGTTCAGTGTACTCTACTAAGTCTACTAATACTCTAATGAGAGTTAGTTGACATGTAGTTGCAAATGAATGAGAGCTAGTTGACAAGTCCTTCGAATGAGACGTTAAACCGAGGTCCTGACTCACTGTGGCCATTAAAAATCACATGGCACTTCTCGTAAAGAGTAGGGGTGTAACCCCGGTGTCCTGGCCACATTCCACCCATTGGCCTTTGCCAATCATGGCCTCCTAATAATCCCCATCCATTGAATTGGCTCTATCACTCTCTCTCCTCTCCACCTATAGCTGGTGTGTGGTGAGCGCACTGGAGCCATTGTACTGTGGCTGCCGTCGCATCATCCATATGGATGCTGCACACTGGTGGTGGTTGAGTAGAGATTCCCCTGACATGATTGTAAAGGGCTTTGGGTGTACAGTAGTACATATGGAAAACGCTATATAAATGCTTCATTCTTTCATTCATTCATTCCTTCATTCATTCATTCTAAATACAAGTTTGAGATTATTTGAGCTTTGTGACTGTGAAGATGGGTACACTGTGGTCATAAAGGGATGGACATGGTCAGCAACAATACGTCCAGGTAGGATCTGGCATCAACAACCCAGATCCGGGCCACATCCGGTACACGTGTATTCAACGCGGCCGGATCTGGGCCGACACTATGTTGCTATCTGGGAAGGCATTTTCACCCACAGAATTGGTGCTCACTGGATATTTTCCTGGAGATGACCATCTCAGAAGACCAACTTCAGCAGGTCGCCTTGACCATGTCTACATGCCTAAATGCAATGAGTTGCTGCCATGTGATTGGCTGATTAGATATTTGCGTTAAGGAGCAGTTGAACATGTGTACCTAATTAAGTGGCCAGTGAGTGTAAAATAAATTATGTTTATTATAGTGTAGCACAATAAAAATTATTGCAATAATGTCATTGTATGTAAATTGCGATACGTATATCACAACGGCTTGCGATAACTGCGATTTAAACACTGCAAAAGAATACAAAAAGTTGTAGGTCGCCACAGATAGCAGAGAGTAGACTGGACACAAGACTGTTAGGCTATACACTTGTGACATATTTAATGTTATTAAATGCAATAAGCGAAGTACTCACGCACACAGAAAGCCTGAATTGATCCCGAATTCAGCTCTCTTACGCAAGCCATATACACAAAAATCTGTCAAAATGGCCATCTTGGTGAGTATTCACGTAAACTTAAAAGTTTCCATTAGGGGTGTCGCGATATATACCGGTATTGAAGATAACTGTGATATTCAAAACATGAAATATCGATATTGTGTTAATTAAGTGTGTGACAACATATTGTGATTACTTTCATTTTAAAATGAATAGTATGCATATGATAATATGACACGTAAATAATTCAGCGCTAGTACCTGGTTGACTTCCCAAAATACAATAGGTGGCTGTATTGCACCTTAACGCTGCCATCTGCCATCATAGCAGATATAATTCAGCAAATCATGATCAAATAATGAGAGCATTATAATTGACATACATCCAGATGCGGCATGCAGGAAAATGCATCTTTCAGCATTCAGAGTCACATTAGTGGAGTGATGCTGTAGATGACTGTAAAATGTGGAACTGAACTAATGCAAATGAAGTGATTTTTCAAATTATGTGATTTTGCTATAACCTGATTTGCATAATTCCCAATAAATCAGTAGCTTAAGTAATACAGACAGTTTGTCGATGATAGTATTTGTGCTTCATCTTAATCAATTAACAAAGTTACAGTGCAAATCCAGATATATTTAACACAGAATGTTAGTGTTTCTCAGTTCAATACCAAATTTACCATCAGTTATTCAGTTATAATAAGATCCAGCTACATGCCCTGAACATACAGTAACAGAAAGTTAAATATTTTAAATGTGAAATCGGTATATTTGTCCTTTAGTATCTACCTATTTGGATAAAAGTCTTGAGAATGACCGACTCTGACAACACACTATGTTAATTTATGAGCTCATGTAAATAGAATGATCAAAGAGCGGGTTTTTATGAGGACAAGAGGGCACACACACACACACACACACACACACAGTCCTGCTTTATGGGCCATCTTAAACCCATTTAAATGACAGCAGTAAAGAAAAGCAATTATTACTAGAAAAACCCTTTACTGCCCAGTGAAGCAGCACCATTACGTTCATAATCCACTCCAGTGTGTGCGTGTGTGTGACATGCGTGGGCAAATGATAGCTTCAGTACTATAATATCACACAAAAGATGTGAAACAACATGTCACAAGCAGCTCAGCTCAGTGATCACACTTTTGCTGAAGCTGGTGGGATATCATGATGGGGTTTGAAATCTGTCCGATTCTTTATGGGGGCTGAGACAATGATCGTCCGCTCGCCAGAGCAAGATTTTCCCCAGGGAAGTGTGATTGCTTTCTCAAACCAATCCTCTGGACTTACTATCAAAAACATCTGATGAAATATTAGTTCTCTATCAGGTGCCACTCAAATGTCCACATCTGGATCATCTCAATACTCCACCATGAAGACAAACATCAAACAAAGATGGGGCTGAGGTTTTTGCTACAGACAGACAGGTTTACAGGTATGTAGATAGATGGATAGATGGATAGATGGATAGATGGGTGCACACCAGTATTGTTTTTTTTTTTTCATCTTCTTCTAAGGCACATTAATAAAAGCTACTTAAATGTCCTAATTGAACTAAGGCCTAATCCTGGCTTAATCTAAGCCCTGTCTGTGAAACCAGACCAGTATTGTAGTAGACCGTTAGGTTATTAAGGTTAGGTGTTAGGATTCGGGTTAGCAAAATGAGTTGACACGTAAATTGCTTATAGTCAGTAGAATGTATGTTGGGGAGCATCAAAATAAAGGATTAGCAGATATTAAACAAGACAGTCTACTAATACACTAATGTGAGTTGTTTGCAAAGATACTTGTATGTCTAAATCGTGCCATTGAAATAAAGTTTCACCCTAAGTAATTTTGGTGAGAAGTTTACCCTTTCCCAGTACAGAATGAATTTTAGCAGACCTCTACAACCCTGAAATGAAAACGAGCAGTTGAAACTATAGTAACCAATAATCTGTTAGAGCTGAAAGAAAAGTATGATGGTGTGGGAATGGAGAGAGAGAGAGAGAGAGAGAGAGAGAGAGAGAGAGAGAGAGAGAGAGAGAGAGAGAGAGAGAGAGAGAGAGAGAGAGAGATGAACAATGCTCTCTCCACATGCCTGTGTCCAAGCTCTCTCTCTCTCTCCGCTGGCCGCCTCCTCTCGCTGTTGTGTGGGCCTGTACAGACATGCTGTTCCTAAAATTAACTAAACTGCTGCCTGCTGCCTGCCTTAAATGCAAAATAAAGCGATTGGCTACTTGTAGAAAACACCCAAAACAAATGGACGACATTGTTCGCTATATTGCAATCTCATTTGGTGACACAACATTTGTGGACTTACATTTGCAGAGCTAATTGCTAAAGCAGCCACACTAGCTTAGCACATGCAGTGCTCTCTGCCTCCCTCTCCAATTCATGGAGGTACAAACGTAAAGGAGAAAATTCACTCAGATGAAACACATTGAAGCGTTATAGAGAGGAGGGGTGAATGTCCACTTCTATGGTGACTGTTTTTTTTTTTTTTTTTTTTTTTTTCCCATTCACTGTCTCCATTGAGATTTACAAAAGGATTGAATATAGATAAGCTTTGACCCAAACCAACTGAATTATTAATGATAATAATTTTACTAATCGATGCAAATTGAAAAACAACAACAATACAGTGATTACAAGTATACAAACCAATTAAATGTATAGCAAAAATACAGATATTTACAAATATTTAAGAAGGTTTTGTAAGACCAACTCATTTAAATAGCAATGCTTCATGGGAGTGGACAGTTATTGCTGAGCTGCAAGTTCTATTTCAATGGTAAAAGCATCTTCTCTTCAGGATTATTGGTAAGGTAGTTCCTCACCAATTTATTTTTTACATGTTAAAAATTACACTATGTAGTACAAAATAGTAGCACACTCACATATCAATGAAAATAATTGGTGTAGAATCAAATTTTAAAACAATTTTCATTCTTTCCCGCCACTTTTTTTCGCCACTTTCCCGTGACTTTTTATCTACATCTTTTATCTGTGACTTTTACATCTCGTAATTCTGACTTTATTTCTCATAATTGTGAGATATAAACGTAAATTTCGAGTTATAAAGTCCAATCCTAAAGGAAAAAAAGACTGACTTTTTTCTAGAATTGTGAGTTTATATCTCACAAATCTGACTTTATAACTCGCAATTGTGACTTTATATCAGACAATTCTTTTTTGATTCTGTGGCGGAAACAAGCTTCCGTAGTAAACAGATGAATATTGCAATATATGTTTGTGTATATATATATATATATATATTACACTCAAAACAGTATAAAACACTCCCATATCTGCTATTGTTTGGTCAAACCGGTAATATGTCACTCAATGCCCAGTTTGAGTCCACCTAAACAAACCGACTGCACTTCCTTTTGGTGCCACTAGATCCACAGAAAATTGCACACTTACACCTCTTAAAGGAATCTGTTGCACAAACTGTACAAGTATGGGCCACATATAGCATTTATACAGGTTCTCACAAACCCATTTGAGCAAGTGATATAAGCAGGAGTGTTTTGCTGAATACTTCTAACAGGATTTGAGAGAGGAATGTGGCATGCGTCCAAAAGGAGCCTTTAGAAAATCTATCAATTTGCAAACACAACTGCATCAGCGAGCCTCCTTCAACACAAACCAAAAGAAATATTCTGCCTCTCAATACTCCAGCGATGCACCCCACTTATGATGTAATTTCATTCGCTCCGTGAGCTCGCTTTCAGTCGCTCTCCCCTTCTTTCTTTCGCTATCACGCTGAAGGAACAGAGGGAGAGAAAGCCAATTCCAGCAGTGACAGAAAACTGCCCACTCGTCCCCATAAAATTAGAAAAGCTGTTCATGTTTTTATCTTTCAGATTTCCTGGGTTTTATTGCTAAATACTAAAGCACTGGAGGCTGGTCATGCTTTAAGCTACTAGAAGGGAAAAAAAGTTAAGCTTGCACGTTGGCCAGCCAAGATATCGGCTATAAGCTGACAAGTAATTAAACCAGCATATCTGTAACAACTGTCATCTCTTATTTCTGTGGAGCCTGGACGTAAACCAACAGCAAGAAAGCTGAAAAAAGGGAGCTGGGGAGGAGAGCGGGGGAGAAAAGGAGGGGAAAGAAATGAGCGAGACACTTCATATTACTGCTTAGCACCGGCCACGGAGCGATTTAGCAGACTTGAGCATTTAGGGGATTGTCCGGGCGATCAAAAGGGTCAGAGATGCTCTTCTCAATTAACAGCGGGCAGGAGGACATCAAATAAGGTGTCGATTTCAGCGCAGCACTTTTGAGGCAGTCGGGCATTAAATGCATGTGAATGCTTTTGAGGAGCTGCTGTTTTGGGCCACTGCTGATGCTACTGAGCCACTAAAGAGAGCTTAACATGGCTCAGGATGGCATGTAGCAGGCGTGCTGTGCTGGGGGCTTCAGTCTCAATGCTCTCCTCTGTCCTTCCTTTGACACGGGCTGCAATCTCAGGAACATAGAGGGGGGGAGGGGGGGGGGGGACAACATCTTCTACAACCAAACAAACAAGAATTCGGTTGCTGACACTGACAATGCACTCTGTAATTGATGCAGATGGTGCCATGCTACAGAGAAGCAATATAAAACAACAGGGCTGAAACAGACAACTGCGGTGTAACTCCACATATATGTTCACAAACATTTCAGTTTTAATTAGACAAGTTCTGTGCATCAGGTGTTATTTCTGGAATTGATGCAGTGCAAATATGGATGTTTTTAACTGGTAATATGCCCAGTGAGTTTGTGTGTGTGGTCCTAGCCCTGGTCACCCTGACCACAAGTTACACAAATTACTGTGGAGTTATGTCTCCACAAAGATGGCAATATACAAAATCCTTGTCGGGACGTTTTCAGTCCCCATGAGGAAAACAGCTTATAAATCATACAAGTGATGTTTTTTTATGTAAAAGTGCATGGGTAAGATTAGGAAACACATGGCATTAAGAAACACTGACAACAGATAGTACAATGGTGATAAAAGAGAAGGCTGTCCATGAAGTAAATGTATCTAATTAGTGGAATATTATACAAAATATAGTAACACCTATATAGCCGTGGTGCGCGAGCTGACAAGCAGAAAACGTGCAGTAGATTGAGTGGATTGAGTTTGTTGAGGGCATCCCTTTTTCACAGACATCAATGGAAAGTTTGCAGTTCGGTCGGACGTGGCAAAGGCAAAGAAAGTAAAACGAGTCATGTATTATTAACGTTAACTGACGGTAGAGAGAGAGGGAGAGAGGGGAAAAGAGTGCACAGGCACTTCTGTTGCATGCTCTTGGTTGCTGATCATTCACTTGGCACACATGCATCATTTGGATTAAAACTTGACATTAAAATAAAAATATGTAACAGTGTCTATTATTAGAGAAAACAAAAGAATATGAATCATATTAGTTGGCTTAATTTGTTTATATATACAGTATATATATATTATATATACAGTATATATATATATATAGTATATACATTTCACATTAGTTCAAGTAATTGACATGTTAAACATTTGTTCCAAATAGTGGGAAATGTTGGATCAGTTCCAAGTGTTTATAACATACTGTAAAAAAAACACTAGCAGTTGTGTAATTGGTTTTCGGTTTAGACTCAAAGGTTTAGAGTTTATACTGTATTCACAAAGCCCCTGTGACAACTAGCCCCACTCTCCCCTATATCGAATGTACATGAATCATCTCCTCTTCAGAAGCCTGTGCTCTTCTCTTCTAAAATCTTCAGGAGATAAGAACCGGAAGAAATGATTTATAAACTGAAAAAAAAAAAGAAAAAAAAAAGTCTGAGAGTCACAACAAAGTGATGACAAAAGTCACAGATACTTCACAAAACACCACAGTGCAACCAGACGCACAACTCCAAAAAACGACACCAGTAAAAAGCAGCTAATTACAAACGAGAGTGTGTTGGGGCCTCGGGAGACCCCCTGGCATGAATATCAATCAGCCCTCCAGGGCTCTCACCTGCTTACCCAGGGGCCCGAACACAAATACTGGGCAAGTTTCAAAAACACGCCTCTATACACACAAGCTTATAGGATTACAAAGATTTCAAATGAGCAGGAGGACATGTGTGAGGTGGCATCTGCATTAGAAAGTACCTTCAGCCCTGGAGGTCCAACTGAAGGACACATTTGATAGATTTACACAAGATATTCTCCTCGCTTAAGTCGTTTATCATACCGAATCCGAGGAAGACAGATAGTTAAGGACGCACAAATTAAGCACTAATTAAACATCACTCAAGGTGCGTGATCTGATCTAATCTATTATCATAAAGAGCAAAGAAAAAGTGACATATGAAAAGTGTCAAAGTAAAAATGGCTGGGAAACAGCATGCCATCAACGCGGCTCCATTAATTCTTGTGATCTCTGTATGTTTATTTATTCACACTGTTGTGTAGCTCATGTTAGGTAGCTGGCAGCGTCTAGCATGATTAATTTAGCACCTTTCCGAGTTTCAGGACTTTTTATGTGATGTGCGTTTTAGCGCAACACGTCGTCTAAAGCGATGATGCAAAACTCCTGTCTTGCGGCACCAGCAATGAAACGGAAAATAATCGTTTGTAATTCAGAAGAGTAATCTCGACTCATTTGGTTGTGCTGAGGGCTAGAGACAAAGCACACTGCGTAGCGCCGCGTAGCTCATTATGCCTGCTTTAAAACTATTTGCAATTCAAGGCCATACAGAGTGGTGGGGAGAGCGCTCGCCTTCAAAGACGACGGCCAGGAGTGACCCCACAGCCCATTTCTGGGGTCAAATCCCTGATGAGGACTGGTGAGACCCAATTAAAATAAATTTGAAAACAATCTAACTGCAGGCAGCTCCTACTGCTGCTTACTGAACCTCCATGCTGCAGTGACCTAAGCCAACATGTGATATTTCTGCAAATTGCTAAATAGTTTGGCAGGAGGTTGTGTCACAAAGCTACGGTAAATGACAGGCCACGCGAGTAATTACTACTGAGGTGTGAAGATCTGTTTTACCATTTTGCCTGTAACAAATGGTGCTAAATTCCTCTCTTCCTCTGTAGGTAGTCATATGGCCTCATGACATATGAAATATGTTTGGTGTCGGAACAGTTTATTGGACCTTTAGACAAGATGTATATTTTTTAAATAGTTTGCATGTGCTTTATGTTTTGTATCATAATTTATACATGAGCCTTTTTTGGCTCATTTAGTGAAAATATGGAGAATACTCAAGAAGGGAAAAAAAACCCTCAATTTTATTCAGAGGCCTAAACTGAGTATAAAAATGAAAATTGGTGCAGATGTTGAGGCTACAAGGAAAAATTAGATTCTGATAGCTTGTAATTTAAATAAATGAGATCTTTATTAACATAATAGCACATTGTACAAAATTATATAAATATCAGTTGACACTCTATATCTACCAATAATATTTCTTAGTAGGATGACATTTAAATGCTTAGTTTTATGATCAAAGCTCTGTAGATCATGGATGGATGGATGGATGGATGGATGGATGGATGGATGGATGGATGGATGGATGGATGGATGGATGGATGGATGGATGGATGGATGGATGGATGGATGGATGGATGGATGGATGGATGGATGGATGGATGGATGGATGGATGGATGGGAATATAATTTTACTTTGTAAAAATAAAAGATTTCAAAGCGAAAATACTTATGTATCACAACTTGAGCTCTTTCACAGCTTTTTTCCAATTTTACTAAAAGGTATTTTACTTGATAAAAAAATAGTATAACATATCAATCAGACGACAGAAGGCATGTAGTAGACCGTGCACAAGAGTTTTTTTCAGCAAAGTTTAGATCACATTGATAATTTAGAGGCCTTAGGAATTAGTGCTACAAATATGATACAGAATGATCAACCCGATCTCACGGCAATTTGTACGTATTTTACGAGATGGCTAATTAGTACGAATTCGTAAATGTTTTGCTAAATCGTACTTATTTTCGAGTTGCCCAATTCGTATGAAGTTCTACGAATGACCTACCCCTGACGTGCAAGCAGAAACTTGGGGAGTTTAAAGTCGCTATAAAAATGAAAATTCACCCTAATCGTTTTTCTAAATGCACCTTATCTTATTGTGAACAATTAATCCATGCATGTTTCTTTTTTTTTTTTTTTTGACCTTGTAATATTTAATCAAAATGTCATAACTGGATCTTGCAGTTATTTTTGGTGATGTATGTCAGTCTTCTCCAATCATTTAGTCAGCCCGTCAACAATCAAATGCAAGCTTACTCACTTTTTAGTGCCACACACACCTCAACAAGTTTCTCTCAAATGGCCCATTTTTGGAAATCTCATCAGCATACACTCAACAGTAGTTTGTTTGTGTGTGTGTGTGTGTGTGTGTGTGTGTGTGTTGGTTCATCAATAACTCACCCTTATGTCGTTCCAAACCCATTCGACTTTCGTTCATCTTCAGAGCTCTTTGGTGAACAGAAGTTCAAACATGCTTGCTTGATGCACAATAATCAATGAGGTTTGTTCTCGCACATCAAGCAAGTAAAGTTCAGCTTCCATTTACCATATGTGAGTGCTCTATGTATGTTTGCTGATTAATGATTATGTGTGAATAAAAGCCTAAATTCAATCTGTTCATCATATGTTCTTCATATAGCGATTGTGTCTCTTTAAAAGACTTGGATTAGTCTCACATAACCAGACCTGCAGACTGACAGCAGAAGGTCTGGACTCCATAGTAGCTTTCATTGGCCAAGGAGCGCCTAGAGGCCGTCTGGCTGACATGTAAAGCGACCAATCACATGTCGTTTTGTTCCGATTCATGTTTAGGGTTGTGATGCTATGCCGTGAACTTTACATACTTCACATACTTTTGAAAATCCAGCATTTAGTTGATCCTGCTAAGCGCTCATTGTCGGTTGTAAACACGAAGTCCTTCTTCTTCCATGGTGTCACGGCATCTTTGTTTCCAGGCGGACCGTTAAAGAACGCGACAGAAGCGTCTCCCGGACATCCTGTAGGATTCAAACAATCAGATGACGATTTTGAAGCTCACGAAGTCTTTCCAGTTCAGTGTGCCCTATGCATCAGACGTTCATCTAGCGGGCCGTGGGCGTGACGTCTGAGGCTGAGACTAGACTTGGATTAACTCCATTCATATGGATTTATTTTACGATCTCTTTATGACAGTTTTAAAGCGTCAGAGTTTTGGGTAAATTGACTTTAAATGGCGGGACCAAAACCTCTCAGATTTCATTAAAAAATATCTTCATTTGTGTTTAGAAAGGATTTGGAATGACATGGGGGTAAATGATGACAGAATGACAGAATTTTCATTTGGCGTAAACTCTCTCTTTAACAATAGCATCGCCTAATCTATGTTCTTTTTTCCATTCCTACCAGAATCATTCAAAATGAATGCATCACACCACCTAAGAAAGCACTCGTGCAGAGGTCGGTTTCATTATTTCAATCATACGTGAATGAAAACAAAACTCGTGCATGGCAAATTCCACATGGCACACTGCTCCGATCACTCACACCTAGTGCAGCTGTCTCAATAAGACAAACAGAGCCTGAGGTTGGGAGTGGGCGGCTGGTGCTCCTTATCAGTGGCAGACTGATTTTGACTGGGCTGACAGTGACTCAAGTAATCCATCATGTCATCAGCCGCACTGACGGATGTAGCGGCGCAGCGTCTGAGCGCCAGTGTGCCGAGAGGACAACATCGGGGGCCAGGAGGCGAAGTAACACTTAACCCCCGATCGCCTCCCGCCTCATCTGCCTGCCCGTCCACCGCCTGACAGCAAATCTATGGGAATGTTCACAATCTCCAATCATGACAAGCTAACCCTGCAATCATAACAGGCTGAGGGAGAGGCCACCTGATACAGCACAGTAATCCGACGGGGTCACACACTACATCTGTAGAGAGCACACAGATGTTAATAACTAACGCCTCTCCGCTTGATGGGAAAAGTAAAACATAAGGTGAAGCTGATCCTGTGGTGGAGCACTGAGTTTGGTTGCAGCAGTACAACAGGTACCGATAAGTGTTTAGGGGACTAGTTAGGAGAGTTTTAACCCTTCGAAGAATCAGAAAAAAAAGGTTTAATCTATCTAAGACAGGCTGCGTGACATGCCCTCACCCCAAACATTAACACAACTACACAAGTTTAAAAACAAAACAAAAGGTTCTTTATTTGTCACATGCTTATTACATACATCTGATGTAATGTTTTTATTTTCTTAGTTCCACATCCCACAGTGCAACAAACAGAACCAACAAGGAATAACGCACATACACATTTGCTATAAAAAAAAAAAAATATAATAAATGTAATATAATCGTTTCAAAATATATCGCAATACAAGAATGCAACAATATGTATAGTGGATAGTGACGGCATATATCGTGGATAATGACAATATTTATCGTGGATAGTGACAATATTGTGGATAGAAATAAAATTTCTGAGTGAGGTAAAGGAATCAAGTGTTAGTGTCAGTACTACATTAAACTACTATATATAATGTTGAATATAATGTATAATAATGCAAAGAGGGAATATTTGCTGGTCCTGATAATGCCAAATGTCTTGTTACCAGTAAAAAGTGTCAATTACTTTACAAGCGTATCGTGACATTACTTTAAATATATCTAGTGACATATTTAGTGACAGAGTGCAAGCATGTTCGTCTAAAATAATTTTGTATTTTCAGCTTCAGAATCATGAATATTTTCATTCTGGTGTCACTATTGTCCTGTGCATTGGGTTTCCAGCACCAAGTCCAAGCCTATTAATTTACACCCACAATGTAATACCAAATTAAGCATTTTAATCAACAGGAATTTTTTTGTTAACCTTTTACCCATATGTCTTGGAGTATCGCAATAATATTGCATTGTGAGTTCAGTATCGGGATATGTATCGAATCGTGACACCCCTTAAATATAATGAACTATCAAATAATGTGTAAATAAAAGAAAAGTCATTACAGTGTCTGTATAGTGTCCTGTAAAATGTGTGGTGAATTGTTGCAATCGAAATTTATTCAAAAAACATCCCATATTTATAATGTTGCAAATTGATGGGCCTATACAACTCATGGCAATAATATTACACTTAAATTTATTTATTTAAAAGACATTTTGGCCCGGTTTCACAGACAAGGCTTAGATTAAGCCAGGATTAGGCCTTAGGCTTTTATAAATGTGCCTTAGAGAGAAAAAAAACAAAATTATTTGTGTGCATCAAGAGACAAAACAATGGTAAATGATAAAACATATGTCAGTGCAAGTTGTATTTTAGCTGAAACAGCTCAAAAATGCATTTTAGTCTGGGATTAGTCTTAAACCCTGCCTGTGAAACTGGGGTTTTGTTTACTTTTGTGCAATAAACAATTTTGGTTCTGTGTAAAAGTGATATTTACTGCACAAAGACAAAATAAATAAATGTGGCAAATGGCAGACTAAGTTTACTACATTCTCTCTGAAGAGTTATAACAGACCAGTAATCGCAGTCAACGGTGGTAAAAGAGAAAACTGTGAGCGGTGCCGGTTATACAGAGCACATAAACCACCCCAAACTTGACTCATCCCAGGACTCTGCATGTTGTAAATGCATCGCAAATGCACTGGTTTGGTGCTTATTTCTCTCTTTCACTGCGCCGGCGGCAGCATTATGGGGAAAAAAGAGAATCAGCTAATCTGCTCCAGGAGGATTAATCAAAAACAGTGTTTTTCAGCATAATAGTTGAAACTTTTTCTCTATTTATCATTCATTTGAAGCAATATATGGGTCGTAGAAGTGGGAAAAGTAGCTTTAGTCTTTGAAAAATAATCTGTCATAGAGGTTTAGAAGAGGTGATAAAAATCAATAGCCTGAATAGAAAATTGCCTGGAAGGGCTCACAACAGTTGCGAGATAAGAGAAAAGATTAAGCGGGTTGTTTTGCTGTGCTCTCACTCTCTCTCTATCTATCTCTATCTCTATCTCTCTCTCTCTCTCTCTCTCCACCTCCCCCCTTCCCTCCATTGTTTTCAGAAGAATTTCACTCGTGCCAATATGTGGTGTCGGCTTGTTAATAGGTCAGCAGTTAATTTTGAGGTCCTCGTGTCAATCTTTTGTCACTTCTGGTGTCCTGTGGCAAACTCAGGGCGGAAACAAAGCCCCCCTGAAAACAGGCGATCGATACGCTGAAAGGGAGATGTTATCTGCAGGCAGAGGCTGTTGGCTTTGGTAAGGTCTGTGTTTTGCATGATCATCAGCCTGCCTGCCAGCCGCTCGTGACCCCGATGTGCTCTCCGCAGACCTGCTCGAGACCAGATAAACGCTCAGAAGGCTTTAAACCAACAACGACAGAAAAAGAAGCGTTACGCTTGGAAATGAGGCAACAAGATGTAAGACACATGCGTGTGTTAAGGGAACCGCGTGCTGCAACGACACGCTTCTCGTCTCTCGATGGGACTGTGGCGAGAAAATGTGCAACGGAAACAACAGCACAACAAAACTGGTACAAAATTCAAACAAATCATTCCGAGCGCACTGTTTGAAAACGAACAGAGGAGTGTTTAATTATTTAAGGCATTTGCATATTCAGCGTAATTACACAGAGTGAAAAACAGGAAGAATTGTGGGAACAAAATGTGAGTTATGTATACTGAGATCTGTTTGTGTATTACAAATGAAGTATATTTTTTTCCCGTTCTGTTTACATCTGACTCTCTTATTGGTGTCATGCACAAACAGTCTGACTTGAGAGATCAGTGCAGATTTTGGAGAGTTCATTTAATGAGACAGAGAGCTTGCTTTTGATGACAGATATCCTCACTGTCAGAGGCCTCGAACTGGGATACGACGTCATGTTGGTCTCTGAGGAATTCTGGAACCAGCCACTGTTTCAACACTTCAAAAACATTATTAATAGTCTGATATTTTGATGTGTTAAAGAGATAGTTCACCCAGAAATGATCATTCTGTCATCATTTAACGCCCTTGTGTGATTTCTAACCATCAACACTGACTTTCTTCTGCAGAGCACAAAAGAAGATATTTTAAGAAATGTCTCAAAATCACTGCCGAACACAATTCAAATCTTGCAGGTCAGTACTTTATGGTCACAGGTTGCTCCTCCGTGAGAGATACAAGACCAGTGTGTTGCACACGTATCGCTCATTATAAATCACGCCACCGCCCTCTCACGGCCCTCGGCCTCGTCCTGCTCGCCACATTCATCTCTCTACGAATTTGACCAAATTGCATATTTTTGCTCTGGTTTGGGCCTCAGAATAAAAGTGAGGGTTTTTCAGTCTATTTTTTCATGTGTCAGGCTTTACCGGGTTAAAATGCTGAAAGTGTGCCGGTTTTCCTGGATTAAAAACAGTGAAAACTGAATAGCCCTTGCTTTTGTGAATTAAACAAAACCTATATCTCATTTGTATGTAGAAGAGGCATGTTTGTGCTGAATGACCATTTAAATGCTATTTAAGTGTTAAAATAGTGCCTGCTTGGTGGACTGCTGGTGGTTAGCGAATAAGAAACAGGTTTACATGAGAAATAGAGCAGTGCAAAATTTTAGTGAATCCAGCCCAAATAAGCTTTATTTTCCATGCAGTTAATTTTTTGGAGAAATCAAAGGCCTCTCTTGTGGTGAGCTGGGAGTGTTTGTTGCATGTTAATGCCATCAGCTGTCTGTCTGGCTGCCCATCGCCTTGTTCTCCGCGCCTGAGGATCCCGGGAAGAATCCCAGCCCTGGGCGATGACCTCGCCGCTCTTGTGCTACATGACAGCACCACGGGAAACTGCTCAAGATGGTCCGACTAAAGCTAACGAGATTCCCTGCTACAAACACCAATCGGGGGATGAAAACTAGAAGTATTCTGATAATGATATTAAAAAGCTCGTGCTGAGAACAAAGCTGATGCGCCACCAAGATCAATCAACGATATTAGCAGGTAGTCTCTAATAGATTGTAAATGCCTATTACAATTAAAGTTGCGGTTTGCGAATAAAGGGCCGAGGAAAATTCATCAGAGCTTCGTCCTTGCAGAGCTTCGGCTTACATTAGTGCAAGTTTTGCATCGTTTGAAAGAAAGCGATGACCTACTGAGAGGGTACATGGGTAAACGTGTAGAGATACAGCAGTTATTACTGTTACCCCTCCGGCAAATACCTCTCCCTTAAGCCTATGCACGAGGAGCGTTTTGTTTTATTACCTTGCAAGATAAGTCAGGGAAAAAAGGCTCTCAAGTACCTGGGGAATTAAAATATTCCGGCTCGTCATATCAGTGTCTGCTCTCGGTTTCACATAATTATAACAGTGTTTTAAATTGATCCTGGAAGAAAGATGGGTTCAAGTGCAAATTAATTTCAGATTACCACAACAAAGACAATCAATTCTCGACGTGCGTGCCAGCAAAATGCTTTCGAGGGGCCTCGAGGTCCCTTCCCAACCTCCCCGGCAATTCGGCGAGAAACAAAGACCTTTTCTGCTTAAATTACGCTAATGATCCAACACGGCGCCTGCTCCTACCTGGTACATCCCTTTTCCCCCCATCTCCCATCACAGGAGTGCAGCTCATTAACAGGTCTATCAGCCGGAGAGTCTGCTACGACTTCATTAGACCAGCCCAATCCACGGCACAAGGCCCACTCTGTCCTTTGTGCTAAAGAAGTCATCCTAGCCTGCTGGCGTACAGGGAAGGGAAGAGAAGACATGACTATTCATTTAATATCACATGCAGTGGTAGCTTTACAACTGAGCAAACTAAGGCATAAACTGTCATCTCCATCACGTGTCGTGTTTGCAAGTCTGATTCATTTTACCTAATTGTTCGAATGGTAACATACCTTATTTTGTTTTGTGCCAGATACATACTGTGTTGATTCAATTATATAAAGGAAAAGATACTGCATCTCAGCTCTTTCAAAAGAGTAGCTACCCTACATGACTTTAATCCCATAAAACTACTGTATCATATTTGATATGCAAATTTCTAAGGCCTCTAAATGATCAACATGAACAAAACTTTGCTGTTGCACACAATTTACTGCATCCTTCCGGTCGTCTGATCAATAGTTCATATTTTTTCAGAAAGTAATTGTTAGGACTATTTCAAGATGAACATTTACACATATATATATATATGCTAAAAAAATAGTTTTTTACTCTGAAGACTTCTTTCGAGTGTGAATTACGGGCTGAACAATGGGGGTTATGCAAAACAAACTAAATCGATAAACAATAAAAATACAATAAAAAACTACCTAGGTGATTACCATAAAAGTTTATAGATACCGCCGTCAGTTCATACTGCTATTAACACTTTCTCCAACAAGCGGATGCCATGAGACCCATTTCCCCAGTTTGGGACTTTGACATAAAGCCTATTTGGGAAAAATGTAAAAGATTTAGGCGTCTACATTTAGGTATACATCATAATAAAAATAATTAATAATATTTTTATTGTGATTATGAAATACTAATTATTGGCATACTGTAATAAGACTATTAGTCTGTAAAAAAAAATATATGAGTATAATAAATATTATATTTTAATATATAAATATTTTTGCACACAATTTAATGCATGCTTTTTGGTCGTCTGATCGATGTTCATACTTTTTCATACAAGTTCATACAAGTAAATGGTCTTTTAGTATAATTGTAAAATGTCCCTCTTCAGGTTGTGATGATCCGCGTGTCTTTCTGCTATGTCTGTGTCTTTGGACTATTTCAAGATTTTAACATTTACTGGACTGAAGCAACTTATAATATTATATATATATATATATATATATATATATATATATATATATATATATATAAAATCATGTGTTAAATTATTAAATTAAACTTTTTTTGAAAAATCATGTTAAAAAAATCTAAGCATTAAAATTTGATCTGTCGTGCTTTTGAGGAATGTTTATCTCTCAATCATCAATCTATTGCATTGCATTACATATATGTTTTGCCCACAGCAAGAGTTTTACAATTATAACTAAGCATTTAAATATCATCTTATTAAATCAAATTATTGAAAGATATAGAGTGACTAATTAACTACTATACATTTTATCTGTCTTTAACTGTCTGCTATACAGTTGTGAAGATCTCATTGATTTTCATTACAAATAAATCAGAATTTAATTTTACCTTCCAGCCATATAAATATCAGCATCTGCATGAAATTGCAGTGCGAGCTTCATATTCTCACTATGATGTATGAAATACTCAACAAAAAAAAAATATATATTTTGTCTACAGAATCAAGATTCAATAAACAGCTCCATTCCAAAAAGAATAATCAAATTTTTATGACTATTATTTCATATATCACTTTACAGTGTTAAATGATAGCTTGCTGTTTGGGAAGCTACAGTTTCAAAGTATCTTCCCCAACGCTGGATTTCTTTTCACTTCTAGATCTGTGTCAATCTAAACGCCGGGCAGCTCAGTGAAGGTCATCATCGGGGCCACATTATTCGGAGAGCAGCATCCCTATAGGACTCTCAGGCTGATATGGCCTTTTCTTTTCAGACTGCCGTCTGGATTTCATCTCGCTTCAAGAGTTCTGATTTCTTCTCCCCTTCTTCATCCACATTCTCTCCCTCCTTCAGTTTCCGACCCTCATTCTCTCCACCCTCCCCTCATGTGCGGTGAATGGACACCAAACGCAGAGGCTGAACCCCTGCATCTATCCATCCATCCGTCAGCACAGCTTCTATAGAAACTAAACATCTCCTTCAGCCCCTCTGGGAAACTGCCAGGAGTGGAGTGCTGAAAAAATTCAAGTCAAGCCTCATTAGCTTCTCATTACCTTTGCAAACTGAAAACGAGGGAGAGAGAGAGAGATTTTCTAAACCGTCAGGAGTGCAGGGCCATGGGAATCTACTATGAGAATCACTTTTTAGTGTGTGCACATTGAAGCATGCAGGATCGTTCTTCACTGAGGGAATTAAAGTTTTATTTCCATTTCGGTAACACAATAACGCCGTCATTAAAGCCATTTTTTAAAGTCGAATATGCCATCACTTACTGCTGCCCGAGTCAATTTCCAGCCCTTCAATAGAGAGTGGCAAGTTTTATAAACCTGTCATGTTGTATTACGGCAATGCTAAACATCACCTTTTGAAGTTTCCCTTTTCGTCTCCCTGCTCTCGCTCTTCCGTCTCTCTTGCACAGTTTATTTTTAATAATGCATTTTTGAACCTTCCATTCACTTGCTCCACTAATCTGCATCTCCCCGCCTGAGGGACGCGGTACTCGAGCTCACAGCTGGGGAATCCCTCTCCACCCCTCCACCGCCTTCATACAAAGGGTTGTTGATTCAGGGAGAATTAGGGCATTTGAGAAACTCATCGAAAAACACAAACATAGAACAACACTCCAGAGGGGGATCTCATTACAGAAGTACAGCAAAAAAAAACAAAAAAAAACATTTAAACAATTTCTGAAAATTCACGTTTGTCGCACCTTTGTATATATATATATTGTGATGATTAAATACAAATGATTGACATACTTGCAATAATAACGCAATTAGACAAAAAAGTGTAACAAATACTATATATTAATAAATAAATATTTGTATTTTATAGCGCAACTCTAAAAAAATCTAAAAAATTAAATCACAGTCTTTGTGATTTGATAAAATCACAAAAAAGCCATATTGCGATATCAATTTTATTTCCATATATTCCTCCTGTTCACTGACCAGTCACCATAGCTTTCTAAAACCTAAGCTTTCAATCTGATGGCTTTTTCTCCTGCAATACCAGTGAAATTAAAAAAAAAATAATAAAACCAACGTGAACATGACATCACCAATGCCTCTTATTTTCCATCCACTTCCTCCGCCCACCTCACAGACACCACTGTGCAAACACTGTGTTTACGATGACTTTAACAGAGATACACGCTTTTTTGGGTTATCAAGTTACACTTACACACAAGGTAACATTCCATGGACACTTTAAGGCATGGGTCTTTGAAAAGTCATGATTATCTACACAATTATTAATGTAAACATTTCTAAAGGTAAGGGGGTGCTATAATGACAGCTATGTTTATGTTTTATTGGATGGTTTATTTAATATAATATGTGGGTGTTGCACTGATATCCTGCCAGCATTGTGAGTGGGTCTCTGGTTCCTCATCATTAGTTTGCATTAGCATGTGAAGCACCAGGAGAGCAGGACTAGTGAGGAGGCCGTCAGCAGGGGCAGCCAAACAGGATTATCTCCTTACAGTTCAAGGCCGTCTTTCAATATGGATCCTGATCCGTTAGGGGTCATGAGATATTCACACCCTCGTGCACTCATCCCAGTTCTGTCCCATATGTTACACTGCCACAGCCACATCACAGGGATACGAGACTGAACCATATGATTTGATAATGAGGGTCTTTACGAGGAAGACGTCGCTAATTAAAAAGAGGAGTGAAAGTGAGTTTCAGGATATGGGTGTTGACTGGAAATTGGAACTTGGGAGATTAAATGTTTGTGCATGTGAGTATGAAAATTTGAAAGAACATATTAAAAAGTTCTTACTGGAACGCATTTTGACAGTGTAATAAATACAGTTTATGTGTGCAATACAATGTGTACAATTTATCTATGTTATACTAATAAGTAATCCATGTAACAGCAACAGTGTTTAAAAAAAAGTAATTGGCCAACAGATATCAGATATTAAAAAAAATGATGAGAATGACTCCTATTTGGGGGAATGGAAATCAGTCATTATTCACATTACAGTTTTGAACTGCACTTTTAAAATTAATTTACAGCATTTAAGTCGATTTTTGCCTCAAAACCTCTAGTATACTGAGATACAGATCTTCCCCATGTGACAACTATCCCAACAACCTATAAGCTATTTTTACTAGAGATGCACAGATTCTAAATGTATCCGCAGATACTGATAGCCGATTGTTCAGAATGATGTCGGCCGAAAATAATAGCTTTAATCGGCCGATACCGCTTATTGGCCAAACTACATCATTGCATCTCTAATTTTGACCTCTCTACTTCTAAGAAATCAAAGGAGAAACAAAAGCAGAGGAAGAGAAGATAATGATGAAAGGTAAGATGCAGGTAAGACTGCAACAGTTTGACAAAATGAGAGCAATACCAAACAAACTAGTTATCAGAAAACTGACCATAACAGAGTAAATTTAGCAGTGGTGTAGTGAGTCTTTAAAAATGATACTTCAGTTAAAATATATCAAGACATTTTTCTTTTTTTTTTTTAAGTATCTAGCCCAAAACACACTTGAGTGCAAAGAACAGTGAACAGTTATGAAACCAACACACCTAAACATCTGCTAATAACAGTGCTTTATACTGAGTGTTCTTAATGTAAGCTGGGATAAAGTTATCTTTGCTCCCATAGCTCTTTCGACTTTTTTTCCCCCCTTTTAGCTCATGATAAACAGACCCATATGTACATCAGTGCCAGGACCCTGCGGATATCACGGAATAAATGAAGGCCAAGCTGTGATTAATGAAGAGGACTATGATAGTAAACTCAATGATAACAGTCTCGCAAATAATAAATTAAAACTTAACGCGGGAAGTGGAGCTAAAAAAGAAGCAGCAATTTCTTTTAGTGCAGATAATCTCACCTGCATTGGTGAATATAAGCAGTAGTTAGCATTCATGGCAGGGAGAGGTATTACATTGACTTATCATGGCAGCCCTTGTTTGGCTGACTTCTCCTCTGATCCGCTCAAGGATAGGGAGGGGGGGGAGAGAGAGAGAGAGAGAGAGAGAGAGAGAGAGAGAGAGAGAGAGAGACGTCTCTTTCTCCTGCTGAAGGGGTTGTAACAGGAGTTACTGTACTATCACCTACAGACCTGTACTGAAAGCCAGAGGAAATTGGAAAGCCCAGAGAAGCCGTGCGGTAATTAATCACGTCTCCATGAAGCCTGTCAGAATATCACTGCAGTGCTGATACTGCTGTCAATTACACCGCATGCGTAATTGTTTCAAATGGTATTCTGAGCACAGTTAGAGGTGCAGATCTCCTGAAAAGCATGACCTGGTCCTTTCTAAATGTGCCCTTCTGCTCTTTTTACATGCCACTGGCATCAGAAATCGTGCGTTTTACCAGGTTATGATCTGAAGCCGTATTAAAGACACATTAAAGACTCACCGTCATGTTGTTTCAATTAAACGAATGTCCAGTTTGTATGCAGCTCCTTTCCATACGGCAACAGGTCAGATAGTGACCATGTCTGTCGAGCCCTGAAAAAGAAACTAAGAATTTGTTTAGGAAAAATGCACCACAAACAATGTGACTCATTGCTATATTCCACATCTTATGTCAAGTTTTATGGTAGCTTTGTCTGAAGAACAAACTGATATTTTGGTGTTTATTTACTGAAAAGCTAAATTTTCAATCTCTTTACCAAACCTTATCACAGTGAGAGCCCAAGCGTTTTTGGGGCCCTAAGTAGAATCATATTTGGGAGCCCCTCGTTGCCGCCAATATGATGAATGACAGTTTTCAATGCTTGATTCGCAGACTATAAATCTAACACACCCATTATCAATTGTATTTGTTGTAGCTATGTTGCTCACATCAATGTCTGCCTGACATGTTTTTACCCTTCAACATTTTTTTATTGTAACTAACCTAAAAGAGTGGCTATGTGTTCATTTGCCCTTTAATAATCAAAGTCTTACAGTACTAAGTTATATACTTAATGTGGTGTAATGAAAGTAGTTAAAAAAAACAGCAGACAATGCATTTAATGTAAACAAGTTAACCACTTTAATTGCTTTTGATTAAAAAAACCATGCAAAAGTGTTGAGCAATTAACTACAAATAAAATAACTTTACATAAACAGTATCTTCTTATATAAAAAAATAAATGTAATGGTAAAAAATGGACGATACTTAAGACATAAAATGAACAGATCAGATGGAACAGTAAAAAGATAATAATAAATGTATTAACATTAAAGGGGTAGTTCACCCATGAAAATGATGTCATCATTTACCCACTCTCAAGTTGTTTGAAACCTGAATGAGTTTCTTTCTTCTGTTGAACATAAAAGTTGTTTTGAAGAATGTGGGTAACCAGACAATTGCTGGTCACCAGTGACTGCCATTCCATAGTAGGCCTATATTTTTCCTACTATGGAAGTCAGTGGGGACCGACAACTGTTTGGTTACCCACATTCTTTGAAATATCTTCTTTTGTGTTCAGCAGAAGACATTGATACAGGTTTGGAACAACATGAGAGTGAGTAAATAATGACAGAATTGTCATGTTTGGGTGAACTATCCCTTTAAGAACAAAGGCATGTTTACTATTAGGCTGCTGTCCCTTTAAGACATGCATCCTTATAACACACAAACAATAGTAAACTTGTATCACTGCAAATTAAATTGTGATTAGGTTAACACTTAACAATACCTTCTTTGTTACCTTAAAATAGACCAGGTTGGCCTTTCTAAACTATAGACTAACTCTGGATTAAGAGCATAAATATGTTTTAGATTTTTATCATGTTTTTTTTTTTTCTGAACACAACAGATTCGTTCAAAAATACAGGGCATTGAGTGGATTTCTGAATATTATTCAGGGAAGAAAATCGTATCATCATTTACTTACCCATATTAAAGCAACATGATTGTCTTTCTTCATAGAACACAAAACGAGATGTTTTTGAAAAATATCCTGGACGCACATGAATAGCCTACTTAAAGAAACTGAATAGTGAATATGAAATACTAAGAAATCGGTACAGTATCCCGTTCTATAAGAAGTGAAGTAAAAACGCTCTGACGTCAATTCCATGAAGGATTCCTCTAGTACCTCGTCAGTCTTTTTGAATGATTCGTCAAGATATTCGGCTCATAGTCATAGTTCGTGAATCGGACTACACTGGTTGAGGGAATGGATTAATTTGAATTTAATTATTTTATATGAGTGAACGAATAATTTGTCCGTGAGCTGTGTACACGCATTGAGGAAGTGATAATAATGCGCACGCGCGAGAACTTTCGACATGACCCCAGGGAGCAGCGCGCGCTCGAAATTCAGAAAAAGAACGTAGTTTTTCACTTGATTGCCAATCAGTTTTCATTTACATATTTCTTATTTGAGGGAGGCCAGTCTAAAAGCTGATGTTACAAAATTGGCTCGGGTCACAAGAGAACCGTTTGAGAACCAATTGTTGTATAGGAGCCTATTTGACAATCTTTTATGAGGTTTCGGTTAGAGGAAGATTATAATATAAGTCTATGACTTCAGAAGACTTAGAATAGCCTATAGGACATAAATCCCTTACATTATGTAGCCTACTTAGGCCTACTTATTTTTTATTTTATTTATTATTTATTATGTATTTATTCAGAGCTAGGCCCAATTTTCATTACCTTTAATCTGGAAAATACCTGACAGTTATATTTGTGCCAAAAAAAAATCCTTGGATTTCTCATGGAAAAGTCTCATGGAAGAAACAAAATCATAAATACTTGTAACTACATGTGAGTGGGTAAATAATACCCTGCGTCCAAAATCTAATACTTTACTACTATATAGTAGGCCTATTTAAAAAACAGTACGCCAATATTTCCGAATACATAAAACAAAAACAGTAGGCGAAATGCCTAATACATCCGCCTAGATTCTGAAGTATGCATCCAATGGACTTACTATCCCATGAGGCCACGAAAAGGATTTATGAATGGAAGTGAAGCAACGTAGGTCACATGACTGTAACAACATTGTATGACCGAATTTCATTCATACTACACATATTCATACTATATAGAACATACTTTTTTAATGGTCCCGAAGGAAGTTCGCACCGATAGTTCACCTAAAAAACTATATTTTTAAGTGAATTATTCCTTTATCGCTCCTTTCCTTTCTCTCTCTTTTCTCGTGTGGAAGCTTGTGGCTGTGTTCTGTGATCCAAAATCAGAATAGCTGAAAAGCCATTATGCCAGTCTTTAAGCACACACAAGAGTGTGGATCCATGCATGAATGTGCTTTAATCAGCGCCCATCCACAGCTCACTCAAGGCTCCGGAGGAGGGGACGACTGTGACCCCTCATAGTCCCAGAAGATTATTGTGGTGACTTTGTGATTGGAGAGTTTTACAGCACTCTCATTAGAATAATGATCCCCCTCCATCCCCCTCTGTGTGTGTGTGTGTGCGCGCGTGTGTGTTTATCCGTAAGCTCCCAGTGGTCCTAGAGTATTTTAAGCTAGTTAATAATCATTATGGATGTGCAGTGAGCTGGGCAAAAAGAATAATTAACTCACCTGAGCCAAGCTAAATTAACCCTTTATGCTTTTGTTAGCACATTCTGTTTCAAATATGCCGTCCTTCAGGGACCTATTAAACGTGTCTGTTAAATGGAGAGAGATTGCCAGTCTAGCCCCGCTTCCACGTGATGCTACAATGGACTCCTATTGGATATCAAGGGTTTTTAGACCAAGAAAAAGAAAAATGTGAATTCATGTGAAATCTTTTGATTTGAAGACCCTACATCCAAATATTCATGGAAATTTGAGATGGATTATTATATTTCTTCAGATTTTCTGCATTAACATCGTGTGTGTCCCAGCTTGTGCTGCTGACTGCCAAATGCTAGGAATGTATAAGCTTTCACAAAAGCAAGACTTGTATCTGCAATCTGTAATATCCACTGTAGGATATAATTAAAGGCATAGTTGATGGGAATACAAAGTTAATCGGTGTTTTGATATAGTGCCATCTTTCTCCCACTCACTAGGCTTGTACTTGGCCTGTTAACTGAAGGTTTGTACGGTTGTTGGTGTATTTATGGCTCAAAGGGTTTAGACTTAAGAATCATTTTAATCATGTCATGAAGGGTAAGAATGTGGGTGGCACTGAGACTTTATTCTTTGTCTTGGTTTAGGGTGGTAATTACCTGTGGCCTGTTTGAGACATCATGTTAAATCTGAAGGTAATCTGTTTTCTGATGTCTAAATGCAAGCATGAAACAGTTGTGGAAGTTTACCATGCCTTTAACATTACACAGCATTCGTAATTTCACTTCAGCTTGCGTAAGTGTGTGATGTGTGTGTGAACGATAAATAGTTGTCAGAGTGCAGTCTGTGGTGGCTGACATGTGTGCATGTTTGGCAATGCAAAATAAAATAATAATGTAACAGAGCCAGTGGTATGCCAACTGCCACAAAGAGGCCTCAAAAATGTTACTAACAGTAGCAGCACCACTGCTCTGTATGTACCGGCAGATGGACGCAAAAAAAAAAATGATGTGACGTGGTGATGAGGTCAAAAAGTTCAGGGTTTAATCCAATAAATGCAACTGGTATTTACAGTGAAAATCCATTAAAAAAAATCTAAACAAAACAAAAATAAATACAATAAACTGTTCAAAAATGATTTGCAAACAATATTTGGCTACACCAGTAATTTGGCGCAAAAACTCCCAAACACTCACTCTACGAGCCTCCTAACCACACTGAGGTACCTTCTTAAAAAGGCTAAGCCCCTCCTATTTGGACCAAACCATTTGGTAATTAAAGATAACTAAGACATTAAAAGAAGACAAAATCAAAATAGATTTAACAATAACAAACCGATAAACAGTCAGAATAATATAAAAAATATATAAACATTGAAAACAAAACAACTCAATTAATTATTAATGTTGAACAACGTTTAACAAAGAATCAAACAGAACTCCAATCTCCCCCTCACACATCACAGCAATTAACTGTGCCTATTGGCGGGAAAGAGGCATTCAAAATGGTGGCAGTTACTGTGACCGGGTTTCGTCTGTTTGGTAAAGTAAAATGTTCCTGTACGTAAGTATGACAATTTATTATTATGTAAGTGGTTAATTGAAATCAATAAACTTATAACATGGTTACCGGTCTTGCTTGAGTTCTTAACAATACATAAATCAACCAAGAGAAATTAATAACTCCGTAAATGGAAAAGGGGCATGGTGAAGACAGGTACAACAGGAAACAATCCACAATAAGTGACACACCTATGTCTGCCTTAACTGATGTTAAAATATGCGCAAACAGATAGTGTGTTAGGATGTTAGTGTGAAAAGTGTCTGTATGTATGCATTTTCTCAGTCCAGCGTCATAACAAGAGTCTTCTCCAAAATAAGAGTCTCTAGTCACAGAACCTCACTGTGACAAATAATAATGCAATTTATACATGCATAGAAATGCTTCAAACATGATTTGCTGCTCAAAGTCTGTATTTATTTTACACTGGTATTATTGAGCAATTTATTGATGCATGTTTTTCCAAAGATGTTTTGCTGCAGAAATTACTGGGCCTCGTGGTCTACTGAATAATGTTAACCAATTCACTTTATATTTAATATATTTGTGAATGTGTCAAGGCTGCCATGTCTCATCCACTTCCAGTTATTTTAGCTGTAAAATAACTGTCCGTTATGCCGCATGATTTTGCAAACTGTTATTTGTTGTTATTTAATTTATTGTCGTAATCATAAAATCACTAGTTTGTAGTGCAAATTATTTTACCATTTACTGAATTTAGTTTTTCTTCAAGTTTATAAAACTATATCGGCTAATGAATCAGAAGTTCACACTCATACTTTTGCATTGCACAATAAAGTGAATAGCCAAAATGAGGGCCTGCATATATATATATATATATATATATATATATATATATATATATATATATATATATATGAAGAGTTCAGATGCAAAAGCCTCTAAATGCCATCTGAAATTTTCTTAGAATGATCATTTTTATCAAGCTCGTATATTTCAGTTCAGTAATTCCACTTAAATGACAATTAATAGGTCATTTCCATTGTCATATAAGTGAAATTACTGAACTTAAATATACAAGCTGGATAAAAATGATCTTTCTATAAGAAAATTTCAGATGGCACTTAAGAGGCTTTTGCATCTGAACTCTTCTCATATATATATATATATATATATATATATATATATATATGTTTGAAAACGATCTCTCTCTCTCTCTCTCTCTCTCTCTCTCTCTCTCTCTCTCTCTCTCTCTCTCTCTCTCTCTCTCTCTCTCTCTCTCTCTCTCTCTCTCTCTCTCTCTCTCTCTCTCTCTCTCTCTCTCTCTCTCTCTCTCTCTCTCTCTCTCTCTCTCTCTCTCTCTCTCTCTCTTCTCTCTCTCTCTCTCTCTCTCTCTCTCTCTCTCTCTCTCTATCATATATATATTGCTTCACTCTGAAATCTCTCACATTATGGAAGTAAAATGGGACCGTTCAGCTATTCAAATCCCCCCTCTCCTCAGCTGCGCTCTACCTTCTTCACAAGCAGATGTTTTGCTTTGTGTCCCTTTTTGTTTAATTGAAACCAAGGAGGTCAATTAATTTCACTCCCCACCATCTTTTCCCCACATGATTGAAAACGATGTTTGTCTCTCTCTCCCTCTTCAGTGTGCACTCTCCTTCTTTTGTATTCAAATTCCATGTCACTTCACGTGGATTAATTGAGCCACTTTGTGGTTAATCTCAGTGTTGCAGTAGTGAGAGACGGTGAGCTGTGTCTATCTCTCACAGCGGCAGTCTTACAGTCACAGTAATTCCAGACCGAATTTAAACTCAAGGCTCAATTCGTCTCTCAGGAAGAACACTGAGGGTAGCAGGTAATGTTTAGCTGATTCTTTATTTCCAAGATGATTAATTATTTTACAAACCTATAAGTAATGGCTGGGACAGTTCCAGTAAAAGTGCATTAACCTGAGGCTAATTCTAATTCAGAGGATGAATATTCCAACTTTGGTGTTGATGGCCAGGTCTTTAACTTACTGGTTAGGTTACTACTGTTACTGTAATAAATATAAAAGGGACAGTTCTGCTCCTGGCATATGATTGGTCAATACAGCATATTAAAATGCAAATTGACCTGTTCACATCTCACTGTGCAGCTATTTCCAAATTAGCGGAAGAATTACTCTAAATAAACTCCATTAATAAAATAATATTTTTGATGAAAATATTAAAGGGTGCACATTTTTTATGTTGTAAAACTGTATTATTGATTGATTGATTGATTGATTTTTAACTTTTACTTTCAAATTTAATCAGTATAATCAAATTATAATCCCTTTTTTTGTTGTTGCAAATGTTGCACATTATAATTACTTGCACATAGCCTGCATAGATACATTCACTATAATTGTTTTCCTTGCCTTCAAAATGCACATAGATTGGACGACACTGTAAATAATGGATTACGAATAATTATTCAATAATTAATCACTTTTCGTATTTTCCCCCCGTCTGATTAATCGAATAAGTAATCAACAGATTAATCGATTATCAAAATACTTGTAAGTTATAGCTGTATATAAAAGCAGGATGTTCGGATGTTGACCGATGTTCTGAGATGCTAATTATTATTACTTCATATATACAGTTATGAAGTAGTTCCAGGTTTTTGACCGCATCAGTTCAATTATTTGCAAATTGTTAAAAACTTTCAAATGAACTTTCAGATTCAATGAACCACGTAACCCACCTTAAGAAAAAAAAATCTGAAAAAGACGCTGGTCAAGCAAAGTCAGCCAATCAGTGTATCAGTGCAAATGATCTGTTCCTCAGCAGAGATGCATATGAAAGTAGTCGAGACACTTTTGAGGTAAAAACATGTATGTGTGGTGACTGTGGCATTTGAGCGGTTCAGAGGCCAACTACTTTAAACTTGGATTGGTTGTTCCCACCCATCACACAACTACAGTAAAAGTGCTTTATTATATTGTGTTTATATAATTATGTTGTACTTAGGAGAACACTTTGAAACATGCCAGAGAAAAAAGATCTGAATTAAAAAGACCTCGGTATTAAAGACAACTTGAGTATGTGCCTAGACATGCAAAAACAATACTGTGTTTAGACACCATTACTCAGCAGTGTTGTGTATTATTAATCTGCTATTCATCTTACAAGACACATCTAAAACCCGATGAGCCCTGCACATGTTAGCGCTTGTGTGCACTATGGGTAAGGATTTCATTGCACTGCTTTGAAGGTGAGCTGGTGTGTTCCAGGTGATTAGCAGCGAAATGAAACCGCCCCTCCACTCCGTTTATGATAACAATGCAAGTATGATCAGCGACCCACATTTATATGCACAGTTGTGCACAGCGGTAATCATTTTAATTATTGCATTTACAAGGACATCCAGGGATGTTCTGTGAACGGAATGAACCAAAACACCAGGGGACATGTTTAGTCTGTTTTACCCTGTGTTTATCAATCAGACTTGAGAAGAGAGAGAAAGAAAAAAAAAAAAAGCTGCTTGGAGCCATGCGGCAAATGCACAAACAAGTACTTACTTTTTTTCAATTACAATTGGCTTTGAGTAAAAGGGTAAACATCTTAAAGAGTTATTTGTAACTTCTAAATAGGCGTTTGATTTGAATCGCGAGATTAATTCCTTCCAGGCTGACGTTGGAAAACAACGATACTCAAACCACCCTTAGCGTCCACTTCGCTGACTAATCGGCGCTGTGATCCTAGTTGTGTTGTGTATTGTAGCTTATCGCCAGTTCCCTCGGTTCCCCCTTCACAATTAAAATATGTGTGTGATGTTTACGACATCTGAACGTTTGACTTCAGCGAGAGTTTGGTTTGAGTTGACTTACTGCCCTCCCAGCAGTTCTCTGTGAAGTGCTGACTGGACTAAAGTGTTTCAAACGTCTCCTCAACACAGGGTTGGAGGCCAGTCCACTGGGCTTTGTAGTTCGCTAGTGAAAAATCACTTTTTATGCAGGAAGGGAATTCAGTGTAGTGACCTAGCGTTCTCCTCTAAGCTGCATCGTAGCACACATGACCTCGGCCTTTAAAGAAGCAGCAGTATGAGTCGACCCCTGGCCTGTGTGTGCCATGGTGGAGGAGTTTAACTGCGCAAATCATCCACCTCTCAAAATGCCACATGTACTTTTTCACAAGTTGTTGGAGGATTGTGTTAATTGTGTGAACTGTTAATAATTGATGCATTGGTGGAATGATATTTACTTTAAATATTAAATATGCCATTTGCAGTGCTGGTGCGGGTCAGGGGACAGTAAAGGCACGGGAGAACTGCGGGTAAACGTTTTAAATGTAAAATAAAGTTTATTTTTTTATGTTTTTTGTTTTATTTTATTTACAACTTGTATGTGTTTCAGATGTATGAAGTCGCCTGTGTGATTATGACACATGTAATATAGCTCTTCACTGCTCAGGAGCCCTCCTTAAACTCCTTAATTTCTCATCCGGTGATGCATAAGCAACAAATCTGTCGCACAAAGACAAATATTGTCGTAAAATGTAAATTATATAAAGTAAAGTTGTATATATATATATATATATATATGTGTGTATATATATATATATATATGTGTGTATATATATATATATATATATATATATATATATATATATATATATATATGGGCCAGCTAATACGGATTAGCTGTCCGTCTTTGTCAAAAACAAAATTTTCTCAGCTTTTTGATCAAAATCTTGCTTTTTTTTAAATGAAACTTACCCACATTCAAGTTCCAGACTGGTGCTAGCTAGGATGCATGAAGCTAGAATATATTTTGTTTTTGTTGTTGTTGTTGTTTAAAAGGAGGGGCTCTGATATTGCATGTTCAAATATTCAAACAACAGAATATTCGGGTGGCCATGAAAGTTATGTGAAAATGATAAAAAATGCTGACTTGTCTGGCAACTTAAAAAAAAAAAGAACACTGGCAGGGAAACAGTTAATGTGTGGCCACGGGTACTATATAGACATCACAAAGTACTATAACAGATCTGAAAAGAAAGCTCGTTCAAAGAAGTCCATAATTTGTTTTGTAAAGAAGACATATCGAGTGATTACTAATAATGGATATAACATAGAAATGGGCTTTTCTGTGTTTGATTTTCTTATAAACACTTCAACTCTGAATGCCATGTTAGTTTGATTGCTTGTATGACACAGTGACAATGATTTTTGTGTACCTGATGTAGTAGATTTATTTGAATTTATTTGGTGCGGTTTGGTTCGCAATTTATGTTAGCTGTGATGGAATTGAATCAGTACTGTTGTCGGATATTTTTTTGTGCCACTAGTAAGTGTCCCCAATTGGAATTGCAGTAATAATTGTTTCCTTAAGTTTCCTAAACACTCCTTATGGCATTTTTGCTCCACCCTCGTCTGCCATTGTTCATCAAACAGGCCATCATCAAACGTACTCTGTTGGTAAAGGAGTATGTAATTTACGTTAATTGGTTTCGATTTTTCTTTTTTCTTTTTTAATGACATGCTCAGAAAATCTTTTCAAGAAACCAATCAATCTGTTTTTATATCATCATCCCATTTTCAGACATAGGACATTTTATATTATTTAAACTTGTTAATAAATGTGTACGCAAATATGTAACGTGACCAAAACACTTCAAATCACCAGATTCGAAAGACAAGGTTCAGTGAGATGGTAACATTAGAACCACTATGAACAAATCTAACTCGAGAACTAAACATTTGTTGTAAACCGGTTTGCAATTGGTTGACATCATCGCTCAAACAAACACCTCAGTGTTTTGGACAACATGCTGAGTGTTACACTCTTCAGGAAATCAGCTTGAACGGCATACTTGCGGATGTTTCTGTACATTAAACAGAGATTAAAAAGAATTAAAACGATGAATGCGTCACCGTTAATAAAGATGCTAGTCATTAGTAAACTTTTCTCCATTTGAATGTGCTTTTGTTCTGCTCAATGAATATTCAGTAGGTCATTTATGTATGACCTTATCTGTTGCCTGAGAATCCTTTTCTCCCCAGTCGTGTGCTTTTCAATTTATGCCTTGTGTGGTCTCGGCTCCTTTACTCCTAAACTACTCACTCCAAGTAATTATCTAATAACCGTCATAAAGGAGCGTAACTCTCTAATCGGTTTATAATTAGCATTTCAATGGTCCCGGCACTAATGGTCGACCTTCAGCAACTCTGACCTGCTCATAATTAATAGTAATATCCGATCCTCGCCGTGTAAGAAGCTAGCCATGACCAAATGAATGATCCTCAGGTACGGCTAATTTCTGCTGCAATTATCTTTTCATGTTGGGAGATTTAGCAGATTATCTGCACGATTTCACACCATTTTATGCAATTCTGTAATTACGAAATCTGGTCTAAATGGCTGCTCAGTTCATGCAGATAGTTTCATGTAGGGCGTTCTGTCGTTGTGGGCCGTAAGTGCCAATTCATTGTGTTCTGTGCTCATTGACATGATGTTACAGTGTGCATGAATTAGCATGAAATGAGGTACCATTGAACTTTGTGTGATGCAGACAAGCAATGTAATTACTGTCTCTCCGTCTCAGCATCATCAGATATGACTCAGTGATGACGCAAGTAAGAAAGAAAGGAAATGATTATCTTAAGAAGGTTGTTCAGAAAATGACATACTTTTTTACAGAGGAAGTGGTATGTATCTGTGAATCACACAGAGCAGGTCAGGGAAGTAGTTTGAGAGTCAGACATAGGCCTTTTCGTAGACACAAAACAGCAAATATTCACAATTTCAAAATTTGTGACATTTACACTGGGTTCCGAATTTTCTGAGACCATATATTAAGGGCTGTCAAATCGATTAATCACGATTAATCGCATCTAACATAAAAGTTTGAGGTAATATATGTGTGCGTACATTTGCATATGGAAGCTTGTTTCTGCCACAGAATAAAAAATTAAAATGTAATTGCGACTTTTTATCTCACAATTCTGACTTTTTTTTCCACAATTGCGAGTTTACATCTCACAATTATTTTTGACAATTTTTGACTTTTCTGACAATTCAGAATTGATATAAAGTCGCAATTGAGAGTTATAAAGTCAGAATTGCGTGATATAAAGTCTGTCTTTATTTCCTTACAATTGGACTTTCTAACTCGCTATTGTGAGTTTATATCTCACAGATCTGAGAAAAGATGTCAGAATTGCGAGATTCTGCAATTGCGAGAAAAAGTCAGAATTGCTAGTTTATTTCTCTTAGTTTATAACACGCAATTCTGACTTTATATTCTGAGAAATCCTGAGAAATCAAGTCGCAATTATCTTTTAAAATGTTTTACTCTGTGGCGGAAAAAAGCTTCCATACATGTGTGTGTGTAATATATATATATATATATATATATATATACACTGTATTATATTCTGCAAAGCCATTTTATGCTTTGAAGCATTTACTGGGCCTAAACCAGTCAAAGGATGTCGGGTCTTAAATATATATGAATATATCTAAGTAAATATATCTAATATGCAGGTCCTTCTCAAAAAATTTGCATATTGTGATTAAGTTCATTATTTTCCATAATGTAATGATACAAATTAAACTTTCATATATTTTAGATTCATTGCACACCAACTGAAATATTTCAGGTGTTTTATTGTTTTAATACTGATGATTTTGGCATACAGCTCATGAAAACCCAAAATTCCTGTCTCAAAAAATTAGCATATCATGAAAATGTTCTCTAAACGAGCTATTAACCTAATCATCTGAATCAACTAATTAACTCTAAACACCTGCAAAAGATTCCTGAGGCTTTTAAAAACTCCCAGCCTGTTTCATTACTCAAAACCGCAATCATGGGTAAGACTGCCGACCTGACTGCTGTCCAGAAGGCCATCATTGACACCCTCAAGCAAGAGGGTAAGACACAGAAAGAAATTTCTGAACAAACAGGCTGTTCCCAGAGTGCTGTATCAAGGCACCTCAGTGGGAAGTCTGTGGGAAGGAAAAAGTGTGGCAAAAAACGCTGCACAACGAGAAGAGGTGACCGGACCCTGAGGAAGATTGTGGAGAAGGACCGATTCCAGACGTTGGGGACCTGCGGAAGCAGTGGACTGAGTCTGGAGTAGAAACATCCAGAGCCACCGTGCACAGGCGTGTGCAGGAAATGGGCTACAGGTGCCGCATTCCCCAGGTCAAGCCACTTTTGAACCAGAAACAGCGGCAGAAGCGCCTGACCTGGGCTACAGAGAAGCAGCACTGGACTGTTGATCAGTGGTTGCATGTCATTCGGAAATCAAGGTGCCAGAGTCTGGAGGAAGACTGGGGAGAAGGAAATGCCAAAATGCCTGAAGTCCAGTGTCAAGTACCCACAGTCAGTGATGGTCTGGGGTGCCATGTCAGCTGCTGGTGTTGGTCCACTGTGTTTTATCAAGGGCAGGGTCAATGCAGCTAGCTATCAGGAGATTTTGGAGCACTTCATGCTTCCACCTGCTGAAAAGTTTTATGGAGATGAAGATTTCATTTTTCAGCACGACCTGGCACCAGCTCACAGTGCCAAAACCACTGGTAAATGGTTTACGGACCATGGTATTACTGTGCTCAATTGACCTGCCAACTCTCCTGACCTGAACCCCGTAGAGAATCTGTGGGATATTGTGAAGAGAAAGTTGAGAGACGCAAGACCCAACACTCTGGATGAGCTTAAGGCCTCTATCGAAGGATCCTGGGCCTCCATAACACCTCAGCAGTGCCACAGGCTGATTGCCTCCATGCCACGCCGCATTGAAGCAGCCATTTCTGCAAAAAGATTCCCGACCAAGTATTGAGTGCATAACTGAACATAATTATTTGAAGGTTGACTTTTTTTTGTATTAAAAACAATTCTTTTATTGGTCAGATGAAATATGCAATTTTTTTTGAGACAGGAATTTTGGGTTTTCATGAGCTGTATGCCAAAATCATCAGTATTAAAACAATAAAACACCTGAAATATTTCAGTTGGTGTGCAATGAATCTAAAATATATGAAAGTTAATTTTTTATCATTACATTATAGAAAATAATGAACTTTATCACAATATGCTAATTTTTTGAGAAGGACCTGTATATTTTATCGCAATGAATTGATTTGACAGCACGATATATATATATATATATATATATATATATATATATATATATATATCCTTTTTTCAGGTTTAAATTACATATTAATTAAAAAATCCCAGATGTTGTGTTAGATTTTTGGACTCCGTGCATGTCTAATACTAAATGTAAAGAGTTACAATCTACTAACTAATTTACTAACTTTATTCACTAGTCTACTAAAAAAAAGGTCTTCCAGAATGTAATTTATTTGGAATGTAGACGAATCACAACACAATACACTTTGTACATGCCAATTGCAAATGGAATTTTGGCCATTTGCACATTGTCGAATATGCATCAATATGGCTTGAAGGATTATAGATTTGGGAATTTCTCCATCACAAGCCCCCTTTTGATCTCTGTATTACTTTATTAGTATAATCCTATATGAAACTCTTCACTTCCATTTCAGTCCAGTGGATTCATTTCAATAACCCCTAATCTATCCACACCAATATTCTTACCTCTCTCATTCTGTAGACAATGGCGGTGTGAGTGCTTCCCAAAATCGTCTCTTTCCAAATGTAACAGCGCAAAAAGATTTTTAGAGCTGTTTTGTGTGTATTTTTTCATCTTTCTATTGTACATTCATCTTTCTGCATCCTATTTTCTGCCCAGTGCTTCCACCTCTTTGCCGCGAAGGCCGTATTTAAATGAACGGGGAGACCTTTTCACATACATGAGGGCGTAATAGGGAGCTTAGCAGAACTTCCACCTGATTACCAATGCAAATATTAGCAAGTCAAGTTCAGTGTGTGGCGACAGATTAGGGTTTATCCCTCATGCACACCACTCGATTCTTTACGCTCTGGAAACATTTTTGCTTATCAGCGCGAGGCAACGATCAACACTTCACGTCCCTGGTCCCGGCGAGACTTCAAGAGGGGCGCCATCAACATTCAAACCCAGTGCCATGCACCCAAACTTCCCTGTTTCTGACTCATCTGGATTCTTTCTCCTAAATCCGTATATTAGACATCATCATTTCTGTAAGCCTTGGCATCAAATAGGGAATTACAAAGAACTTCAGAACGCTCCTTCAAATTACAAATAGCACATTACACGCCATTGTTTTAGTAATGAAATGCAGGACTACAATAGTGCCACACGGATCTAGCCATGTGTTTTAATGGACACTGCAATTCTATCTTTATGCAGCAGAATCTGTAAGGTTTTTGTATTTCGTAGCGAGTGCAGAACGCTCATTTTCCAGTTGATTCATCGCTCATTTCTTCTTTCATGGTCTGTTTCACCACCAGTCTCCAGTTAAGAAACACTTCCTTCCAAGTCTTTGCTATTTTATGACAATACCCTATGCATTTATTCTGAATAAATGCATATTTAATTGAAGTTATGGCATGGTTGAAACAATAGATTCCATTAACTGTACATAAATGGCACCTTGCACAAAACAAGGTTCAGTTTGGTTTCCCGTCACTTTGAAAAGTATTAGTTGCGGAAAAAAAATGATGAAATTAATATTTGATTAAAAAAAATAATACGAAATGACCTTGAAATAGTTTTGGCCTATTTCATGTTTTGACCTTTCAAATCAGAATGTGTGTGTGCGTGTGTACACATGCATGTGTGTGTGTGTGTGTGTATTCTTGTTTAACCTACACTGAGAGGACCAAATGTACCCACAAAGATAGTAAAATGTGGAAATGTTGACATGGGGTAATTTGATCGAAAGTTTTTTGAAAATGTAAAAATGCAGAAAGTTTTGTGTTATGGGTAGGTTAAGGGGTAGGGGTAGTGTAAGGGGACATAATATACAGTTTTTACAGTATAAAAATCATCATGTCAATGGAAAATCTTGATGCAAAATTCTTGTATCCTATTTTGCAATTGTACGGCGCGTGTTCACCTCTGGTTAGGAGCCTTTAACGCTGCTCTCTCATTCTCTTTTTCTCTCCATCTCTCTGCCTCTAGCACAAGTCCTCTGGTTAGGGCAAACAGGAAGCTTTAACCCAACAGAGCAAATTAGGATGTGGGCAATCAAGGTAAGAGTCCTCAGGGCAAAAAAACCCCCAAAAAACACTATAAATAATTTCTATGTTAAAAGCAGCGGTTTACCCAGAACAAAATGCATTGTTTCTTAACTCTAACAATTTATTTTGGCTGTGAATAATACATGAACTGAGCTGCAAACAAAAGTCCTGCCCTTTGAAGGGGGAGATCATCTTCTGTCTCTGAAGGCACTTCCACAAAGGTGTGGATGACAAACATCCAGACAGATTTAGCACAGCGAGTTTCTTTTACTGCAAGCGTTCACATGGCAGCACAGAGAGATGACACATTGATCCATGTGATTGCATGAGAAGAGAGTGTCTCTATACTTCAAAAGCATGAAGAAAACTAGATTTTTACATTGTGAGCGGTGCTTAGCTGTGCAAAATTCGCCACCGTGCTGTCAGATGGTTATCAGGGATATGTTGTGCGGATATTGTGCGATTGCTAGGTGTTTTCCTCTTGTGAAGTGTGAAACAAGTCCTGCACCCTCTAGTCTCTGTGATCTTCATGGTCTCGATATATGTGGCTCGGGTCCCCCCTTCAATGTTATTTTAGTTACACTTAATTTCGATCATCCACATTAGACATTCTACTGACTATATGTATCTTTGCAACTGCATGTCAACTACCAGTTATTAGAGTATTAGTAGACTGTGAGGTTAGGCATTAGGGTTTGGGTTTGTCGAATAATTTGACATGTAGTTGCAAAGTTACTCAGAGGACCATCAATCTAAAGTTTTACCTAATATTCTTATGTTTACTTAATAAAAAAGTAAAGATTTCATAGCAAAAAGGTATGTGCACCATGACCTGAAGGTGGACGTTTTTTTGTTTGTTTTACAATTATACTAAGAGGCATTTTACTACCAATCAGACGGGAGAATGCATGTAGCAGATTGTGTGCAACAGGCTTTCAGCAAAGTGTTGATCATTTTGAAATTTGCATATCAAATATATTACAGTAGGCTGGGGTTAATCCTTCGTGTTAGAGGTTTAATAGCCATGTCATTTGAGCAATAGCAATAATGAAGCTTGTCTATTATGTATGTAAACCATAAGAGGCTTATAGTGAAAACAAACACACTCCATGCTTGCAAGCTATATAAAAACTGCATGTGATAGATATAGGTAATATGATTATTTCTCACCTTCGGCACATTTGAGTCATAATGAGCAGTTTCCAGAAATGTTAAGATGTTTTTAGAGCTATAGTTTGGATTCCGTGCTTGATGTTGACGTGGAAGTTGCAAAGATGCAGGGATACAAACTAGTTGAGTTGTTGTGTTAAATTGGAGTTCCGGTGTAAACGAGTGTTCAGAAAAGAAAAGCCACGGCACATTCCGTTGCACTCACAAACACAATAGCATAATCTGCACAAAGACAAGGAGAGGAGACGCAGAGAGCTTATGCATTCAAAGTTTGTGGCTGTGAGATTAAAAATTTCCTTTCCAGAGTATCATTGCAAAGTTGTGCACAAAGCGTACACATCCGTTTCAAGCAAATCCAGTCAGTCAGTGCTATTGGAGCGTTTCTTCGGCCTACTCCGCTTTCCAAGGCATTAGTCCTGCACACTGAAACGCAGCCGAACACAATGACTCTGAAACTATTCTCCATTCTCTCCTCCTCTGTATTTACTGCAGCGACTAAATCATGTGGTCAAGGTTGTGTGAAGCCAGACTATAATGAGATCATTTCCCATTCTCTTTCTCTTGCCTATCAAACTTTGTACAAATAGCTTGACTTTCCATATCCTAAAAGTTTGAATAAAGAAGTTGACAAAGCAACATGTCTTGCCTGCTACATAATATATGGCTTTTTTAGCATGAGGGACCATAAACTCCATTTCCTTCAAGGATAATAACATTAACTCCACCAGCCCGAGAAACCTCTGGAATGGGCGCACATAAACAATTCTACAGAACGTAAGTTTAGACGTGGATTCGGGCACTATGCGTGGCTACATTTTCTCAGAGAGGAAACAATACAAAAAGAAAGGAAAACTATAAACACTGACGTATGGATGATAAATATTAGCAAACGTTGAAACGAGTTAAAATAAATTTAAATTTGTAAAATGCATTTGAGAAGAAATTACCTTTCCCCTTAATTTCATTAAAAAAAAATCTGGCCTATACGGAATATGTGTATGTGTACAGTATATGTGTGTATTTCACTAACATTAATTATTCATAAAAATCATTTAAGATATAAAGCTTTCTATGGTTCAAGGTTAGGGTTAGGTTAGGGTTTTCAATGTGGATGAAGTTCTCTACATTAGACACATCATTCAAAACCCAGACCGTAATATACGGCACAGATCCGGACCACATCTGGTACATGTGGATTCAATGCGTACCAAATGTGGGCCGGACCTGGGCCGAAACTATGTTGCTGTCTGGGAATTAACAGCTCTTGTTCAAATTCAAATTCTCCTGAGAAGCAGCTCTAACAAGCCAATAATGTAATTATTCAGCTCAAGTCAGTTCAGTTCAATGACTGTAGAATTCATCAATTGTTCAACAACTGTGCATACATACTGTTTATAGTGTATGTGTGTATATACATGTACGTGTGAGTGCTATGACAATCTCCACTGCACACTTAGTTTGGAGTGTATGTGGCTAATCATTCGATGGTTTGTGTGTAGTTACTATACAAAAACACAATTTACACAAAGTTAGACGGGTTTGCTTTTGCAAGAGACGTTTTGCATGTTGTGTGCATGTTTTGTGGAGTTGTGTATTGAGTATAGAGAAATGGAGCCATAGTTTCAGAAATTGCTTACACTGTAAAAAAAAAAAAAAATTCAATTCAACTTTTACTTCAATTTGTGTTATAATTGAAACTGTATTTTTTAGTTTATTTATGGAACTTCACTTAAAATATTAAGGTTCCAAAAGGTGTTTTTTTTTTACAGAGATTCCATAGAAGAATCATTTTTAGTTCTCCAAAGAACCTTTAAGTCAACAGGTCTTAAAATAACCTTTTTTTTTCTAAGTGTGAAGAACATTTTAACAATCCAAAGCACCTTTTGCCACTACAAAGAATCTTTTGTGGAACGGAAAGGTTCCATGGATCTTAAAGGTTCTTCATGGAACCATCAATGCCAATAAAGAACCTTGTGTTGGGGACAGTTCAAAATAATTTTCTGTTGTAATTAACATTATGTATAAAATGTATTTGATTCTTAAGTTGTGAACCTGGTGCATTTCTTTACAAATGCATCAGTTTATAACTGACTAAAATATGTGAATGATGAAAGTTGCTTGAGTATTCAAAGACACATTTGGTTTGGCGTAAATACGCATGCAGTTTGTCTGGTCCATTGCCGTTTATGACCGCGATGGGATGAGAATGAGTTCAAAGTGTAGATGTCACATGACTTGAACACACACACACACACAAACACACACACATACACACACTCAGTCCACACGAAACCGGCATGCCATAAGGTGTACATAAAATTTTAAATGACCTATTCATAAAACACAACACACAAATCACTAAACACAGGTACGCCGCATGCCTCGATCACACACACTCCATAATCGGGTGCATTAAAGGATGGCAGTGAAGCCTTTCATTTGCGAAAGGGTCCCCTGAGCCGCCCAGGGTCAAGCTGATGGCTGGGCCCACCGCACATGCTCAGTAGCCGCCGCTGATTAATTTCCACTCACGTCTGCTTTGTCTTCTCCAGCTCGCTGAACAAGTTCATTTCATCTGATGAGTTCACGCGGGGGTCAGGACAGTCCTCGCGCCCAATATTGCCCACGTGCAGAGCTCTGGAATATGGCCGACTCGGATTGAAAAAGCATTGCAATTAGACTGCAGTACAAAGCCAGAAGTTTTTTTTTTTGCCTGGTTTCGAGTGATGCTTCAGAAGTATTCTGGCGTAGTCTCAAAAAGTGTGTTGTTGTTGTTTTTTTTTGTTTTTTTTTTAAAAACATGCTTCTTGTTCGCGCCATCTCTGAAAGCAATCAAACCCGACAGGTAACGGGATATTCTGTGTTTGGTTGCGTTCCAGGGAATGAGAACGATGCAATTTGCTTTTGTCTGTGCGTCCGGGACAATCCAGTCAGTAGCCTGGCACGCTCTGCGTTTAGTATTGCCACTTCTAAATCAAAGGAAAACAAAAACTATTTTTGATTTCTGCACGGCTGGCCATCTGTTACTATACATCTAAAATTTCACAATCCAATTCTCAGAAGCGTTCACTTCAGCCGGTTTCCCTCCACCCCTCCTCCTCAGTCAATCATGAAAATGTGCTCAGCTGATGACTGCCTCTCCAGCATCATGTGAAGAAGCACGGGGCTTCATCAAAATGCTCAATCGAAGGTAATTTAAAGTCAGCGCCACAAACGGCTGTTTAAGGTGGGCTCTGTTGCGCTACTGAGCTAAGCTTGGGAAGAGATGACAGGAGGCGTTTTACCATTTAAAAGGATAGCGGATTTCGCACCCCAACAATACTGTAAATATATCTGCCCGTGCATTTGGACGGCTGCCATGAGAAGGATGTGACTTTCAAGTAGCTGTGCATTAATAAATCAAAGGCTTTTTCAATAGACTCCAAAATGCTGCCTTCTCTTCAAATGGGCGGCATTCAGGTCGCTGGCGTCATTACAAATAAAAGTTGGTCTGAAAATACTAGCATTATGGTGACAGAAATAATTGAATCGATACTGACAAGTAGTTTGTTTTAAAGTGCATGTTTGAGATGCAAACACGGTGTAAAGTCATTCTGTGCTGCAGAATGCCATTCAAAAGCATGTTGTCCATTTAATTATAAGTTAGTAAATTTGAGGTGCATTTTATTTCATATTTCTTCATATTTTATTGTCCACCAGGTGAAAGTCTTATCATTATTGTTATAACCTTTAACTAACACTAAAAACATAAAAAATGCATTGCTTGAGACAAAGAAAAGAAAAATAAAATAAAATATAAAACTAATTGAAACTTATTTTATTCCAGCTAGTTGAAATTTCTCATTTTTGTTTAAGTATTAAAATAACTAAAACATAAATAAACTCAAATTAAAAACTAAAACTTAATAAAAACCTATATTGACAAAAACTACAGGGAACATCACTGAAGATGTGTCCAGTAGCAAATGTATTTGCACAATATGTATTTTTTTTTCTTTCTCCTGACCACAGATGACACAAAATCTCATCTCAGCTCATTTGATGAATGGCTTGTCATTTCACCTGAATATCAACATTTGTGAGATTGAATCAGCCAAAACAGTTTTGAGGTTAATTGATCTAATTCTCTGTCTCTGGAAATTAGCAATCTATGACAATGTATTATGTTGAATATCAAAGTTTTTGTGTCTTTTTTTGTTACTGAGAGGATTTGTGGACGCATCAGTGTTTTTAGATTTGTGAAGTCAAAGCTATATATATATATATATATATATTTTTTTTTTTTTTTTATTTTGAAGGAAAAAGATAAAATAAGAGCCTTGGGGTAAAGATGACCCCCCCCATACGTAACACGTATGTTGTTACATGTTTTATTATTTTCAAATGTAATAATTATTGTAAATAATGGTTTTATTATTCAGTTTTTCCATGAATTTGATGAACATTTTTCAGACATCTTTGCTTTCATTAAAACCTATAGATGACATCATTAAATTTGCATTCATATTGTTTATATTATGATATACAGGTATTTTCAATTAAAATATGGACAATTAAATATGTAAATGTTTAAGCCACACAATGATTTTAACTTTTAGATAAATCTCTTTCACTGGGATTTTATCGTCAAAAATCTATTTTAAATAGAATGGTTGATTTAGTGTTTTACATTAATGACATTTAAAAAAATATATATATAAATATTAATAAGAATTCTATCAAAAGTCTGTACAGTTGTCCCCGCATGTTACCCTAGCTCTAACTAGCTCATCACTCTCTGAGGCTTTGATACAGTAGATAGGTTGTGTGTGTCAAATTCTGGCCTTTAAAGCCGGCTATATTAACCTCCTCTAATGTATTAGTATTTCTACAGACTAGACTGGCAGATATTATTGAGTCCTTTCTCGGCCATTCACGTGGATTAGTACAGACTTTAACCACTCTGCTCTGGGCCTGTCTCGCTTTAAACAGAAAGTCAGACAAAGAGAGCGCTCTGTTCCTCTGAAGTCAGTTCATCTCCATCCAGCCAAAGACCCTGGGCTTCTGTCTATTGAACAAAACTCAGCAAATTGGTTCCTGAGGTTCATATCTTTTTCAGCTCTCTCACCTGGGACAAGAGGAGGAATCGCCTCGTAGGCTCGAATTGCAAGCCCAACTTTCTTTCTCTTCGCTCTTCTCTGATCCTCCGTTCGGTCTTGCGCTATTTGAACAGTGTTATCCCACGGCATTGTAAAACACAGTTTGCTCTCGCTGAGAGCCGTGCTCTTCATGCATTTTTTAAGTTGATGCAAACCCTCACCACTCTACCAACCCCCAGTCTGTTTACCAAAGCTTTCAAGTAAGTTGTGTACCTGCTCACAGTTCTTCTAAAGCTAGCGGCCTATTTGTAAACAAGTCGAGGACGACGCGAACACATTAGTGTCACCTCGGCGTAAATTCAGCGGCAGGAAATGCCAAGACCGTGTTGCACGACGCACTTTGCAGTAACACCGGAATCAATAATTCATCAGAGCTTGCTCAATCCGAGACGTTTCATTAAGGCGATCGGCGTAAAAAGCCACGGCGTACAGTTACAGCCGCGCTCTGGAAATGCCAGGAAAAGGGGGCGGCGCCCTTTTTACACCAAAGGACTCGCCATAAAGCCTCATACAAACACCTACAGTTTGTTTTCATCATTTATTTATCACGAACCAGCAGAACAAAAATGTCCCTAGTTATGTTTTTGGCTATTTCCCGTGCTCACAGGACAGGAAGCAGCGGTCGTTCGGTCTTAGAAGCGTGTCTGTAATCCTTTCACCTTCAGAACAAGAGTGGCGATCCGGCAGGAGTCTTTTCCTCCTCACGTCCTGCTCAACCTGCATGGCAGGAAAATGGATTTCTATTTATGGGTCTATATCGCTGATCATAGCTCATAGCTTCCTTTCAGGGCCACAGTGAACATCGCAGGCTGAGCAGTGATCGGAACCCGGAGATGGGCGGATGGCCTCCAATCTGCCAGGACGATGACGGCGCTTTCGCTGATATTATCAAGTAAATTCTATCACTGTCACTGTTGATTTCTTATCCTGCTGCTCTTTGCTTGTCACTTGCCCTTCCCTGGCCTATACACTACGCCTTAGCAATGGCCTGGAGTGGCCTTATCACACTTTAGGACATTACTGCATACTAATACACGAGGTTGCGATTGCATTTTCTTTTTAAAGCAACCTTTTGCAATTGCACTTAAAACGTTTTTGACATTTTTGCCTGCTGTTTGACATTATAATTTTATAAGAATTATTAACACTACAATAAGGTTGCATTAGTTACATTTTTTACAATATTTAATTATCTGGTAACACTTTACAATAAGGTTGATTATACATTAGTTAATGTATTAACTAACATGAACTAACAATGAGCAATACATTTGTTACAGTATATATTCATCTTTGTTAATGTTAGTTAATACAAATACTGCTGTTGAAATTAATATTAACTAAGAATAATAAATGCTGAAGAAGTATTGTTTATTCTTAGTTCATGTTAACTAAGGGAATTAACTAATCAAGCTTATTGTAAAATGCTACCAATTATCTTTGGTATTGATAGTTAAAGGGTTAGTTCACTTAAAGGCCCACTGAAGTGCCTTGGACGCGCAGCTTTGTATGATGCGCTGACATAATTTCCAGTGAAACAGGAAGCTAAGGCGGGACCATATTGAATGGCTCCTCCCCCTTTTCAAATAGCCAATAGCGGTTAGTTTACCTCACACTCTGCAAGTCGTACTTGACAGCAGCATGGAAGCGAATATAAGCGCTGACGATACATTGGATTCAATTGACGAAGTGTGAATAAATTGTAGCCATTATATTCTTAACCAACGTACAGTTGGAAAACAGAATAAAACTCGAGCGTTTGAGCAACTGAACACACATCTCCAACCCATATTGCTCCGTGACGTGTCAACGGCCGCTTTGGCCAGGTGGTATTTATAGCATAGGGGGCGGAGCTTTAGATTCTACAGAGCATTTGATTGGACAGAAGATATGATGAGAAGCTGAAGTCCGTGGTGATGTCATAAAAATCTGTGATCCATTTTAGCGGAAGTGAGAGACTGTAAGTTTTGAATGCTTATATCTCCTAAATGCAAATTTGGTCATTGATTTGGAACACACCAACTTATTCATAACCTTAAAGCTAACATATTCATACTAAAAGCTAAAAAACTTAAATTTTGATTTCAGGGGGCCTTTAAAAAAGAGTTTGTTTATGTACGTCCGATTGTGTCTGGCTGAAAGGAGACAGAATCAAGAACAGATTCAACTTTTGATATTAACAATGAATGAGTAAATGTTGAAAGAAATACTTTTGAAGAATTTTTCATTAATAGTTCGTGTTTGCTAATGGGGTTTAACAAATGGAACCTTATTGTAAAGTGCTTCCAAATTATCCATGCAGTCGCGGGAAAGAGTGAAAGGCAATTTAAAAATACACTTTCCCTTATGCATTCATATAAACTTGAACATAAAATCAGCTTGAAATACACTCCCATATACGAAAACACAAAAGAAGAGGCAAACACTTTTATTGTGTGTGACACATCAACAATATCACGTCGCACGCTCTTCAAACAAAACTCATCCGACAACAGCGGAGAGAAAGTGAGATGGCGAAACAAAGGTGTAGTTATCCCGATATCACAGGCAAGCGGAGATGACAGATACCTTATTGTCTGAAGCTGCTCGCGTTCCCCACAATCGGGGACTCAAACTTGGGGAGGCGGCGAGCCTTCGTGCACCTGTAAAAGAGCGCAGTTGAAAGAGATTATTGCCTTCAAATCTCCCTCACTTTCATTAAGTGTTCAAGCTGACAGCAGCAGGGTTTGTAAACAACACTGTTGGCTCAGTGGCTAGAGATAAAGAAGCCGGAGTCTGCTTTCGACGAGATGTGCACACAGATTCTCTACAGTTGGCAAAGCCTATAAAAGCCACGTCGGGATTAAAGGAGAAAAGAGGGGTACATCGAAAGTGACTGCCTTACGACTCGAGTGCACAACGAGATGAAGAACTGTTTGGCGAGTGCTTAGACCGAAATTTAAAAGAGCTGTCATCGTGCTTCATATTTAATAAAAGCGTATAGCCCAGGGTAGTTTAACTAAACAACTCAGAGGAGAAGTCAATTACATTTGGCTCAATTAATGTTTTATGATGGCGAGCATCTGCAGCATTTTGCTTTATCTCCAGGCGAAGCGCAAGACATGTTGGTTTTCATTAGCATTTTAGTGCACACGGCCACCAGGACGTTGCATTAATTCTACATGGATAATAATTATTGTACATTTACAGACTGTAAATGGCCATCTGATTGATTTAAAAAAACGTAGAATGGTTATTACAGTGTAACGATAAGGTTATTACATGGTTATAGAGGAGAAACTAATAAACTGGTATCCATGTGTCTGAGAGAGGAGTGGACTAATCCCTGTTTTCCAGCTGGCTTTGGCACTGACCAAACATGGACATCCTGTTAGCATGAAGGGACGGACGTGGCACACCTGCTTTTCTATGTTGTGTTAATCTGCCAAGAAAATGAATCATCTGTGAGGAACCTGGTTTAAAAACATAAATACAAATGAAGACAAAAAAAAACAAACAAACAAACAATGTTTTATTAGATTTATGTGAGCAGCATACTTTAAAAAAAAAAAAGTTAATTAGCCTTAGTTAAATGGCTCTTTGTAATAATGTTGTACAAAACAGCGACTGCTGATAGAGATGGAATAATTAGGATTTAAAATAGACAGGAACACCATCAATAAAATTTGCTTACATTTATGTGAGCAGCATATCGTTTAAAAGAAGAAAAAAAGAGAGAAAGGAAAAAAGTTAGTTGGCCTGAATTATAAAATTGAAGTAGAGCCAATTTCTGTGTTAAATCATTATCATGTAAATTGTTGTATTTTTTTAATGCATAAAAACACGACTATTAATATACTGTATAAACTTTTTTTTAATTAAGCAGCACCGTTAGTATCCGTATATAGTATGTTTCTGTATGAAACTCAAGTTGAAACGTACTTGCGTATTTCTTTCTTTTTTTACACACAAATTGTAAAGTTTGTGTAAATAAATTAGAAACTGAATGACGTTTAAGGAAATGCTTACAGCAACTCCTGATAGAAATAATTAGTATATCTAAAAACATATCAAATATTACATCGAATATAAAAATGTGCATGCTGTGTTATGCTTTAATACACTTAAGATCTCACATTTTGATTCTGTTTTTAATTGTAAAGTTGATAACATTGGCAGTGAATATGCATATGTTATTTACATCTGTGTAATGTTGCTGAGTTGGAACACGGTGACTCTGTTTGCAGACCGGAAACTCTAGTTTGTCCCCTCAAAGTGAAACCCAACTCTGCTTGTACACAACCCAGGAAAGCATCACAATGAACGGCACACGGTGTTCTCGTTGGCAGGGATAAAATATTAAAGAACGCTGTTGTTTTAATTACTTGGCTTTTGGGATCCTGATAGCGTTCGCCCGGATGAAGCACAATAACTAAAAAGGCTGACGCACGATCTGAATCTTTGAGCAACTACAGGTTGAAATCCTACCTGGAAGGTGCCCTGCATGCCCGTGGAGGATTGCTGAATCTATTTAGAGTGCCAGCAGCTTTTCCAATCTTCCCATTTTAACAGCCTCCTCGTATTCATTTCAGTCCTGTAAATGAAACCCAATTTGGTCCTATTAATATTAATGTTGTCGGATAGTTCTGATGACGTTGAATGAATGAAGACCTTGGTAGAACAGAAGACCGCACATCAGATTTCTCTTTCTCTCACTCACTGTCTGGGAGGGAAAAATCAGTAAATAAAGGATCAGAGACACTTTTGCTCGAGAGGCTTTAGACAAAACACAGCACTGGGCTTATTGTTAGCATGCCAACTGTTTTAACACAATCAATGGCATTGATTCCACAGACACGGCTATAGCTTGTGATTCCTGGCCTTGTTCACATATTACACACCCCCCCCCCCCCTCGCGCTCTAACACTTTTCCCTTCGTACTTCCGCCAGGGTCCGGGATTAACTGCTTAGCAGGACGTTTCATAGCGCCGTTCGCTTGTAAAGTCGAGCGAGTGTAATAGTGTCTGTGGTGGAGTACAGCTGCATTCTTTCTGATAAAGGCCGCCTGTTTCACATCCTGACTTTGATTTGTTGGGGTATCGTATTAAAGGACGTTAATAGTCCACAGGGTTCTACGGGCAGTTGTGTTTTTAACACTCGCCAAAAGAGTCTCTTAAATGAAATTCGTCTCCTGAGGTTCCGCCGCGGTACAACAGCCGCCATATTTCTGCTGGGGGTCTTTTAATAGAGCCAAGTGACATTTTTGTGGTTGGACGTCTGTTTCTGTCAATCCACAAGGAGAAGGCCGATGTCATCAAAGCAAAGTCTGTGACCTTAAATGATATGTTTATCTCTGTAAAGCTGCTTTGAAACAATCTACATTGTTAAAAGCGCTATATAAATGAACTTGACTTGACTTAAAGGATGTTCAATTAAAACCATCCCAAGTACATTCATAAATTTTATATACAAATATATATTTTTATATGCAAGAATGAATGCAATAATTGAAAAAAAATTGAAGTTTTGCTTTTTACAAGAAAAAGCCATTCTAATCTTTATACCTCAAAATGTCATGTTTAATTCAATGTGCTACTTGCTCTTTTTTAGCAATTATTTGAGAAATTTGCAGTTTCTAGGAAATCATACACTATTTCTTTCCTACAAAACTATATTTTTTTACCACATTTTCAATCTCCCTACTCTAATGTTATCTTAAAATACTTTCCTTTACCTAGTCATCATAAATAAGATATTTGCAGAACGGAAAAGCGAAAGCATCCCGACCAAGAAAACCTTGAAAACACAATTGAATTATATAATCACAGCTTAAAGTGGGTATAAACTACAAGCAATTCCCTGCTCTTCTATAAACAGTACTGGGAATTGAATTCATTTTATTATCTGAAATATTTAAGGCAGCAGCTGCACATAAGTTTTTTAAGTTGAATTAGATAACAAAATAATAAAGCTCACCACATTTTTCTTGTACAATCACAGTAGATATAAAGACAAATCTTTACATTAGAGAGAGTGAAATTGTTCTTAACATATAGAAGGATGCCAAATTATATATCATTGAAAGCTCCCTCTCTCTCTTCCTCTCAATAATAGCATATCCATCACAAATGACTGGATCAATAAATGTGTTTTGGCCTTGGCTGACTACGAGATGGCATGTCATCAGTGACAGACAAATATCATAATAGGCAAACTGTACCGAGAGCCTCGGCTCTATTGATCCTCTGTGAGTTAAGGCTACACGAGAGGTAAGAGCCTGGGGTAAGTGCCTCCTTTTGTTTATCATTTCAAAATATATTGGAAAAAGGAGAAATGCCACATTAGGTCTTCACGGCACTTTTTGGCAAATGAAAAACAAGGCATGTCAAAATCCATCAGTCTACAGACCAGTTGAACTTGCGTATTAGACCGTAAAACCAGACAATGTGAGGAGACGTTCTGTTTTCCAGCTCATAAGACTGCTCTTATGCATGGCACAATGGGAACACAAATGTTTTGTAGTATGATTTTTTTAAACACCGACATTTGGCTGATGGATTGTGTGTACATACAAGTACTCTGGGGCTATTTGATTAACAGATAATTGCCTTTTAGATTTAAATGATAATGCCAATATGTTTAGCGTAAGTAGGAATGATGGGGCTTGCTGAAATCATTATCCCCAGGTGTGTTATTAGTGGAAGGTTAATGTCTTGTGGTCCATATGTAGAACAATTTGTAACCATTTTGGCCTACACGACTAACATGCAGCACACAGTCAGTGAGTGTTCTAATCTACTGTATATGTAGTTAATACGTTAGACTTGTAAGTAAGTGTGTGTGTGTGTGTGTGTGTGTGTGTGTCTGTGTGTGTGTGTGTGTGTGTGTGTGGTTCTGTTATGGGGACAAAATGTCCTCACAACGATGGCAATATTTGAAATCCTTGTCCTTGTGGGGACATTTTTGGTCCCCATAAAGAAAAACAGCTCATAAATCATACCAAAAGATGTTTTCTAAAAATAAAAATGCAGAAAGTTTTCTGTGATGGGTAGGTTTAGGGATTGGGTTAGTGTAAGGGGATAAAATATGCATTTTTTACAGTATACAAATCATTATGTCTATGGAAAGTCCCCATAAAACATGGAAATCCAATGTGTGTGTGTGTGGGTGTACCTACCTAACTATATTTTGGTGACATATTTGTACCCAGAAGTGACAGAAAAATGCAGAAAGTAGTTGGGTTAGTGTAAGGGGAGAGAATATACAGTTTGTGCAGTATAAAAACCATTACGTCTATGGAATGTCCCCATTTAAATAGCTAACCAAATGTGTGTGTAAGTGTGTGTATGTGTGTGTGTGTGTGTGTTGGTAATCGCTTGAATCTTTGATGGTTTTGCATACATTTGGAAAAACCGAAAAAGCCTCGAAGGCTGTTATGAGCCATCTTTTATTTCAAAGATTTAAATGCGGTCCGAACTGGAATCGACCGTCCAACAAAAGTAAAACGGTATTGCCGGGTTTCTGCCGAGGTTGATAAAGCACAGGCCTCTGGGTTGCATAAGAGGATTGTTCGTGAGCAATCCAGGGGCATATTCACCAAAAACGCTTGCCAGCTGGGCATCATCTCGGACACTCATCTGCGCTGTTGGCAGAGACACGGCTCGCAGGCCTGCTTTCACAGGCAGCCAATGTCACATTACTGCACAGTCCAACCGTACTCATCAAGATGCTCGCATTACCCGAATCCCGACACAGGCAGATCTGGGATGTTTGCGGCACTGATTTCATTTGTGAAAATCAAAGGTTTTTCTGTTTGTGAAGCACATAACTATAAAGAGATATACTGAACGCTGATGTACATTACTGGGACAACAACTATATCGGTGCCTACTGTATTTTCAGCTTCAGTTTCCCAGAATGTCATTCTATATGGGTCAACAGTGACAGATTCAAAAATATGATAAATATTGAAATCTATCATACACATTACTATCATATTACACTACACAAGACTAAAATATAGTTTCAAATTGTCACAGCAGTCAGACTATTGCTGCTGATGGTGCTATCAAGTTACTTTTTTAAGTTTTTTCATTCACATGTGCATTAAATGCAGAAGATCATTTTGTGTTGTTAATGGATGCTGAATATGAGGAAAATCATCTAAAAATTCCTAACATTTAGTTTTCTAAATTTCTTTGAGTGTTATTGTGGTTGATAGATATAAGAATAAATTAGTGCTGGGCAACAAATCAACCCGATCACACTAATAACGTCTCTATAGCACGCAGTGTGTTTATCGTGCAATTTATACGCGAAAATGAGTTTTTACGTGCATAGGATACGCATGGGTTGGTTAGGGTAGGTTTAGTAGTGGTGTGGGGTGCGTGTGTATTATACGCATGGGTAGAATTAGTGGTGTGGGGTGCGTGTGTATTACACGCAATGAACTGAGTATCAAATGCACGCAAAAACTGCGTATCATACGCACATAAAAACTCATTTTCGCATATAAATTACACGACAATACACAATGCGTGCTATAGAGACGCATTTACTTGAGAACAGGCTGACATAATATGTGTGTGTGTACTGTGTATAATTATTTTGTATATATAACTACACACACATGCATGATTTAAAGAAAAAAAATGCATATAATAAATATTTATATGGATAAATAGTATATACATGCACATATTTCTTAAATATACACATGCATATGTGTGTATTTATATACACAAAATAATTATACACAGTACACACACATATATTATGTAAACAACCTTTTATTTTGGATGCGATTAATCGGGATTTATCATTGCAGATAGATACATACATATATACATGCATGCATACATACATATATTAACAAACAAACAAATAAAAAAATATAAAAATGAATGGATAGATGGATGGAAGGATAGTCTCTCTTTAAAATATATACATTTCTCTTTATGAGTTATGGGTATTAGGGGCACTGAATAATATTATAATGTCATAATTGTGATAAAATAACATTTGTTTGTAATCCTTGTTACACATCACATGTAGTTACTATAGAAATTGCTAAATTGTTCATAATGACATGCAGCTAACCCTAATCCTAATCCTAACCCTATATTAAGTATTATTATAATTGCTCATTATTTAAATGTATAATTACACTGTAAACACGGACACCTTAAAATAAAGTGTAACCGAACATTCTAGCAATAACTCTGATTAATTGAAAGTGCTTTTTCTTTTTCCATAAACAAATGCAGGGAAAGTTCAAGGCCATGTATTTTCCCATGTCTGTAGAATCAGTGGAGGAGGGAAGGACACATAAGTGAAATGAAGTATCTGTGATATCTCAGAGAGACACTGAGGGAATGTGTCTTAATGTTCTGGCAGGATGGTTCTTTATCATCCCTTGATCATCTCATCCATCCGAGGGGTCAAAATGTGCTGCCATGGCAACAGACGGGGTCAGCTGATAAAAAGATCAGCCGCTCCTGATCCTCATTTTCTTCCCATCTGAGCTCAGTCTGGACTTATCTGGACCAACCCATCACGTCCCACTCAGATAACACCTTAAAACTCAATCCACCTGAAGCAATGATGGCTACCGCTGGCGCTCAGGGTGAGGGACGTACTGTACAGCTTGAGAAAAAAAAAAAAACTCCAACATGTTTGTCAGACAGGATTTTTTGGTGAGTGTTCAGGAAACCTGTTTGAAAACAAGCACTTCAGCGTAAATACCCTTTTGGAGTAATTACGTTTTTTTTTATTGTATATTTATTTTTGAAAGGAGTATCTAGTAACTTTGAAGGCTGTATTATTACAAACATTGTTACAATTTGAAATGACTGAATTTCTACCAGTATTTTGCAAGGTTGCTAATTTTTGATAAATCATACATATTTTACGAGTTGCCCAATTTGTATGAATTTGTACGAATGACCTACCCCTGACCCGTCCCTAAAACTGTTTGAGGTAAGTAGGATTTTTTTTTTAATAAATTGATATTATTACTCAGCAAGGACACATTAAATTGATCAAAAGTGACAGTAAAGACATTTATAATGTTACAAAATATTTATAGTATTCCAAATAATTCCATTTTCAACAATGATAATATTAAGAACCATTTTTATTAATTGAGCACCAAAAAATAAGTCATGTGACACTGAAGACTCGAGTAATGATGCTGAAAATTCAGCTTTCCATCACAGGAATAAATTACATGTGAAAATAAAAATTAAAATAGAAAACAGCCCTTTCAATAATATTTCTCAATATTACGTTTTTTATTGTTGTTTTTTTTATTAAATAAATGCCATGGTGAGACTTCTTTTTTTTTTGTTTAAACGTAAAAAAAAAAAAAATCATACGTATTACAAACTTTTGCCCGAAATCGTTTGTTCAGAAATACCTTTATAACCCCAGCCTATTTTTTTTAAATACTTTATAGAAAATGTTCTTTTTGCATTGAAAATGTTTGTTCACTGGTGTCTACCCAATTTCCAAATTACCTTCACTCCCATGTGGACGTTACGTCCTGAAATACGTTGTTCCCCTTTATTTCCGCTGGCCGTGTGCGACATGTGTCGTTGTCAGCGGCCCGTGGACGGCTGCCAAAAGCCCAATCAACAGCTTTCACCTCAACTCTCAATAATGATCCCTCCAGATAAAAACTGCTGACCATTAAATTATTCATGGCCACGTTATGAATAAATAAACTGACAGCTTCTCTCGCTACAAATCTGGGAAGTATTTGCTCATTTAATCACTGAATTCAAACAGAAGCTGCAACACATTCCATAAGCAGCCCCTTCCCATCGGACCGTTCATACTTGACCATCAGCCAATCTGGCGTCGGAGGATTCGTTCCAGACCCTTTTCCCTATTATTTGATTTTCTCAGGCTTGTGTTGAGTGCTGGGTGCGCTAAACCTTTATTTCTCCCCTGATATTTGATGGGATTAATTGTATGCAACACACATGCACATCCATTTTTAATTAGCTGAGGACTTCGGTACTACGCTAGTCTACATTTCAGCCCGTCAATACCAAGGTGTGTCGATCAGACAATGTGTTCCTCCTCTAACAGAATTTATTGTTCTTCCTGCGCGGACTCGGGATGTGCAAGATGGCCCATGTCCTAACTCACACGGATCAAAGATCAATGAACGTTTAGCACTGCGCTAGAAGGCTAACGCTGCAAAACAAACAGCTTCAAATCGAACAGTTTGAGCAGATGAACACATCGCGAAATGCTCAAATTGAGGAGGATCAAGTGTTTTGCAGATTAATGGGACAGCAGGATTATACATGTTCTTCCTGCAGACCCAGAATATCAGTTTCCCACTTTCAAGGTCAGATTAGGGATCAAAAAGGCAGTGAAACACCGGGTTTAGGAGAAAGAAAGACCTCAATTTTTTTTTCCTTATTTGTGCAATTACACTGTAACAACGTCACCTTTTCATATTTCCCGGACTGCTCAGTACGAAAAAGAAGACAACAAAACAAAATACCATAACATTAATTGCAACAGCAAACAATGCTACATTTACTAATAATTTAGACACAATCTAATTTACATAGTAAGGCATTTTTGTTGGATAATAATGCTTTTATTTGAATACACATCACCATGGCAGTGCATAAATGCAGGTAGTTCATTTTAAAATAATACGTATCTTGATCACCTCCTTATGCAGATTGTACGATTTTGGGCTGTCCTAGATGAAAGATGACCAATCGTGGCGATTTCTCAAGTCATTGCTCCTAAACGGTGGTCCTACATCGTACAGTGAGAGAAGACAGTGTCAGAAATTTAGCATGATCATCTCACAGTGTGTTTGCTGCTACGAACTACGTCTACTGACTAGCGAATAAAAGTCCAACATGAAATGGCATATTGATCAACTCAATATGGCGCTAAAACTTAAAACTACTTACCTCAAGCTTTATTTGCAAGATTGGCATGCCAAATTGTCCTCTTTACCCTATCCATCAGTGCGTCCTTTCACTTCCTTCTCTTTTTTCAGGGCACATAAAAACCACAATTGTCAAAGGTCGATTCATCTTGCTCTATTTGTTCACCACTAGCGCATTCTGATGACATTGTATTCTTCTATAGTAACTTGCGTCGTAGCCTACAATTCAATAGGTGTCATCATTGTTCAGTCTACATACATGTCGTACCCAGCTTTATTAGATCCATGTCGTACAGTGTGATTTGTAATGATCTTAAAGGATTGCTGAAATCTCACAGTCTGTAGCAGGCATTAGAGACACACTATAATTCATGTCCAATTCTACCCAAAACGCTGGGAAAATGACCAGAGTCTTGTCTTCAAAAGCCTCCTGGATTTGAGTAGAAGTGGAGCTGATTGTAGCAAAGATGGCCTGATCATCAGCTGATGTCTTCCAGCTGGCCACATCTGTCTATCATTCTCACTTTCTCTTTCCTTGCAGATGTTTCTAATGTTCTGGAGTGATCCTGTTAGCAGCCTTGTTTTTTTTGTTGTTGTTTTTTTCAGGATATCTATCATCCTTTATGACAAAAGTTCAGCATCGTTTGCATTTGCATGATTCTTACAGCATGGCTAATGACGCTAAAGTTTTGTGCAGAGACAGTTCAGTGATCTCCTTGCTCAGTTTGATGCGCTTTCATCGGGCGGCGAGGTAAAGCGACGCCGCTCTTTTCTAGAAGAGATTGCGATATTTTATTTCATTCTGATAAGCTTTGTGAAACCCGAGGCTTTGATTGATTGGTCTCCTGTCCTCCAGCTCTGCATGGTTTTGAACGGGTCTGTGTTTACATGGCATTCTCCGCTTCAAAGTCCGGTCTTTCCGACGCGACGCAGCGCGTGCCAATGCTTCTCCCTCTGTTGTGGCATTTTGTGTGCCGTTTGCGCCTGGCACCCTAACATTTCATCACGATAGGATTTCTTTTAAGTCATCGAAACGCTCCCACTCTCTGGCTGACCTTTTGAACCTGTCGCTCCGAACGCGCCATTCCCGAGCCACTTTAAATGTCACCTTACTTGTGCTCAAACATTGTTTATTTGCAGTCCCAGACATGCAACCCGATAACACCACAAAAGAGTCGGTGCGAGACCTGCGCCGATGGTTATATGTCAGTATCCTCATACCTTTTCAGGCGTCCAAACTGTACAAAAGCGTCCTCGTTCAAAAACCCAGGCAAGGTCAGTGTGGATTAGCCACAAGTAACCCTATCAGGCCCCGCACAATGCTTACAAAGACCACTGACACTTGCTGTCAACAGACTCTTTCGAGGGAACTCTATCTGCTCGGCCCGCGGTTATTGGACTACCTGGACTAGGAGGGGTCGGGTAGCCATTTCCAATTGCACCTCTTTGTGCCTCCTTTTATTTCGCTTTGATTTAAGTTGACTCATTCGGCTCATCAATCAGGCCGTCTAGAGCGTTTGTGCAGCGGAGACTTGTCCAGCGCGTAATTCCTATCATTTGTGGCTATTCTCTTCTCACATGCCTTTCTTTGTGCTTGAACTTCCGGGAGGCAAATGAATGAGACAGAAGCTTAATTCTACATGACATGGATTAGGTGTGTTCCCATAGGATCAGCCGCAGAGGGAATAAAAGTCTCGTTTTCACCTGCTCCTGCATATGTGTTGGGAGTGTTTTGTTTTAAGAGGTGTTGGTGTTTGAGCTCGGCCTCAGTGACGCGTGAGGGAGAATCTAACAGTGGTCGTCATGTGTGCTCCTTATGAAGACAGTGGCCGGTTGCAGAAACTGCTTAGATTTAGTTAGTCATCTAATTTGTTTCTTTAAAACTGGTCATAACTGACTGTAAGTTCTATTAAAAAAAAGTAGACTGGTCAAATATATATCTGAAAAGTAAGACTGATTAATAATCCCTTGAATAACTGCTAGTTGGTCAGACTAGTTTTTAAGACAGTAGTAAAGAAGCAATGAGATCAAAATGTACAATTCTTGTCTTTTTTATGGAATATTTAAGTGTTTGTTATTAATGATTTATCTGTGTACATCTTTTTTTTATTAATATTAATGTGCCCTCATAATTTTTTATCAAAATAACTTCCCCTCCCTCTTGCAGCGACTTCTCTTCTCTGATGATGTGTTTACTGGTGTGAGGGCGGGCAACCTGTCAATCACATAAGATACACCAATAGCAAACCAGAACTATCAACCACCCAATCAATTACCCATGCATAATGGCCGAGCACCCAGGATAAACACAAGATATTCTCCATTCATTGTAACCAGTAAAAAAAAAAAAAAGAAAAAAATGATTGAGATTTGGGAAACTCTGATTGGTGGATCTCACTCACATCGGGTCCTGGATTAAAGGGACTTTGTTGGTTATTCTGGTGCAACTCTACAAGATCAACAAGGTGTGTGGAAGAAAAGCATTTTTTTTCTTCCAGTTTTTTTTATTGATTATAAACACAAATAAGAGAGTAAGCCATGACAAAAAACATAGAAAAACACAGTGTGTGTCATTGTACCTTTTATTTGTTTTGAACTGGCCGGTGATTTTACCATAATAACAGAGACTATTGTCCAGATATATCACTTCCTTAATATGTTATGTGATTGGTGGATGCCATACCATCTGAAATTTTCATTGGTTATCTGTAAGTTTGAATTTTGTCCTTGTTTGTATTTAAATGAGCCTTTGTACCTGCAATCTTTTAGCTCTGATGAAGGCCTATGTGCCACAATGCGTTAGCAAAATAAATACTATTATCTTTTTTTCCACAATGATAAATTGTATTTTAAGTAATTAACTGCAAAATCACTAGGTACATTACCAGGAAAGAATATGTGATTTGTTCGGTTGGTAATGTATCTGCCATCTGTGTGTTTCTCTTCACAAGACATGAATAACCCTTTGTGTAATGAATTTATCAAGCGTACCATCGCATGGAGAAAAAGACAGGAGGTTTGTTGAAAAACAAACCTCAAGTATAATTAATTGTAAAGAGTTTGGGCACCCACCGACGGAAAAATAAATCACCCCCTATATACCCAAGGACAAAATTAAGTCCCTCCCTAATGTTTTTTTTTTTTCTTGAATACACTTCACAATAGGGAAGAAAAGACAATAGCAACTTCCACTTCATGCCGACTTTAACATAGTGTCTGTGTTTATGCAACCAGCCCCAGAACATGAAAATACAACAAACTTAAAGAACAGACATTAAATGATTTAGGATTGAGTAGTTGCATTTCTTCACACATCAGAAGATGTTCTTGTGTAGCTGGCCAGGACAGAGGGATCATACAGCCTCATTTAAATCTAACACTCTGTAACAACCTTCTTTCCTATGCAAAGTTAGAGTTGTTGAGAAGATGCAAGTGTGGCATTTATCATGCTTTCAGATCACTGGAGCTCACCGTTTAACCTCTTGACAAACTGTCATTTAATTGATTAAACTCAGCTCGGGCGATGGAAGAGGGTAATTTAAATCATTAAGCTGCAGTATATCATAAAGCCAGCAAGTGTGCCCTGCAAATATTTGAAAATAATAATTAGTGGTGCTTGCCAAAGGCAAGGCAACACTAGTGTTATCTTGCAAAAATTATTCCACACAAAGTTTGGCGCGTAACTCGCACCGTTTATCACAGACCCCTGAGTGGGGCGTCAAATCGACCGGCTCATTGAGGAGAGGTGTGTTGTGACTTTTATAAGCGATCGGGTGTACGATGTTCGCACAGCGAACGAAAAAAGCGCCCAAAAAAGACTTAACATTGCGGAATTTTCAGAAATTTAAATCCCACGCACAGACACAAAGGGCCTGACAGCCCTGCAGTCTCTCCCTCAGAGGATTTATTTTAGCCAGCAGCCAATAAGCAATGGCCTAAAATCTTCATAGCCACACCATAGCAACCAGTTACAGCACCCTAGCAACCACAGGCCATAGGCATGCCTTACTAAATGCACTCGTTTAATAAAGATTTTTAGAATAAATAGGTAATAAATTACATAAATTATGTAAATAAATACATGCTGACATCACAGACCCCTGAGTGAGGCGTCAAATCGAGCGGCCGATTGAGGAGAGGTGTGCTTTGACTTTTCTAAGCGATCGGGGGTACGGTGTCCGCCCCAGGGGCGAAAAAGCGGCAAAAAAAAACTCATAGACTTAACATTGCGAAAAAATTTGACGAGTCATAGCTCAGAGCATGGATTTCGCAGAAATTTGTGATTTGCTACATTTGAAGAGGCTGACAGGCTCTGTAAGAAAATAGTCAAGTCAAGTGTATTTATATAGCGCTTTTCACATTATAGATTGTATCAAAGCAGCTTTACAGTATCAATCAAATAACATTACAATGTTTGTTTCTTAGTGGAAAAAACATCCACGTTTGGTAGGGCTGATCAATGGTATTAATACCTCACATACCTCACAATGGGGTAAAAGTTGCACCCCTGGGGGGCAGGAGCTGCCCAAAGTTGCCCTATTGACTTACTATGGTGAAGGACGGCCCATGAAATGCATGTCTTTTTCCTACTATGGTTAATTGTATAGGGATTTTATATTGAACATGGCTCTGGATCACAGTGTCATAGAGACAAGGGAGCGGGCTCATTTTACTCAGACGACCAATCAGTCTCTCAGGATCATTGTAAAGCTATCAAGCCACGCCCTAGCAATCATTTAGAGCACCTTAGCAACAAGTCCCATAGACTTCCATTGAAAGAGATCAAAGGGATATCTCAGGATAGAAGTGTCATAGAAACATGAGGGTGGTCTCGTTTGACTCGGGGCAGCAAACAGCCAATCATGAATCATCTCAACACTTCCTGGTCCCTCCCTAGCAACCATTGTCGAGCACCTTAGCAACCAAAATCCATGGAGGAATATCTTCCATTCTGAATGTCACAGAGGCATGGGAGTTGGTTTATACAATTCATACTGACAAGCAGCCTTTGGAGTTTCATGATTGGCAGCTGTCAAGCCACTCCCTAGCAACTAAACAGAGTACCCTAGCAACCGTTTAGCAATACCTATATCTCTGCATCAGAACATCGTAAAGACATGGGGGTTGGTTTATATTATTCACACTGACAAGCAACCTTTGGAGATTCATGATTGGCAGCTGCCAAGCCACTCCCTAGCAACTAAACAGTACCCTAGCAACCGTTTAGCAATACCTATATCTCTGCATCAGAACATCGTAGAGACATGGGGGTTGGCTCTTTGGCTCATGCTAGCAAACAGCACTTTCAACATTCTACACATGCTAGCTGTGAATAGCTACATGCTAATAGTGATTAGGTAAGTGCTAAATCATGCCTAGAACATGCTGAGAACTCTATAAAAACTCCATAGTAACCATCTGTTACGACTACCAACCACCTGGTAACACCATAGCAAACACCAATAACACCCTAGCAACCGCCTAGAAACCACCCAGAACACCCTTGCAACGCCCTAGCAACCACCCAGAATACCCTAGCAACTGCCTAGTAACATCATAGCAACCACCTAGAACAGCCTAACAACCACCTAGCAACACCATAGCAACCACCCAGAACACCTTAGCAACCACCAAGTAACACCCTAGCAACCACCTAGAAACACCATAGAAACTACCCAGAAAACCTTAGCATCTGCCTAGCAACCACCCAGAACACCCAAGCAATGACCTGAACAACATGAATAAGCCATATCTCAGCATCAGTACATCGTACAGATATGGTTGTTGGCTCGTATGCAATCATGCGCAACACCCTAGCAACCGAGTGGTGAGTTTTGCCACTGAAAGCACCACTTCACATTTTCTTCTGGAGATGTACATTCTAGTTCATTCTAGGTCTTCTCTCTCTTTTAAATCCATGATCAGACAGTGTGTGCATGAGATGGCCAGACATTACAGTCACTCAGAGGCAAAATGATAAATACAGGCAGCAGACGTAAGCAGCATTTTTCAAATTATCCCAAGAAAAACCACACATTCATAATGTATAAGGGTCACACTTTCTCAGTGGTGTGTGGTGGTATTTTAAAATAAGGGAAAGTCCTCATATATATTTATATATATATATATATATATATATATATATATATATATATATATATATATATATATATATATATATATATATATATATATAAATGTAATTGTATGTCCCTCTTACACTGTTAATTTTCCTAAAGTTAAATTTGAATCATTCTTTAAAAATGTTCTGTCACCAAAAAGGTGGTAGAAGAGTTTTCTCTCTTTCATTGTCTTGGACATCCTTATTTGTCATCGACCCATAAATGTCTGTGGCCAGACACGAAAATGATCGTTGAGGACACCAACTCTCGTCAGTTGGTCAATGTGAGTTTGCCAAGTAAGGCATGTTCCTGGATCAACATATTTTGTTGATCCTGGAACAACATCCCTATCAAAAAATGTAGTCCTAACTCTATCCCTACCCCTAAACCTAACCCTACCCATAGGTTATCCCGAAAATCAGAGGGAAATGATAGGTGAATAACACTGATAAAAGCACTTAACCCTGGTTGTAAGCCTAAACTTGACATAAACTGTAAACTTGTCCCTCAAATCTGATTGGTTGATTGGGATGTTGTTCCAGGATCAACAAAGTTGTTTGGCCCACACTTGGTGAAATCACGTTCACCCTGGTGGGACTGTGACTTCCACCCACAGTTATAGTAGCTAACTCAGACAGAAACATAGTGTCGGCCCAGATCTGCCACACATCTGGTACACGTGGATCTGGGCCGGATCTTGACCGACTCTCTGTTGCTGTCTGGAATGTCTGGATGTTTTCAGTTTGCATCTACAGAGAGACTGGCTCTTGTCGAACACAATATGTCATGTGATACAGCATTTGCAACGCTATCTCACAACCAATTCGTACGAGTGAGTAAAAGGTGGCGAATTCGTACGACCTCACTCGTACGAATTCGTACGATTTCTCTAAACTCCGGTGATGGGTAGGTTTAGGGGCGGGGTCAGGGGTAGGTTATTCGTATGAATTAGAATTGTCCAACTTGTAAAATATCTACGATTTCGTAAAAAAATAACAAATTCGGACAAGTGAGGTCGTATGAATTCATACGAATTAGCCACCTCGTAAAATACTTACGAATCGCCGTGAGATCGGGTTGGCATCCTCATCCTGCGGATTTGTTCCTACTGCATTTAAAAGAGTAAGAGTAAAAATGCAGCTCGCTCGCTCTTGCTATTCTACACTTAGAAAGCATTGCTGAAACATCCATGGCTTTCTGCAGCATGTTAAACAAATTGAGACTGTGTGCGGCGTTTCACGACTCTATTCAACCCGGAGATGCAGAGCGGCTGAGGAAGCAAACATCTGTGTTCCTCCACACACTTCATCAGAGGCACAAACGCTGCTCGCCCAGAGGAACGTGCTTACAAAGTGATGGGGCTCAGGGTTTTTCACTGGGGGCGAGGTACTGATTCGAAACCCCCTCAGCTGCCAAGCGCATGGATAGCTACTGATTAGAGGTCTGGCGAGCTCGCCGGTGCCAGTTGGGTGAGATGCCGGCTGTCGCCACCCCTCCTCACCCCCGTAGGGCCCACTGGAGAAGACCAAAGACATTCTCCCCTGACAGAATAGCACATAGCCTCAAACCACCAGGGTCAGAGCATTGAGAGAGCAGTATCTGCACGCTGCACCGGCACCTTGAAAAAGACGTGAATTATCGCAGAGACAAATTGCTTTTTGTGTTATGCTTATCTGCGCTCTCGTTTGCTCCGGCTCGGCTGAAATTTGCTGCTTTTTGTGATATTCTGCATCAGACTTTTTTCTCTTGTGAAAGATCTCACTCGCTGTAGAAACATGATGAAATAACAGCAAATCTAGCTTTCGCTAAGGTGCTACGGACACCCAAACGTTCATCTTTTTCTTACTTTTCGACATTTGTGGGCATTCAAATGGAAGTTCAAAGCCAACGTTTGCCACGTTCCAAGAAAACGTGAGTTGATACGGCCCATTTTAGCTATATACTTCACGTTATATTTCCATGGAGCTCAGCGTACGCGTACATTTCTGATAATAAGAATACAGATTCACGATTGAATCAAGAATGTGTAAAGATTCCTTTTGCTCTTTCGCTCCGCCCACTGTTACCTCACTGTGATTCTGAAGAGCAAAGAGAGCATCTACCTTAGTGTTTTGTTTCAAAGTTCAGATTGATCTGAACACAAAGGTGACACAAGGGTGGTGATATTTCTAAAATAGTCAACATAGCAACCTACAATTTGGGGACTGCCCTTTTTTTCCTCTCTCCCTCTCTCTCTTTCTCTCCTCAGACCGCTTTTGCAGTACCAACAGACACACATGCATAAGGGAAGATAAACATACACACACTCTCCAAGATTTATGCTCACAAATACATTCATATGTGTGGGCCAAAGAGAATTGTACTTCACAGAAATAGCACTTCAAACCCTGTCAGCTGCCCGGCATTCACATTTCAGAGTTAAGAATATAAAATCAATAATCATTTAGTCATAAGGGTAAATGAAGTCATATAAGATCAAAGTATACCCTTTGGCCACTGAAGTTGCACTGAGTAATTTATCTCATCAAAAGGCAGAACTGCTAATCCCTGTGCCTTTCACTGGAGCTGCCACAGCCGAGCTGTATTATCCTTGAGTAAACAAGTTTGAGGAAAAATATGAAAAATCAATAGTTGTTTCCTTCTATCCAAATCGATGGCATGCATCATAAATCTGACTCTGTAAGGAGCCTGTGTGTGTGTGTGTGTGTGTGTGTGTGTGTGTGTGTGTGTGTGTGTGTGTGTGTGTGTGTGTGTGTGTGTGTGTGTGTGTGTGTGTGTGTGTGTGTGTGTGTGCTCCAAGTGTAATCAGCTTTATTGAGCATAAGGACCGGTATAATTACAGATTTTGTCAGTAAAACTCGATCAATGGCCTAAAAGGCCAGTGAGTAAATGTTCTATTGGGAAATTGTATTCACTGTTCAATGACAAACTCACTCACTCACTACATGTGCAATGCTGCACACAATAATAATAAAAATAATTATTAAATTATATTATATTATATCAGCTGTTTTAAACTAAATAAATGAATTATTAAAGGCCTGTAGGTTAAATATATTTTTATATATTCATATTTAATAAATTCAATTATTTATTTTGGGCATGTGTAATTGCATTTCAATTTTATGCATTCAAATACATGATATGGTCATATAAATAAGGGAATTATACACACATAAATGGCCTGTTCAACAAAATAATAAAAAGGAAACTACTGTTTAGCATGAGTGAATTACAATATCATATTGTCTGCAATATTTCTAATGTTGTAATAAACTAGTAAATGTGGAAAATGGGCATATTTAAACTGTTTTACATTATACATATAATATTGTATGCATATATAAAATGTTTTCAGGTGCAGCAGCAACACCATGCAAGCCTATTGCCTATTGTCAGTTAATTCCATAATTTCATGTTTAAAGGCTTCTGCCGGTGAATTGGATAAGGACATTTGACTGATACTTAGCTGCAGTCTTGGACTGAATCTCCTATAATTCCATCATGTTTGCAGGGACTAAAATATCACGAGGGTTTCTAAGTATGGAAGTTAACCTAGTTAACCTACTGCCCCCTGCTGTGCGGCGCGCGCTCTCACTCTCAGCCCCGCGCGCTTTATCTGTCCTCGGTAAGCCATCATCGCCACATTAATTCCAGTCTTTACAAATGAATTTTCCATAGAAAATATGAAAGATGGTACAAACAGTGCGGAATATAGGTTAAAAATTAGAAACGCTATAAATTACAGAAATACTAATACATAAGAGCTTAATAAAGACTTTTTTTTAATTAATTGTAGCCTATGCAATGAATAATGAAAATGCTTTGTTTTAATTCGAACAATTTTCTCACCACTATCACGGTTATTTGACATTAATTTCCCCTTGAATGTCAGTTTAATTTATATTTATATTAATTTACACTAATCTTTGAATAGGCTAAATCTTAAAACTATAATTGCTAATATGCGAAATATGTATTTATTTATTTATTTATTTATTTATGTTATTTGAAAGATAACTTTACGGATTTTAATTGCATGTATTTTTTACTCAATACATTACGTGACATGTAGGCTATATTTAATTCCAATAATTTAAATTTAAGAAACGGTATACACCTTGAAAGAAAAATACAACAATGGATTTGCCGATACATTTCTTCACCACCGGTTTTATAACGACTCGAAGAAAATGTAGATTAATTTTAAATTAATAATAATAATAATAATAATAATAATAATAAATGTCAAAGTCAAATAAACAAATTACACATCCCTTTCCGCTATTAGTGGTTATCAAATCTCATTAGTTATTTCATTCATAATTTCCCCGAGTGTTTTCGTGTCATGAACAGTGACGTATTGAAGAAAAACTATTCCTGTTGAATTAATTCTAAATACATGTTACAGGTATGTGGAAGACAAACTCGTGCTGTCAGGACGGAAGACCTCCTGCGATTAGAGAAGAGAAATATGACGGGCTGAGTGGAAGAAGACTCACACCTCCCACCGGCCTGAACGCGCACTGCTCCTGCAACAACTCACACAAGAGCAGGACAAGCTCGAACGCCACAGTCACTATAACATGCTGTTGATTTCAATTAGTCTTTGATTAAAAAGAGAATTTTACATCAAAGAGCTCCGAGTTACAATAATTACAAATGAAATAACAGATTTTGACGGTAAAGGTGAAGGGGTAGTGAAGGTTCAGCTGATTGTATTTACTGTTCATGAATTATGACTGCACAATTCACTCAATGCATATTGGGAAATATTGTTGATCCTATATGTAATATAATAGTTATAATAATAATAATCATTATCATTAATTGTAATAATCATTATGTGTGTTGTTTGAATACGTGTTTTAAATGTAAAACGTAAAAGGGGGAAAAATATATATATAGCCTAATTTAATTGTACACAATTTCTTTGGATATTTATTAGCCTATTGCATGCATTTCATTTTGTGTTGAAGCCTACATTAAAAAGGAAAAGCTATTTTGAATAGACGTTACAAGTATACAAATGCAATATCAATGTGCAATTAGAAGTGGAACTGTATATGTACATATCGTTTATTACTCCTCTTATGTGTTTATGCAAATACACTGACTGTAATGTACGACCAAAACCTCTTTAGCCATTTTTTTAAGAAACAAATGATGTGGCATCATGCCATCCGTCAGCGACTGAAATAAATCAAAAAGCAAGAAAAATGCAATAGATAAACGACGGGAACGCGACGACGAGTACGCGCGGGCTGCTTTCTGTGCGGGTTTTGTTCCGGAATTGCATTTCACAGCGCGAGAGAGGGGGCGGAGATGGAATATTTAGATGAGCTGTGATTGACAGCTCCTGTTTCTCCAATGCTCTCAGAAACTCGCCTGCTCCTTCCAGCAACTCTTCACTCTCCACTCCCGAGCACTACAAACAAACGGACGCTAGGGGATCTCCATGACGGCTCTCTGCTGATCGCTCCTCTTTTGCGCTTTTATTTATTTTCTTTTATTAGTTTATCCCTGCGCGCGGCGGTTAAATGCGCTGATTCCATCGATCAGCCCGTTTTCTGCCCTCCTGCTTTCCTCTATTGGAGAGAAACTCGAATAATGTCCTATCCTCAGGGTTACCTCTACCAGCCCCCGGGCTCTCTGGCGCTGTACTCCTGTCCGCTGGCCGCCCCGAGGAGTGAGGAGCTGGCCCGGTCCTCGTCCGGTTCAGCGTTCAGCCCGTACCCCGGATCAGCTGCGTTCACAACCTCGGCCAGCGGATTCTCCAGCCCTCTGTCCTACTCTACAGATCCAGCCACGGGATTCCCGTCCTACATGGTAAACAGCCCGGTTGTGGATGTAGAGCCGTCGCCATTCACAAGTCATTGTTCTTGATAGGAATGCATGAATATTGCATGATTGCATGGTTATAGTTTTGGTTGTGGGTCCGGGAGTTGCATGCATGCGCGCGCGCGCGCGTGTGTGTGTGTGTGTGTGTGTTTCAAAGGGAAGCTCGTGCAGGTCATGAATACAAATACGCTCGGTGTTACTCGGGTGCAGTACAGCTGGCCACAATTTAAAAGTTGTTTTAAATCGCAGTAAAGCCAAGAATAAAATGTACATGTGTCAATACGTGCTTATTTATAAAAAAAAAAAAAAAAAACAATAACAGCGTGTCTAATTATTTATTTCTTAGGCCCACTTTTGCAGATTAGTTTTACACTCTTAATAGGCCTGATCTACACCGTATTATTTTTAGACAATAGGTGAAATTATTGATTGCGATGTTTTAAATTTAACTGTAAGAATAAAAAGTGTACAGTTTATAAATTTAGAGGATAAATGTATCGAGTTGAGGTTCGTAATGATGCGCAGTTAAATAGGCGTTATTTAATCGTCAATTGATGAATTGCAATGCTAATGACATGGCACATGAAAGCGGGTAAAAACGGTCCATATCCAGTGGTTTTCTAATAGGATTTGTAATGCTGCGCTTCACTGATATGCGTCTGACACTGAAAGAGCACTGGGAAAGTCAGCCTGGTGATTATGCAAAATGGCTGCAATTACCCATTATCTGTTATCCACCCCAGTCCCATGTAATTGTGCATTCTGATAATTGCATGAAGGATTAATCATTGTTTATTGGCTTAATTATTATTACTATTATATTTTTTTGGTTACACTTTATAATAACATTCATTAATAACATTAACATTGTATAATGCAGAAGAGATTATTAGTTAACGTGCATTGAAATAATGATTGCTCGAGAAAATATTTATTTTAAAATACAATGTTTGTTTATGAATTAGCCTATGAAGTTGTACAAAAAAATATTTTACAAATAATATGTAAATAATAACAACAGATGACTGACAGAAAAAAAATGTTATTTTTGAAGGGGTCTCCGTATGACGCGCACACTACGGGGATGGCAGGAGCCATAAGTTATCACCCGTACGGGAGTCCCGGTTACCCGTACCAGCTGAATGATCCCGCTTACCGGAAAAATGCCACACGAGACGCGACAGCGACGTTAAAAGCGTGGCTGCAGGAACACAGGAAAAACCCTTATCCCACAAAAGGAGAAAAGATCATGCTGGCCATCATCACGAAAATGACCCTCACGCAAGTGTCCACCTGGTTCGCTAATGCCAGACGGAGACTCAAGAAGGAGAACAAGATGACATGGGCACCGCGGAATAAAAGTGAAGATGAGGATGAGGACGACGGCGATGGAGAGAGAAAAGATGAGCGAACGGATAAAACCATGGACAACAGCGAAGCGTCTGCGGAGGACGAAGGTAAATTATTATTATTGTTGTTATTATTATTATTATAGGCGGATTTAATTGAAATGCATTACGGTTGGTGTGCATTAAAATAGCCAGTGTTATACAATGCATGTAGTGTAGCCTAATGTTAAATGAATTGAATATTAAAACTATAATAATTGTACAATTAAGACATTGACGTCGGAACACAATTTTAAGAGTTTTGTAAGCTATTCGAGACGCCAGTTTTGACAGCAGTAACTCATTTCTGTGTTGTTTTTTGTCTTCAGGCATCAGTTTGCACGTCGATGCCCTGACAGATCACTCCTGCTCAGTGGAATCGGACGGAGAGAAGCTCACGTGTAGGACCGGGGACCTGGTTTGTGATTCTGGACCTGATACCAAGGACAAATGCGACACGAGCGATCTCGACACGGGCCGCGAGGAGAGGCATAGAGGCCCGTCACCCAAGCCAGTGACCTCTCCCCCTCTGACTGGGGTGGAGGCCCCTCTCTTGACCCATCATCACCGAGAGGACACCCGAAACAGCGCCAACAAAACATGCCTGGACGGTCAAAACCAAACCGTCAAACCTAAACTATGGTCATTAGCTGAGATCGCCACTTCGGACCCAAAGCAGCATCAGCATCAGCACTTGGGACAGAACTGTCCCCCGGGCGTTGGCCTTTTGACCTCCACGGCGCCCAGCGCGTCCCCGGCGGGCGCAGTCTTCCCCGCCACTTCCATATTAGGGAGACCTCTTTATTACACCTCTCCGTTTTATAGTAATTACACAAACTATGGCAACTTCAGCCCGCTGCAGGGCCAAGGGATACTGCGCTATAATTCAGCTGGGGAGGGACTCCTGCACAAACAGAGTTGCGACCCCCTACTAAAGACTAACCCAAACCAGACTGAACAACATTTCAGGGCCTCCAATGCAGAATCCAAAAAAGGTGCGTAAAGGGTGCATATATACTGTTGATCTTCGCCTGCTAGAATTTGACGTGTTCTTTAACGAAATGCCTATCTAATTGAGTTACTATGTCAAATGCAACTAGTAATGTAACCGCGTAATTGATTTCATTGGTAGCCTCTTGTTATTATAGCATCATGTTGATCACTTCGCGAGTTTTTACAGTTGCTTTTATTTGATTGTTTGAACGTGACATTTATTTTTCTCAACTATTACTTATTATCATTATCGAACGGTATCGACAAGGCTACTATATAGGAGATATTTAAGCTTTCAAAACGGTGTATTCTATTTCCCTTTACTAAAATGGGTTTGCATTTTCTACAGACCCCACCGAGGTTTTCACAGTAAGACACCAGTCTTACCTGTCGAGTTAAAGACGAGGAAGATCGTTCAAGTAAGTCGCTAATTTTAAGTGCAGGTTATGTGTAGTTTTTATTTATTTTTTCAATGTTTCTAAATGTTTCTAACGGCCAATTCCTCATTAGTTGTATTTTTGTTGTCAACTAATGTCCCACTGTTTTGATTATGCGAGGCCTTCCGATCTACTAATGCTGCATAGAATGCATGGTCTTTAAAACATGTATGGATTTCTACATTTTACGCAATAGTTTTATTTGATTGTTTTTTTTTTATTTCTGTCGAAATTCGACTGATGTAGGTTTTGTTTCCTTGGTTCACAGGTAGGTGTCACAATTGCTTTGAACAAAGCGAACAAGCCATCACCTCTCTCTCTCCCCCCAAGCTGTTTTAAACTAACATTTGCTCCTTACGCGGATCTTTTTGTGTGCCACTGTACACCCACGGACTACAGAGCACCTGCCTATATTACAATAACACGTTCGATCACGGGAAATTAAAGAAAAGAAAAGAAAAGAAAAGAAAAGCGGATTTTTTAAGGCACAATAGCCAGTCTGGTTTGGATGAATCTTTCATTTATCGATGAAGTACTTTTTTTCCCCAACATATGTGACTTTTCGATGAGGAAATTTATTTCTCAGGATCCTTATAGTAGCTTCATTGCCACCGGTTACATGTACACGCGGGACATTGTAGACTTCCTATAAGACTTTATGTGCTAGAGGTGTGAAGTGTAAACGAGAACTCGGGACTGGTATAAACTTGACTAAGAGTGGAATACATTTGATATTTATTTTTGTAATGCCTATAATTTATGCAAGTTGTATTGCAATGGTAAATGAACATTGTTTTGTGAATAAATTATGATTGGTTTTTATTTTAAAAAGCCGAAGTTACACAATGTTGTTAACAAGGAGACTTTTACTAATTTATATCTCTGATTGTAAATAAAATGCGCTAGTCTGCACTGGCACTATTTAGTGTGGACTGTTTTTGAAAACTTCAAAACATTGTAATTGTAGTCTCATTTTTTTTCATATCCTTAAATACATAACCATCATGAATTATAGTATCGTGTCATAGGCCTATACTGCACGTAACAGACATATTTAGACTTGACATACAGATCATAAAATTACGTCAAATGATATGGCATGCATCATTTAGAAATTAGCCTACACTCAAGTTTCTATTTTCTTTTTAATTGCTACAAAAGATTATTTCAAATATCTAGTGTCTCTGAATATGAAGCGTGAATGTTGAATGTGATCTTGATGGCAGTGAATAATAGAGGCTGCTTATAATCCAGGCCTTCATCTATTTTTCAGCATGATGAATACAGGGCTGGAAAGGAAGCGTTATGAGCTCCCGGCGGGGTTTTAAGATGGTCAGTCGGGCTTCATTATAGACCGATATTGAACGATCCATAAAATCGTGTCTAAACATCTGCCAGCTCCAATGGGGCCCGCGCGCCCGTGTGATGGCAATGACGTCTCTCTTATGCGGGCCACACCGTTCAAATTATAAAGGCGTTAGTTAAACAGATTACTGCGGCTCACTGTGTGTTAACCTCAACAACCTTTCGATACAGCAATTATATTTGTGCACAAATATACAATATATTTTAGTACAAATATAATATAGGCTAATATAGTATAATAATATATTATATAATATAGGACTAATATAATATAATATACTTTAATATAATATAATACAAGTATAGTTAGATAATTAATATATATAGTTAGAGAGCTAATCGTTGGCTATGTAAATATAGATTTGAAAGGATTAATAATTAAATGACTCATATCAGTGATTCTTATTTCATTAATATTCCACGCGCGTTTAAAGCCTTAACACATTCTGAATTCAGGTCAGCTGATTTTTTTTTTTTTTTTTTTTGATAATATAACGCCTTATTTTGTCATTTGAAGTGTGTTACGCTTGTGCAAATCGACATTATTAGAGGTAAACTATTGAAATTCAGCCTTTAATCTCAGGTGGGATCCCGGGAGGGATCGACCACTGTTGTCAAAATAGCACCACAGGCGGTTTCCATTCATACTCCCTTCAAATGTCAACATTTGTTCTCAATAAAAAGAGTTATTGTTTCTGTAAAAAGCCTTTGAAAACATCAGAGAAGTTCAGCCACCTCTGTTTGATTGGGATCAGGAAAAGGTGAGGTAAAGGAGCGCAAGAAGCCCGTTATTAATTGGACATATTTGCGGCACCAAATTTGAATTTTAAATAAGATATTTGAAAACTTGAGTAAAGATTTTTTTTTTTTTTTTAAATCTGTGATAGTGATACAAACTTGTTTATACATAGCCTATAGGCCACGTATATAATATTGCGCTTACGAGTTGAAATAGCCTAATACGATGACTGTATCGATCTTTTTGTGCAATAACTGATATTTGTTAAAAACAACAATATATTTAAAAACGAAAACCCTCAAAGACTGATTCATTTGATGGTTATTTTATGAAAAAAGTCTAAACGCCTCTTTCTCTCCATGTATGTATGTGTGTGTGTGTGTGTGTGTGTGTGTGTGTGTGGGTGTGTGTGTGTGTGTGGGTGTGTGTGTGTGTGTGTGTGTGTGTGTGTGTGTGTGTGTGTGTGTGTGTGTGTGTGTGTGTGTGTGTGTGTGTGTGTGTGTGTGTGTGTGTGTGTGTGTGTGTGTGTGTGTGTGTGTGTGTGTGCAACACATGCTGACCCCACATAGTGCAGTGAATCCAACTGGAGAGGGCAGGGCAAGCGCATTAAGACACTTTCTGAAAGCAGCCTCTAATGGTCTCTCTCTATTGCACCGTTTATCTTTACAACTTTAATCTACCATTAGAGTTAGGTCGTAAATAACATTTCAGGTCAGGAAAGGAGAGAAAAAGTATTAACAAATCGAGTACATGTGGGTTTAATAAGATACATCAAAGTCTCCGAAGCTCTAAAGTGCGTATTGGGTCGGTTCTTCCATAAAGGTGTCATAGAAGATGTCCTCCCATTAGACTGATCAAGGCACGAGAGAGTTTGTCCACACTACACTCTAAATAAGATCATTAGAGCCGTCAGCTTACCATTCGGCCTCTAACTGACTGTGCTGTTCCTGCCAAGAGAAGACAAATACAGTAGATCTACTCTAAATCCATCGCCTATTTGTATTTTTTAAATAAGTTGTTTTAGTATACTGTTTATTGCGCGATATTTATCTTCCAAAATGTTTCACGTTTAGTTGTTTACGCATAGTCTCAAATCTAACGGTTTATGATTTTGTCAACTTGTCAGCTTAAAGAATAAAACGTGTTTTTGGAAAGTGTTTAATGCCCTTATTGCTTATATTATTATTATTATTATTATTATTATCATTATTATTATTATTATTATTTTTCATGGGTGGATGTGTATTATGTGTGTTACTTTGTAGAAAAAGCATTTCCATGAATGATCGAGGAGGGTTGACTTAAACTAAATAGTGGCAAAATGACAATGAAAGCAGAGAGCGAAGAAAGAAAAATATTGGTGGAGAGTTAATGAAGGGTGTGGATGGCTCAGTAACGTGCTGTAAGATGAGGGCTGGCCTGGGGAATGCTATTTTTTAATATGTCGCTGTTTGCACTAATAAGAGAGGTAACTGAATATCTTTAAATATTCTCTCTCACACGCTCGATACTTTTTAAATTAAAAGCTACAATATTAAAAGGTTCGGGGGGGGGGGGGGGGCTATGATTACAAGCACTTAAGGCAAAGACAGAATTATTTCACGCAAAATTACACTTACACCTTATAAGTTGCATACTAAAACGTGCCATCTATTAAAAACGTTGTCTACGCATTTATTTAGGCTACAATGTGCTATACCTTCGTTTTTTATTGTGTAGTAAAGCCTATAAAAAGAGATGCATACTCCGTAACATTAAAGAATGTGATGCAGTAGTGTCTTGCATAGGCTATAGGCTACTTTATGATGAGTTTATAGCTGCATGAGCTTGCTGCTGCAAGCATTTCACCGGTCTGACACAGTCGATGTTTTTTCCACACACAGGTATGCTATCATTATCATTGCCGTCGTCAGATAGGATGAATCAAATCCAATGATATGATGGGATCTGTCACGTTTATCACTTTTAAAGTCCCGTGGTGAAAATCAAGTTTTTAATGTTGTTTATATCTGTCTATGTGGTGTTTTTAATATGCTTTAAGACAAACCATGCGCAAATTCATAAGTCAACACCATTGCTGAGTATTTTCTACCTAAAACTGCAGTGAACCGAAGACAGTCTCAAAAACGCTGTTTGAAATCGCTGGTGTTTCTGACGTCACAAACTACCTTGCAACCAATCACATCAAGGTGTGATCGTAAACTAGTGGATCTCTGAGCTGGTGCTAGTGAGAGGAAGTGGGGATAATTTGCATATTCATAGAACCGCGTATACTAAATGAGGCAATGGTGTAGAGTTACATTCAAGCTATTTTAAAGGATGACAATTTTTTTTCAAGGGAAAAAGGTTCAAATGCGTCATTTTGGTGATCAAATTTGAGTTTTAAGGGATACAATTATTGACTACAGGGGGACTTTAACACCGGGAAATAATTCAAGAAAGATGGCCGTGTTAATGAGTAGCATAGGCTACTCTCACGATCGAAGACAAACACATTAGCGCCAAATGGACTGGGGCTAAAGTTTAAAATAAGCCTGCAGTTCCTGCCAGCTTTCTGGCGCACATTAGCCTACATCTCGGTCATGCCTCGCAGACAAACACAATATCCCCGAAGAGCCGCGTGTGCGCGTGGGAATGTTGCAGACAGCAGCCATTAAGGGCGCTAAATGAAGTTGCACCAATATCAGTGCTAATTAAAATTCTGTTTAGCGCGTCACGAATGCAAATGGGATACTTGGCCTTAACTCGCGGTTCGTCGACTAAAGACTAGGACGGGGGCAGCCCGAGCACTTTTTCTCGTTTTAGAGGGCCGTGTTCAGCTGATAGCATCTGCTCTAGCCAAGCTCGGGGTCAGGCCAGAGCTTGCCACTAAGTCATTAGCTCAAATTACTCTGCTAGTTTCTCTCAAGTTGTGCAGGGCTCAGGCACTAGATCTCCCCCGGCTGCTGCCCGGCTGCTTGTGGCTCCCTTGGAAGCCAATACTCTCCTAGGGGATCAGGGCGGCATTAACTCTCTATCCCCTCCCTCGGAGACTTCACCGATGCCCGCTCTTCCACTGGACAAATATAGCAGCCCCGAATTAATGCGACTGAAAGATCAGGATCTATCGGGTAGCATCTCGCCGGCCAAATCCCTGCAGGATTCTTGACCCTTTGAAGTTCTCTGTGAGTTTGCTTACACAGAAGCTTACACCGTTAAGTCGGGTTTCAACAAGACTCGAGGAGGTAGCCTCCCGTTTTAAAAGCGGAAACTACAAGACCCAGAACCCCTCGTTCCACCTGCCGGACCTTTAAGATATCCAAGGATTGAGGGAAACTAGATGGGATGGTTCTATCCCACATATCTTTCCGTGAGACTTGAATGTGGCACACATTCTGTCGGTTGAAGGAAAGTTTTAGATCTCAATTTTCCCACACTCTCTAATCATCTTTCTTCACCCTCCACCCTTTTTGTGTAATTAATCACTGAAGGTTATTGCTTCGGGATGCTAACTAATTGTATTGCATGTGTGTGTGTGTGTGTGTGTGTGTGTGTGTGTGTGTGTGTGTGTGTGTGTGTGTGTGTGTGTGTGTGTGTGTGTGTGTGTGTGTGTGTGTGTGTTAAAAGGAAGCAATAAGCCAAAACTAGTTTTGCTTCAGGACTTGAAGTGACCCAACATAACCAATTTTTAAATTAATTACAAATGTAATTTACTGCTGGCAAGATGGGCTTTTAACAAAATATGACTGTCAGATTTAGATTTGCTCTGAAAGTTAGTCTAGCAAAGAACTCAATCGAGGCACCAATCAGAAACGTTAGGGCGGGCTTTACACAATGGGAAACTGAAACTTTTGAAGCAGATTTGAGCCTGCATTACAAAGATGGATGCCGCCGCCGAACATCACTCGTTCGAATCAGCTATCGTGTCTGTTTTAAGCGATTTGAACGTTTCCTTTTTGTTAAAAACCGAGCAAAGAACAACACTCGGAGATGTTTCTCCGCCGCTCTGCATACGTCATCTCCTTCATCGCTCTGATTGGTTTTAGGTCTATCCGCGATGTCCGTTGGTGACGCCCCTCTGGAAATGATTTGTCTTTGACGCTTTGCCAGACCATAACTCAGTTACAACTGAGAATGGTCTGGTTTTAACCAGGCTACATTAGCTCAACAACACTCAAAATTATTAACATCAATATAGGAAAACCGACATTGAATTGTTAGAAATGCATAAATAGCAGCAGACAAAAAAAGTATAAAGCTTGCGCGTTTCATGCTCTCGAAAGCAATAATTCACAACACACTGTGGTCGACAGAATTCCTGTTTATTCGTGTTGCAAGTGAACCCATATTTTTAGTCTGCATCATGTTATCATGCACAGTGTTTGTGGTTTTAAAGGCGTGTCACAACCTGTCCAATTTGTTACAGTTTTGTATTTTTATACCAACTAACTGCATGATTGGTTAGGGAGAATCCATTTTTTTTTATTCCACCAGAAATTATAGCAATGAGAAGCCTGCATTATAGAGATTTTTCTATAGGTAAGGCGTACCATCACAATCATGAAATTAATTTGAGCGTTGAATAGTGCAACTGGCCAATCAAAATCAAGTATTTCAGATATCTGTTTAATATTAACTTGACCTCAGAAAAAAGGGTACAGAAGCTGTCACTGGGACAGCACCCTTTTAAAATGTCCTAATATGTAGACTTTTGGTACCATTGGTATGTACCATTGAGGTACTAATATGCAGTCTTTAGGTACAAAGGTGTACCTTTTGAAAGGGTACCGTCTCAATGGCAGCTTCCTTAGAGTGTACAGACTCATTTCCACATGCGAAGACACAAACATCTAACAAACAGCACAATGTAAAAAAAAAAAAAAAAAAGGTTCTGTACACGTTTTTACCTTTGTTAGATAAAACATTTTAGAACCCTCTGGTGTCTGTCAAATATGACCGAAAAATATATTTTTATTTCAATGAAATGAATGTACTATATTTTAATACAATAATGTTTTTTATTTAATATTTTTAGCGGATTTTATGGTACTAAATTATATTTACGATGTATTTATAATCCATTTATTAATCCATTTATAAAATTTCCAACTTAAACTGTTGTTTTAGTTAAAGTAGTTGAAAATATATATTTTCAAAAACATGTAATACTCTAAAACTGTGGTGAAATCAAAGCCATAAATCTAAACAAGTTGTGTTCCAAATTTGAGCCTGATATCTAAAAAAAAAAAAAGCTTTCAGTAAGATTTTGTTCGACCAGTACCAAAAGTTTCCACTAGATAAAATTCGTCTCCCATTCATTTCCAATGCGCCCATTTTTGAACGAGGAGCACAAGTGTGACTATTTTTTTTCAGGACCATTTAGGCTGTTCAAATCATGTCCATGATTGTATTGTTTATGTGCATGTGTTTACATAGCAAGTGCCAAAACCTTTATCAAGTTTCGTACCATTCCGAGAAAAAAAAAGTAAAATTTTGGGTGTTGAACGTTCCAGTAAAACCGATAGCCACAGTCATCATGTCATACTGTCAGGTCTATGCATCATTTCCTGAGTTTTCACAAAGCAGACTGACACGTGAGGAGAACCATCTGACCTCAGAGATGGTTCTTCTGTGTCGTGTCTCCAACGGTTGCTCCACGGCCCCAGCTGTGGCTTCTGGCCTTCACACAGAGACACAGAGAGATCAGCAGGTGGATGAGCACAATCAAACGACATGCTTTCTCTTTCAATTCCGTTGTGAGGAATTTAAAACGAGCATGACAGAGCATCATACCTTTTCATCCCGCGTCCTCCCTCGAGTTGCGTTTGCCAGATTTTCTTGTTAAATGCTATCTGTCAGGTTTATCAGCTAATTAGCAGCGGCTGCCTTTAAAGCGCTTCTCTGTCTTTCCCCTGCCTGTCGTCTTTTTTTGAAGAGAGTTTATTAGAGTTTTCGAACAATGTCTAGGGAAAGCCAAGACACAGGAGCAACTCTCAGAGCTCTTTAATGTGACGCAGAATCAACATCCGCTGTTGTGAAAAGCAAGACTACAAAATCGTCACCTGGAGAAGCCAACTGCATTTCGATTCATGTTTATCAAACTCAACGTGAGAAAGAAAGAACAGCAATGAAGAGATTTCAAATACTGAAATGAAAACTATATAGAAAAATAGACATATTTGAAAACAAAGAATGCAAGGACTAAATTAATGATTTAGGACTACATTTATTGTGAAAAATGCTATAGAAATGTGTTTAAATTTAATAAAAAACTATCAGCTTTATATATATATATATATATATATATATATATATATATAAACATTTTTGAGAATATGGTTTTAAACATATACTATATATAAACGTGACATTCAGACTGATTGGGACACTCTTTGCCATTGAGATTACTTGGAGTGTGTGTGTGTGTCTACACACTATATATATATATATATATATAGATAGATAGATAGATAGATAGATAGATAGATAGATAGATAGATAGATAGATAGATAGATAGATAGATAGATAGATAGATAGATAGATAGATAGATAGATAGATAGATAGATAGATAGATAGATAGATAGATAGATTAGGGGTGTCACAATATAGTGCAATACAACAATATGTATCATGGATAGTTACGTTCACCTAAAATGAAAATTACTGTGTGAGAAAATGTTATAAGTTTACAGAGTTTAGTCCCAGTACTATATATAATGTTGAATATAATGTATAATAATGCAATGGGGTAATATTTGTGGGTCCTGATAATGCCAAATGTCTTATGTTACCAGTAAAAAGTGTCCTACATTACTTTAAATAAATCTAGTATAGTGACAGAGTGCAAGCATATTCATCTAAAATGATTCTGTAATTTCAGCTTCAGAATCATGAATATTTTTATTCTGGTGTCATCATTGTCCTGTGCATTGAGTTACCAGCACCAAGTCACCTTGTTAACCTTGTCCCATATGTCTTGAAGTATCGTAATAATATTGTATAGTGAGTTCAGAATCGTGACATGAGGGTATTGTTACACCCCTATATATGACAACTATTTGGATGCACTTAGAATTAAAAAAGTAAATGTCAAGTGTTTTTCTCCACAAATGACAAAGCACTAATTTGCACAACAATAAACGAGTTGTTTTAGGTGAGTCGTAGCATGACTAACAGCTCGCCAAACAAAAAGTGTGGGCAGACCTCTTGACATTTTAGAAAACAAAGAAAACCAGCACAGACATTGATCTTCTGTTCTTGTGAGCATCTATTTATACTTCGGTTGAGGTCAATTTGAACACAAACTGCATGTGGTGAGTTGTCATGAAGATTGAGAAGCGGAGTGCCAACAACTGCAGCCAGCCGAGCTTCTGCCTGTGTGAAAATATGTGTCTCTGGTAGGTTTGAAATAGTATACGGCCAAAATGCTTCCTCAACATGGTCTGGGACTCTGTATTTTCTCTCATTATTTAGCATATTTCAGCAGTGGAAATGTCAAGAGTTCAGCCTCAGCTCTTTTCCTCAGAAACCCTCTAAAGCTGATATAATTCAAAGCCGAGAAGCTTAAAACAGCTGAAAAGTATGAAAAGTAGTGTTTACTTTGGTCTGTTGCAGTTGGCCGCACGGCCGTGCATACACACGCTACATAAATCAACGCTTTCTTGTTTCTTATTGTCTGAGAGTTCTCGCGACGATTATTCTCAATTACTTTCGACGTGTCTGCGAAAAAAGTATCAAGAGACTGTATTTAACTATGTTATTAAGTTATCCAAAATGAAAAGTGATTAGAGAGTGCAACCAAAGTACAAGATACAAGGAGGCAAATGATTCTCTTGATAGGATTATAAAACGATGAACCACTTCAAAAAGGTTAATCTGCATATCTCATTAAGGATACACTAGTTTTAAGTCCACTAATAACAATAATGGCGTTGAAAAAATGTGCAGATTAATTCCCTCCGAAGCATTCCACTTTTATACAGAAAAGCGAGAGTTATTAACCAAGGATCTTTCATGAATTACTTTTTTCTTAAGTACATTTAAAAGCACGATTAATTGCCACAGATGCGAGGACGAAAGCAGCTGCTGCGTTGCCTTTGTAATGTATTATGGGGAGAAATAAAAATGTATCTCCAGGGGTAGTCACAGCCGGCTCTCTTCTTTGTTTGTTTGTCAAATTTTCATATCTTCACAGTGCAACCATGCAATAAACTTTCAACTGTGCTTTTGATAAGTAACATACAAAGGAGTGATTCACTAGTTGAAAAGGAAAGAAAACTCACTGTTTGCTGTAAATTACCAGAGGTCTGGGATCAGATTCACATCAACACATTGTAACAGAGCCCCACACATATTCACACAAACATACACACATATCAGTCCACGCTCGAGCCCAGAGCAGCACAACAGCAACTGTGTTCAGAAGAGAAAATATCCACATTTCTCTTACTATCTCGGATTGTTTTACAATAAATGCAATGCTCTTCACCTTCTTCACTTATTACTTGATCAGACTGCTAAAATACATTTTTATTCAAAACTGGTCTAAAGATGTGAAATAACTGGACTTCCCAATTAAACAAAGAGTTCATGTGACTGTATTGTTTGAAATTATTGTCTGATAAGAACTGTTTTCTCAGACGATTGATGATGCAGTTGCTGTTTGTGTCATTTCATCTACTTCATCACATTGAAAGGAGACCAGAAGCTAAACATCGTCCTCACAATAGTGATATGTATGTTAGGAAATGGTTAGGTAAGGCATATCAACTGCATTGTTTTCATTTTAGAAGCCCAAGAGGATATACAATGGGTTTATTGGACCAGGACTTGGAAACAGGACTGGTTTAGAGGATTCAGTTAAATCATTGACCAAGGGGTCAAAACAGTATGGCTCTGTTTGCCCCTGCTGGTAGATGCGGCAACTACAGTATCTGACTACAAAAAGAGCATTTTTCTCTATTGACAGGCATTTGGATAATATATAAACGTTCTTGGCCTGAACAGTAAGCATATAGCACCAGAAAGAGACATTCACACAGCTCATATGAAGGCAATCAAATGGCATTTGGAGTATTTTCTTACAAAATAGCTCGAACGCATCTATAAGCTAGTGCAAGGACTCCAAAAATCAGCCGAACCCCTTTGAGTTAAATCATTTGCTTGAAGTAGGAGATTTTAGGAAGTTTAGTTTTTAATGTTCTCTGAATATTCTGAAACACTTCGACGCCATCTCACAACAAATTCGTACGAGCGAGTACGAGGTGGCTATCTAAACCCCAGTGGACCTCACTTGTACGAATTCATACGAATTGGGCATCCTGTAAAATATTTAGCAAAAATCGTATGAATTCATACGAGTGAGGTCGTATGAATTAGTACGAATTAGCCACCTCGTAAAATACGTCGGAATTGCCGTGAGATCGGGTTGAACAATTAATAAAATTTAAAATAAATGTTAAACTAAAACGTTCCATGTACAATGTATTTGTGCTAAAATTTTGAGATCATTATTCAAGTGCAGAAAACCTTGAATGAATGTTCTATTAACGTTACCTTAACAACGTTTGTTCATCACTTTGAGAGAACCTTGCCTGATTGAAGGCCAAAGTTCTGAGAACATTCCCTGTTAGCTAGGGTGCTAGTGTACTAAGTTGACACGATTCTTTTTTTTAGCAGATTTATTCATGAAAAAATTTGTTTTCTATAAAAAGAGCCTAAAACAGACAAATGTTCTCTTGAATGAAAATATTCCTTCACCCTGAACATTTTTTTAGATACGTCCCACCCAAATGTTCGGTTTAAACCGGAAAACTGTCATGACGCGAAACCACACTTGTCAAGCCATTTCATGGGGTCTTTGATGGTCATGAAAAACAAAAAGTGCAAGAATCTTATATTTATTATGTATAAGAATTATTTCTTAAGAAAACTATTTTCCCCAGAAGTATTTCATGTTGCGACAAGCAAGAGAACCATAAGACTAAGATTCCTGTCCGAGGTTAACACAGCAATGGGTTTGTCCGTCGCTCCCAGCCCAGTCCCACAAATGAAAAGGCAACCCTCTAATGTTGAGATTCCCCTTTACCCTCCTCCTCTTCTATAAATAAAGTTCCTCCCCATTTGCGGCCTGCAAGAGGGTGTTTATGGTGGCATCTGAGCGGAGCATGCCTTTCTAGACCATCAGCACTCAGCCAAGTCACACAGGAATATTAGTCTTTTCTCATCTAATCAGTCCATCCTTACGCCCAAGATTTCAATTCATTAGAAGCACTCAGCGATTCAAGCCAGCTGTTTCCTGCAGCTTGGCTGAGAACGAGGTGAAGAAAGACAGGCAACCCAATCCACGGCGTCGGCCTCGGCTGTGCTCTATGCAGAGCGCTTTAAAGCTTTCTATTAGAGCTGTAATGTCGGGCTGCTGTATACACTAATTCAATCAGGTCAATACAGACCCACGCGTCTGCGGGACTCATACTTTTCACTTCAGCTCTGACACAGACAGGCCAGAAGAAAGGAGGGATGAGTCTGCTTTTTCTTTTCAAAATGATAAGTTGCAGCGGCCGTCTGCGTGAGGAATGCGCAGACACATTAAGCTGGATATCAGAGCAAGGAGATTACGAGATGTATTGTGTCTGATTTGGACAGAAGTGTTCCACTCTCAAAGGGAGGAGGGGAAGTACTTTAAGGGGATCGAGAGGCAACCATATATCTGCATGTGCTTGCTGAGCATGCCTGATAAAATATTGACTCAGGCATAATCTGGTGAGGTCCAAATAAAGCCCGACTTGCTGATGGTGCTCCCATGTTGAGCGGCGTATACCCGACAGCAGTTTCTTCATAGAAAGGACACACTGTTAGAAAAAAAAACAGTTGAAAAGCAGAAAAGGTACTGGGAAATAGATATGTTCCATTAAAGTTGGAATGAAATGCAAGTTGCAATCGCCTTCCCTATTATGGCGTATATATATAAACGGCTTCTCGAACATTACAAAAATTAAGGGCGGGGCTTGATTTTCTCCATGGGGAATTGATTGGATGGTCGTGGTTTGCTATTGGTTGATCTCATGTGAGTGACAGGTAGTCCCGCCCTGTCACTCACATGAGTGTAAACATGTCATCAGAAGAAAAGAGATGTTGTTGCAAGAGAGAGGGGAAATTATTTTTATGAAAGATTATGAAGCATATTAATACAAAAAAAACGTGCACAAATCACTTCATCGTTTATAACAAATACTTCCATATTCCATAAAAACAAGAATTTTTCCATTTTGATTTCATAACGTTTACAGACATTTCCTTTAACCGTAAAACGCAATGCAATGTCATTTGAAATACGGGCAAACACCTGTGAATAATCAATATGGAAAATCTTTCATATTTACACAGTACAACAGTGCCCGAACGGAACTTTGTGTTGAAAGAACAGGAAAGCTTTCCCCCTTTGAAATCCCAGGATCCGTCGGCACTCGACCATTTCCACACTCGTTCAGAGCAAAAATACAAGAACAAATCCAAGAGGTGTAAATGAGAGCAGCAGGTGCGGAAGTGCCTTCAATACGCCTCAGGGCTCAAAGCGCACTATTCAAATGATGAAGGACTGTGTTTTCCACTGACTCTCAGATGTGTGGACTATTGTATTTTATCCACTGTCAAAACACAACATTCAACTGAAATGTCTTTGAGATGTCAAGTCAAGTCAAATTTATTTGTAAAGCCCTTTTCACAGTACACATCGTTCCAAAGCAGCTTTACAGAAAGTCATATTATTATGTTTATAATGCCTTAGTGCTTTAACACTGAGCAAGTTTTAGGGCTGGGCAATATATTGTATTTATAGTGTTATCTAGCTAGCGAATATGTGTGCTGTAGTGACTCGAACACACACGTTCAAAGCAGTTAAGATATGTAAATATTGGATGGTTTTGTTCTATTAACATTTAAATGACATGTCGGTTGGTTTCGTTCTATTAAGAGATCTAAATGTTAGTCAGATTTGTTCGATTTATAGATTTAAATATAGGTTGTTTTGTTCTAAGCAAGAGTAAGTGATCCTCGAAAGGTATTAATGAAAATGTGATCGGTTGTCACAAAAGTCTGATGATCGGACACGCGCCTTTTAGACAATAGTCGGTTTTGTTCTAAGCGAGTGTACGATACTCAAAAATGATCTGAGTCTTACGTGGCAACACTTTATTTTACAGTGTCCTTGTTACATATGTCACATGTACTTACCATAGTAATAACAGTAAATTATGCATGATTACATGCAACTAACCCTCAACCAAATCCTAATCCTATCCTATCCCTATAGTAAGTACATGTAGTTGATTAATATTACTCAGTACTTAAATATATAATTACACTATCAATGACACCTTAAAATAAAGTATAACCGCACTTTATTTTATAGCCCTGTTCCACATGTATTTACTATCTATTTGTGATAACAATAACTGTGTACTAACTAGGTACTAACCCTGAACCTTCCTTATAACCTAACCCTAACCCATGTAGTTGCCTTGTATTACCCAGAACTGTCTTAAGTAAGAGCACTGTAAGTACACATAAGTGCATGTACTGCAAAATAAAGTGCAACCCTGATGTGAGTTTGACATTTTCCAAGTTCAGAGGTCAAGGAAGGAACACTTGAGAATGAAGATAACTGCTAGTGTTTCGAAGGCATTTAAATGGCAAAGATTAGTCAAAAACACTCCATTCTTGAGTGAGTGCACTTGATATGTATTTTCAGGTTTTAAGGTGTGTGTGTGTGTGTGTGTTTAATTCTACTTCTGCTACTACAACTACATTACAAGATTAATTCAAGCGAAAGATTTCACATAATTTATTATTTTCTTTCGCCTACAGTGTAATTATAGATGTAATTAAATACATAAATCACCGCTGTAGTTACATGCAGGTATTTTTAAAATATAAGTACGATGTATGTACATGTATGCACACTATACGTGCATTTAATCAAGTTAATCATTTAAATGTTAGTACATAGTAGTTAAAGACACTTAATATAAAGTCGGACCCTATTAAACAACACTTGTTGGAAGGTTAAGGTTCAGTTGGAGTCAAAAGTTTTAAACTCCTCCACAGCCTTTTGTAAACCCGGCAGATGAAGCAAAGCGTCCATTTCCACACTTGTGTTGTACTGCCCCCTCTGTGCTGTAGCTGAAATGAAAGAACACATTCGCCTCCTTCAGAAAACCAAGTATGAATGAATTGCACAGCTGAAATGACAACAGTGCACTCGGACGTCGGCGTGTAGGATTTCACTCCCGCCTTGTGTTCTGCATCAGGTATGCTTCATGAAACGTACAATTATGACAAGCCGAAGATCAAAATAAAACACTTTGGTGACCGTGCAGACGGGCTAATTCGAGTTCTCCTTCGCGTGTGTATTTGCATGTCTCTTGACTCAGTGCCCTTGGCCTTGATACACCACACCTGTTTTAGTAATAAAGACACAGATTGGGTCTGCCACGGGCCCAGGGGTAACCGCACACAGGGCTGGTGTTTCTCCCACCCTCTGACGGCAGATGTGTTTAATTATTGCTATAAACAGCACTTCATGCATGCCCATTCTGCCTCACAGCATACTGAAGAAACTAAACAGACTGTATAACACAGTGTCCTATTGCTGTCTGCAAGGGATTTGGAAAATAAAACACTTCCTTTTTGACTTTCAGTCGGTTGGCAAGGGCCACACAGAATGTGGAATGTACTCCCGGGGCACGGGACGGGAGGGGATTGTGGGAAAACTTTAATTAAAAGCTTGTCAGTACAATTTCACCTGGGCGAAACAACCCCTCCTGACTCCCGTCTGTGGCGGGACGGCTTGGGAATGCAACTGAATCTGGGGAATGCAATACAGGGCGTTCTGAGTTTGAGTTTGATAACAGCACTCGTAGCTACAGTTCAAGTCAACATGAAAGTCAACTTTTTTTCGTACTATTTATTATAAATGATTTATTATGTGTTTTTATAGAGTTTATTATATATATATATATTTTTTTGTATTCTTTTACCAAAATAACTTCCGCGCCCTCAACAACACCTCTTCTCTTTGCTGATTACGGGTTTATTGGCGTGAGGACGGGACAACCTGTCACTCAAATAAGACTGTCCAATAGTCAAGTCAAGTCAAGTCACCATTATTTATATAGCGCTTTTTCCAATCGAGATTGTTTCAAAGCAGCTTTACGGAGATAACAGGAAAATAATGCAACAAAGTTTTTTTCGAGAAGAAAATAGTGTCATAGTCCAGCTTAAGTAAGTTCAGTGATGGTTCATTTTTGTTGTAAAAAAAGTTATTGAATTCGTTAATTTATAGCCGCTATGGAGAAAACAGTGATGTCATCGTCCAGCTCAGTTCAGTTCTCATATAATGGTGTCAATGCAGGCAGATCAATAATATTGTTGAATATTAAATGTCCCTAACTAAGCAAGCCAAAAGTCAAAGGCGACAAAGGCGACAGTGGCCAGGAACCAAAACTCCATCAGTGACAGAATGGCCAACGAACGAACAGTGTATGATTATGATTCAGGCATTACAGGTCAGAAGTCAGATTGGATTGGAACATTCAGAATATTTCAATAGCAAACCACAACCAACCATCCAATCAATTCCCCATGGACAAAATCAAGTCCCGTTCTACATTTTTTCTTGTTTGAGAATCCGTTTTACTTGGATATACGTCACAACCGGGAAGACGAAAACGATTGCAACTGCCGTTACATGACCGCTTTAAAGAAGCTCTTGGCTCAGGCTGTTTGCTGCTCGTGACCGTGCTCTCACCCTGTGGCTGCTTTCCAAACACATCTTTTATCCTCATTCATATTTCAGTTTTGTGATCTGTATCTATTGTGGAGCTGAAATGTGAGTCTCAAAAAGCTACAAAAGGATTCTGTCTTCACGGCGCACACAGCCAAGTCGGCAGGGACCCACATACACACATATCGACAGCATGATGATTTGGAGTTTGGAGACAGATGAAACATAAGGGCGTAAGTGCTTTGGTCAAAAATATTACAATCAGAGACAGAATGAGGAGCAGGACATGGACAGTAAAAAGGATGTCTCTCATTCCACTCTAGTTCCCAATGACATGAATCAGTATATTGTGAACACAAATCTGGGCACTAGCAAGCTCCTCCATCCACTAATTATCAGACACTGACGGCTTGGATTCCTGTGACACAATTACATATTTGTGCGTTCAAACCCTGGTATTTCAACAGCTATAACAACAATGTCTTTCGGATATCATATGTGTAGTTTAGCATGCATCTATGTTATGTAAATTGCAATGCCATCATATGTGCTGTTCTCCTCCATTTCAGAATCTTTTATAAAATGCAAAAACATATTTATAAAACATACTAATAGGCTATATAAAACAGCACTTGACCCACTTTACTAACATGATACAATCATAACACTTTATTTTACAGTGTCCTTTTTATACGTTACTGTAATAATTTGTGTATGATTGCATGCAACTAACCCCAAAAGACCCTAATACTAACTCTATAGTAAGTAGATGCAGTTCATTCTTATTACTCATTATTTAAATGTATAATTACACTGTAACACGGAGACCTTCAAATAAAGTGTAATCCAATTATTTGATACAGTGCACTTATTGAGTACATACATCATACTTATATTTAAAAAAATAAATACCTGCATGTAATGACATATGTAGTTTCAGTAATTACATTTATAATTACACTGTTGACCATTCCTTTCTACCTTAACCCACATTTAAACCCACAGACAACCAAGCATGTCCCTTCGGTATCCCATCTCAATAACAGGTGTTTTGCAATAAAACACAAACACAACAAATGCCTACCTATATTTTTTTTTAAGTATAGTTAAATACATCAAATTATAAAGGGTGACCTAATAATAATCCTCTATTTTTGATGACTGAGGAAGGCATTATAACAATTCCTGTAGGTCATTTCCTGAACGCTATGATTGACCAATCAGAATCCATTATTCCAGGGAGCTGTGTAATAATGAACCATAAACTAAGCACACAGATATATTTCAGATGTCTTTCCCATAAAGCAAGACACTTGGTGTCCAAACTCAGTCCTGGAGGGGCACTGTCCAGTAGAGTTTCGGTCCAAAAGCCTCAACAAACCTGCCTGGCAGTTTAGTATGCTTAGTAATTCTTTGATTAGCTGGTTAAGGTGTGTTTAATGGGGGTTGGAGCTGAAATCTGCAGGACAGTGGCCCCCCAGGAGCAGGACTGGACACCCCTGCTATAAACCATATGTCCAGTGGCATTGTCAAGATGAGTAATGAGTGAACCGACATCTTCCAATAAAAACTATTGTTTGTTTATTTGTTTAATTTAATTTTAATGACACTTTACATATAACAACCCTGGTCATGACTTCCAGAAACAGAAGCAGACATCAACCACACATGTATGTCAGACTGGAAAGTAAAAGTGTCTCTTGCCATGGACATGTAGTGCCACATTTAGCAGAAGAGCACACAGTGGCAGTTATCGGAGTTAGGAACTACTTAAGATAGCTTGCTATAGATAGAGAAATGTTTCCTCAAACAATTGAGGCCTGACACCAAGTTTAGGAATTAGAGGTAGTTTCTAAACTTGCTTCTAACAGGTCGTGTTATATTAAAACAATAACCAAAATGATGTTCAGTCATGATTTAAGTTTATAAATGAAAGTTTACTTGTTCACCTAAGGTTTGGGTCTGTGTCATTTTTTTGGAAAAAAATTAATTCTTGCATTAAATCTATCAAAAATGACATTTTGAATCTTAAAAAAGATTTATATTTCAAATAAATGCTGCTCTTTTGAACTTTCTTGTTTTCACCATTGATAATTATCAGAAATGTTTGTTGAGCAGTAAATCTTCATATTAGAGTGATTTCTGAAGGATCATGTGACACTGAAGACTGGAGTGTGATACTGAAAATTCAGGTTTGATCACAGGAATAAATTACATTTTACAATATAGTGCAATAGAAAACTTATTTTAAAATGTGTAAAAATATTTCACAATATTACCGTTTACTGTATTTTTGATCAAATAAATGCACATTGACTAGCTGCACATTATTTCACTACATTCACTCACATACACAAGTAACACAATCATCAATCACCCCCTAACATTTCATCCACAATATTTAAAAAATAAAATAAAAAAGTGTACTGCAGGTTGCAAAATAGTATGTGATGTCAAAGTATGTCATTGTTTTACATTGTTTTGCAGGGGTATTTGTTTATTTTAAGGGATTGAACTGCTCAGATTTTTACACTGTAATTACAGAATTACTTTAATTGCTAAACCTTTAAATTATTATTTTGTTTAACACTGACTGCAGCAAAGTAATTGTGAATACATCAGGTTTAATCAAATGCATGATGTGAATAATGGCAGATGTAAGCCTTTAATATTTCACTGGAACTGGTGGGGCCCAGAGGGGTATGCTGGGAACTTCCTAACATTTATGAGATGTGAGGGTCTCTCTCTCAGGAATTAGCCTCATGGCTTCTCTGTCATATGACCTTAGTTATTAGTGGATGCATCTGGGCATGTCTTACTGGATCTGATTAGGTGCAAATGAAACCTTCATCCATTGTCAGAGCATATTAAAGAAACGAGAGGAAGGGCGCCTTTGTTCTAGACTTTACAGTCTCTACATATTTACAATACAGCTGAACTACAGAACTGCTATAAGACACAAAGCATGAGTCCTCTTTTCTCATAAGTTTACATCCTTTGCAAAAGCTGCGAACGTTTAGGATTTAAAAAATGTTTTTTTTTTTTAAAATAAGATCATATTTTTTTGTTAAGAAAGCGAATAACAAATATTGACATATTTGAAGGGAAAATAATAACTGAAATGGCATATTTTGATTTATTTAGTGTGATTCCTTCTCTAGCATCAATGCCTGTTTGCAGTGTTTTGTGATAGTCCTGTACAGAGTTGTGGGAAACGCATTACAAACAATGCGTAATCAGATTACTTTTTCCAAGTAACTAGTAAAGTAACATATTGATTTTACATTTACAACAAAATATTTGAGTTACTATTTCAAAAAAGTAACACAAGATACTTTGTTTTCCCATTACTAGACTGAAAACTTCTAGTCCGCATGTTGAGAGAAGTCCCCATGTTGAGAGAAATCGAGAGTAAGTTGCAGAGGCGGTGTGTGCGCTGTAATAATGTGATAGTTATTGTAGTTCTAGACTAAATGTGAGAGGGCATTTATTCATCTCACTTGCACAAAACAGATTCAGTATTCATTTGCAGCTGCCCTTGATGATCCAATTCAACCATACCAATTAGCTAAAATTGATAAAATAAGAGTGCTGTTTGAGCTGTGCTCTCTTCTATACTGGCATGAATTTGCTTTTCTTTCAGATTGAGGCTTATTCATTTCACTTTTGGTGTGAGGGCCTTTACATTTGCCAAAACTCCTTTTTTGTTTTGTAATTAAAAAAACAAACACGCAAGCCCAAGTCAGAAAAAAAGTAATGCATCTCTGTCCATAAAAAGTAACAGAATTGGTTACTTTTATAGAGAATACCGTAATATTGTAACGCATTACATTTAGTAACTTTCCCCAACACTGGTCTTGCATAAGTCTGGCTTATAAGGACCTCAACATCATACATACACAGTGAGGAAGAACTGAATAGTTTGGTACATTTATATAGTGCATTTCCTGACACTCGGAATCTTTTACATGGAATCTCCTCAACAACCACCAGTGTGCAGCCTCGACCTGGATGATGCGACGGCAACCATATTGCGCCAGAAAGCCTATATCACATCTGCTTATTGGTGGAGAAGAGAGAGTAATGAAGCCAATCAGTAGATATGGGGGATGATTAGGAGGTCATGATGATGGAAGAGGCCAATGGGCAAATTTGGCCAGGGTGCTGGAGTTACCCCTACTCTTTTTCGAAAGACATCCTGGAATTTGTATGAGCACAGAGAGTCAGGACCTCGGTTTAACGTATCATCTGAAGGATGGTGCTTTTTGACAGTATAGTGTCCCCATCACTATACTGGAGCTTTAGGACCCACACTGACCACAGGGTGAGCACCCCCTGCTGGCCTTACTACTAAAACATATCCAGCATTCAAACAATCTTTGTCAAGAACAAAAATGGCTTCAAACAATCATGTCCAAGTTGATGCTTGAACCTGAAGTGTGCAAAATACTGAACAGTAGTTTTTGTGTAAATGCCGGTATTATTTTGTCTTTGTCACAAGTGCACTTATCCCCCCTCACTGCTGCACTCCCTCATTCACAGTCTAGACTACAATTCCCAGCATCCCCCCTGCTCATCACCTGCACTCACTCAGCCATCATCTGCAGCCGATCAGCACGCTCATCACCACAGTATTTAAGCACACACCTCAGTCACACACATGGTCTGGTCTCGTTTATGAGAAAAGGACTACTTTCCTACGTTCCAATGTGCCAAGGTTACTTCAGTGATTCTCCTGCGTTTCTTCATTATGTTTCCATCTCCTTCATGTCTCCATCATCTACCTGTTATCTACCTGTGTGTTTAAGGATGATCCGTCTACTCACCGTCAGAGTTACGAGGTGTGTGCATCCCCGGTCCACGATCCACAATCTCCTTCATCACATGCAAAGACAGTAAGGTTAAGTTATCATCCATTCATCATTTCTATACTGCTCTGGTTTCCTCACCTGCAATTCCTATTACTCATTACTTTAATAAATATCTAACCATCCGTCTTGAATCTAAGACTCTATAACATTCATGTGGAATATATTTCTATCTGCAATTTCAAATAGCTTCAATATGACACCAGCAAATAATGATAATAATAACAACAACAACAACAACAACAAAAAAAACATTGCAGCTTGCAATGCGTATATAAAATATGATCACTTTACAATAAGGTCCCATAAGCTAACATGACCTAACAATGCAAAATTATTCTAAAGCATTTATCAATCTTTGTTCATGTTAAATATAACGTTTATGAATACTAATGGGGAGACAAGGATGTATTTAACATCACATCACAATTGCAAGAACAAGTATCTGTTTTAGTCACTTGTGCAACAGACAAATCCACTCTGAGAATCACAGTCATGCTATTGACAGCCAACGAGCGATGGCATAAATACGACACAAACACAAACAGAGGCAGCTATGCCCAGTCTGTGTTCCCTGCCGTCAGTGACTTGAGCACATATGTGTTTTGCAATGCAGATCCCGGCCTGCGACTGGCAGCAGTAAATCCATTTGCTCGACTACGAGGGTCTCTCTGCCCAGGCTGGGAATTAGTGTTTGGGGAGGGGGATCTACCGGCTTCCACTGATAACGTGCTGGCTGAACTAGCCAAAGACTGTCTGCAGGCATGCATTAAGCATCTCGATGGCACTTACCAACCCCTTATTCTGCCTCAACCGTCTCTTCTCAGAAAGCATGGGCAAGGCTTTGATATGGAACTACGGAAAGCAGCTTTTGACTGATTGAGTGTTTTGGGGAGATACTGAACAGTCTCTGTGTGTGTGCATATTCGACACAATTTGTGGGCTTGTGCTTTGGTGAAAAAAATGGATTTGGAGGCAGAAAGCAAGTCATAAATGGGAGGAAAAAAATAACTATAATCCTGAGATATCAGTATTGTTGATTTTAACAAATGATTATCTCACTGAAATTATCTAACAGTGTTTTCAGTGCTTTTTTTCTGTATTCATATAATCTGTTAATCATTACTGCATTTAGTTTTTATTTTGGTTTGATTGGCTGAAAATTTGATATGGTTCACTCGCATTGCATCAGTTTCTTAGCTGACGATATGGGGTTTCTCATAATACTGAAGCCTGATTAGTTTACATCTGTGAACCTGCACAGACAAATGGCCTTTCAGGCCACCAAAACGGGCAGGACCGACTGGATATATAAGTTGGCGCTGGATGCCATTTCCTCAAAATCTTTCTCCTTCAGCGCGAAGATCATCTCCTCACAGACTTAGAAGAAGACAAAAAAGAAGTCTTCCTACTCGCCATAGAAAAAGGACCAACAGCGGATTAACGACGTTAACAACTCGGCAGCTGAGAACGCACTAGACAGCACTGCAGCTGAGAACAGCGCTGATAGCTTGGTAGAGAATGTGCGTGACACGTCTGGAAAAGCATTTCCCGACGGCTGTCTGAGTTTCTTGGGTCACTCGATACAACCGGTCATTAATAATGGCAAAATAAGGATAGGAGAGCGTCGATCGTCCATCGATGGAACGGATCTGTTCAAACGCATGTCTGAGCGTCTCGTCTTGGGACTGTTCCAGGGGAAAGTCATCGCGAATGGAGAGGTTTAGCCTCGCCAAGCCGCTCGGTTCCTCTGAAACAGTTCCGCTGGGTCCAGGAACAGCCTCTCCAACCTGAGCGCTCGCCCCCCTTCCCCGCCCTCTCTTTTTCCCAGAGGCATCCGTTGTCAAACATCCCAATAATTGTTCAAAAGCTGGCCAATTCATTCCCAAAATTAACGGATGCCCGAGGTGCAGGCTAACTGCCACCTCCACACAATGATTTTGCCCCCTGAATTTAATAGTGATGTCTTTTAAGGGGTATTCTACTATATCCCCGTGTACACACCTCACCTTAACCATGCGTCCCGTATCCAATGCCCCGGATTGTATCAGTCTTTGATAGATGGAGGTCTGGTTACAACCCGAATCCACCAAAGCCTGATAAGTACCCCCCTTAATACTCACAGGTATCTGGTAAAACCCGGCTTGATCGGGGGTGGCCCGGATCCCCGCAACGCCAACAGGCCGGCCCAGGCTTCCCCGCCGCCCTAGTGGCAGGAAGTGGGTCAAGGAATTGGCGTGAGGAGAGCGCAGGAACCGCGTCGGGCCCTTCAGCATGGGCTGGTCCCCCTCCCCTGATGGACCCTCACGGCCCGGCTGGACCCTCAGCTCCAGTTCTCCAGTGGGGAGGTGCCCTCGGTGGTCCATTGACCCGGGTCCTGGGGACAGGAACGGATTTAGAGGAATGGGAAGAGAGAGAGACAGGGGGAGAGAGAGAGAGAGACAGATATGGATGGAAGGGGTTCGCCGACCCCGGAGCACGCCGCCAGTTGATCCTCCGTCAGTTGGATGGCCAGATCCAGCGACGCTGGCCGGTGGCACTGGACCCACTGGGCAGTCCTCTTCAGCAACCGAGACACGAACTGTTCTAGTACCACCTTGTCGACGATGCCTCGGCGTCGCCTCCTCCGGCCAACAGCCATTTGCGGCACGAGTCCCAGAGCTGCTGCGCCAAGACAAAGGGTCGGCCCGCTTACGCAAGTTACAGTGAACGGAAGCACTGACGATATTGTTCGGGGTTAAGGCCGACCCTCTGGAGAATGGCTCGTTTCAGATCGGCGTATACCAGGAAGTTCTGGACGGGTAGTTACTGAGCCGCCTTCTGGGCTTCCCCCAAAAGCAGCGGAATCAGCCGCACCGGCCAGCTGGTCGTTGGCCACTCACATGCCTCCGCCGTTCTCTCGAACAAGTCCAAGAAGGCTTCAGGATCATCAGAGACACCCATCTTCGTAAGGGACATTTGAGCTGCTGGGATGGAGCTGGGGGAAGCCGAGCCTCCCGGTCCAGCCAGCTCCGGAACAGCTCGCGGTCCTCCTGCTGGGCTTGCATCATGACTTGAAATCGACGATCCTGATCCTCCCGCCAGTCCAGCGGGGCTTGGTGGTTTTCCTGATTCAGACCCGCGAGCGATGTCCGCAAATGGCGTTCCCAATGTTCCTGGCGGAGCTTGCATCTTGGCGGCGGCGTTCTCCTTCCTTCCCGGGTTTCGGCACCAATGTAGTATTCCCTTGTTTCTCTGTGTGTGTGAAGGAAGGAGACCGGGGTCGGCTGGCTGAGGCATGTGGGTAATTTATTAGATAGCTCAGATCACACTCGCGCTACATGCGCGTCAAACATAAAAACTCTTTCCACAGTTCAAAGTCCTCAATAACGTTCGTTTCTCTCGCGTAGAGTCCTCCCCCTCACGTTCCCACGAGTCCTCAGCCCTCTCTCCTCGATCGCTGGTTCCAGACTGTCTTTTATACAGTCTCCCCACGCCAATTACTGCAACAAGACACAGGTGTAAGTCATTTTGCACTTGACCCACTTACCGCCGCCCATCTCCTTCCGCTCTCTCCCATCGCAGACCTCGCTGAACCACGCCCCCCCCCCCCCCCCCCGCCACACCCATGTTCAATGGAAAAGTGCCCAAGCAACAATTGCTCAGCAAGATTGCCCAGCAATATTGTTCTAAAAGTTGTCCTGTGTATCATCACCTTAAGTGTGCTTCCAGTTTTAATCAGTGTGTGTACTTTACTTGAACACAACCCTAACAGTTTGGTTTAAGCACTGAGCATTATATTAAGTGACTTTCTAGCAGCTCTCTAATTAAACTACTTGGAGTACTAATATTTACCCTGATATGAGTAATTTTTAAATGACAGTAAGGATAGACTTCACAACATAGTAATTATGTCTGAAATGTGTCATGATTCTGCCATCAGGTCTGTGAGTTCTAGTATTTTGGCAGGATCATGACAGACCCATGTTCTGTGTGCAAGCACATGGCCTTGTGTTTTGGTCATGTGCTTGTGTTGTCTCGTCTCGTTACCCCGCCCCCTTGTTATCCTGATTCTGTCATTAGTGTTTCACCCGTATCACCTGTTATGTTTGATTTGTCTTCCTATTTAATCCCCTTGTGTTTGCTGTCTTGTGTCGGTTCATTGTTATACGTTGATCGTGAGTACCCGCTGTACATCTAGTCATTGTTAGCATCTCTTGAAGTCTTGTTTGTTTTCTTGTTCATTTGTTTCCCAGTTTAGTCTAGTCAGTCAGGTATTCTGTGTTCCTTCTGTTTTGCCCTCTCATGGGTTTTGTTTTCCTGTTTTTGTCATTAAACCGTGTCTTATTGTATACTGTCTGCGTTTGGGTTCATCTCCGTGTCTTACCGTGACAGAATGAACCGACCCATTCTGAACCCAGCGGACAGTATGTCATCCCCACTAAGACAACAATCAGCTGACCAGGAACTATGGTGGCAGTCAGCTATCAACGACAGCAAGTTGGGCAAGCTTCCTTTCCCTCCCCAGGGAGAGAGGTCCCTGAGAGGATATGCTCAGGCCGTGGAGGCAAAGAGAATTTTTTTACCGGAGAGTCTGGTTAACCGTTACCTCATCGCGGGTCTCAAAGTTCCTCCACCTCTGGCGGAACGGGAGAGGCTGGCCCACCGCCCGTTCCGGGACATGGTGGACTGCTTGGTTCGTCGGGAGTCACAGGGTCCCATGGTGTCGTTACCTCCTGCCTGTCTGCCGGTGATCCCGGAGGATCTGAGGTTAGGCTTCGTGAGGCTTGGAGAACAGACTCGTCCCAGTTCGACTCCCGAGGCATCATCGGATCCGCGAATCAGGAGGAGGAAGAGGAGACCTGCGTCTGCCCAGCCAGAGCCAGTTCACGTCCCGTCTGTCCAGCTAGAGACTGTTCACGCCCCGTCTGTCCAGCTAGAGACTGTTCACGCCCCGTCTGCCTTCCTGAGCTGGGACTATCTGGAGCGTCTGGCTCGGATCTTAGAGAGGCCGGTGTTCGGTGTTTCGGAGCTGAACCCAGTGCCCGTTCCAGAGCCCGCTACGGCAAGCGCTGTTCCAGAGCCCGCTACGGCAAGCGCTGTTCCAGAGCCCGCTACGGCAAGCGCTGTTCCAGAGCCCGCTACGGCAAGCGCTGTTCCAGAGCCCGCTACGGCAAGCGCTGTTCCAGAGCCCGCTACGGCAAGCGCTGTTCCAGAGCCCGCTACGGCAAGCGCTGTTCCAGAGCCCGCTACGGCAAGCGCTGTTCCAGAGCCCGCTACGGCAAGCGCTGTTCCAGAGCCCGCTACGGCAAGCGCTGTTCCAGAGCCCGCTACGGCAAGCGCTGTTCCAGAGCCCGCTACGGCAAGCGCTGTTCCAGAGCCGGTCGCCGTGGGCGCGGCACCCAGTCCTGTCCCGTCACCAACCATGTTCCCCGTCAGAAGTCCCCGGACTGTCTCCTCGTGTGTCCCTGTCTCTACTGTCCCCGGACTCCCGTTTGTTTCCCCCGTTATGGTTCAACCTAGGACTGTTTCTCCGTCTACTCACACCACTCCACCCAAGTCCGTTGGGGTCCCCCGTCCTAAGCCCACACCCTGTAGTTCCAAGATCACCGTCCCGCCCACCCACCCTGGACTCTCGCTCAAAGACTCTGTTGTCCCTCCGCCTCCCCTTCCTTGTTTATTTTTTCTGATGTTTCACCCTAACCCGGTCATTGTTCACGCTTGTATGCCCCTGTTATTATTTGTCATGTTTTGTTGGGTCTGGTCTATGTCTCTTTCAGTCTTGTCCCGCGTTTAATGTCTCCTTGGGGAGCGTCTGGTAGCCGCTCTTTAAGGAGGGGGTACTGTCATGATTCTGCCATCAGGTCTGTGAGTTCTAGTATTTTGGCAGGATCATGACAGACCCATGTTCTGTGTGCAAGCACATGGCCTTGTGTTTTGGTCATGTGCTTGTGTTGTCTCGTCTCGTTACCCCGCCCCCTTGTTATCCTGATTCTGTCATTAGTGTTTCACCCGTATCACCTGTTATGTTTGATTTGTCTTCCTATTTAATCCCCTTGTGTTTGCTGTCTTGTGTCGGTTCATTGTTATACGTTGATCGTGAGTACCCGCTGTACATCTAGTCATTGTTAGCATCTCTTGAAGTCTTGTTTGTTTTCTTGTTCATTTGTTTCCCAGTTTAGTCTAGTCAGTCAGGTATTCTGTGTTCCTTCTGTTTTGCCCTCTCATGGGTTTTGTTTTCCTGTTTTTGTCATTAAACCGTGTCTTATTGTATACTGTCTGCGTTTGGGTTCATCTCCGTGTCTCACCGTGACAAAATGAGTCTCGTCTTTTTACCAATATGTTATCAACTGCAATTAAAACCACATCCTATTGCAACATGTAGTCAGTTTTTATTTAATTTTCACTGTGTTCCATTCCTGTTTTACCTGCCTGAATTCCTAGATAGTTTTCTTGGTTATTAATTAGCTCTACACCTGATCTGTTTTACCTTGATTACCACAACTGTATATTTAATCTCTTTGTTTCTTCAGTTCATTGACTGTTATTGTCAGTATAAAGGTCTTAGTTAAGCATGGTTGAATGTTAATCTCCTGTGAGTTTAAGGTTATGGATTTATTAAAGACCTTCATCGTGCGCTTCTCTACAGCCCCACCTGACACCTATACTCTCTCAATATCATTACTTAAATGACTGCTAATAAAACATTTTGATCACACATCTATCACCAATGGTTGCAACAATAAGCACATTTTAAAGATCAAAGTGTGTCTGAATTGTCTTAATGTAGTTGACGGAACCAAGTATATCGAAGTAAGTTCATTGATTTTTTGAGATTGTATTAAGAAGTTGGTCTATTTTATGTAGTGACCATTTTGAATACAATGCTCAAACAAAAAGGAAACAAAAATGAAGAGATAGAAAAAATGATGTTAAAAACCAAACTGCAGAACAATCAAGGCTCTGAAAGCATTTTTGCCACAGGCTGTCGACATGATTCACCAAACAGACTTCAATAGAACATTGACAGGCAATCAATCATACAGGTTAATCAAGCAATACTGTGGTTTTACAACAAGTTATGACACCTCTGAATTCTTTTGCATAAGATGGGACCACCTACCCAATAACATTTAATCACTCCAGGTGTACTTATACAACTGTCATCGAGTTGTACTCGTAAAATATAAACTATAAGGCCTGTAATGTCAGGTTTATCAGGTCGTTTTTTTCTAGATTCAATAAGGACATATCATCAGAATGATTTACATACATTCTGATTTACAACATAAAAGTTGATGCAAGAAAATGCAGCTGAAGGAAGGCCTTGAGTGCAGTGCTCGACTCGAGATGATCAAATGACAAAGAAGTTGCCACACAATGCCTCAATCAATAGAGATTATTTCCATCAAAAATGACCCGTGGTTAAACACAATCCACATAAGTCCCCCAAAGGCTTCACACAAACGCTCCTGTGACTCTAGCCTTCAAAAGAAATCTTTAATCACCCAAGGCTTCTCATTTAGCAATGTCAAAACACAACTATACTCACAGCAATATGAGTAAGCACACAAGTGAAAACATCCAAGTCGGCTGGTGGAAGCAATCGAAGCAATGACAGATAGGTTAATACCGACTGCAGTGAGAGAATTTGACAAATTAGAGCAGCACCTGGGCTGTGATTTATCAGGCTTCTGTGATGTGCCTGCTGGGGAATAGAGAGAGAAAGAGAGAGAGAGGGGGGAATATGAACAGCTTTCACATAGAAATGCTTTTTCCTTGAAATTATTAATAGCATTCTTGACCACAATTCATTTTGACAAATCGGTACTCAGGATATTAGGATAGTTTGACTGTGTCTAACATTGCCTATACTCCTAGTTTGATAACCTCCCATCTGCAAGTTTCTGTAGGATGCTTGATGAAGAGATATCGCAGATGGCATTGCAGGGTGTTCGCAGAAATTCTCCAGGCAATAACCCATACATTAAAAGGATGCGCAAGAGACGCTCTCCCTGAACGTCTTGTCGGACTGTCAGTCAAAGGGAAGCCTGCTGAAAGAGAGTTGTGTGAGTATAACTGTTGGAAATGAGAAACATACAATTAGTCAGCTGTCAGACAGGCTATTCTTCATGGCTCAAACACACATCAATCAACACGTCACTATCTGATTCTAAATATCTCTGTCAAAACATAACATTTCTAACATTATAATTAACAATTAAGCTGATGAAAATAGTTTGGTTTAACAGAGAGTGCAAGATAAGCAGGTGATTAATGTATTTAAGGCATTGATATAACCATTATATGAGTATTTACCCTTGTGAAAATAATTATGCTTAAGTATTTAAAAAAATATATATATATAAAAAATGTAAAATATAAAAAAGGCCACTTACAGTAAGTGCACTTAAAGAGTAATCACTTTACTATGACTTTTAAAAATAGTGCACTTCAAATTTGAAATGTTTACATTTTAAATCATAATTTTTTTAATAACATTTAAAGTATACGTTTAAATGCATTAATTTTGATGTGTTGACTGAAGCACATTTAAAGTACTTGATTATAATTTTAACTAGTGTTTTATTCGATATTACATTTAAAGTTAATATTTTAAATGTACTGAATTGAACTTCATCAAATGTGTAATGATAAAAATATTTAAATACACAATATACAAGTATAAATGATATTAACGTATATTTTAATTTACCATAAATGCTTGTCAGTGCATACCATACTATTTAACCATACTTTAAAGACAATAGAAGAACTTATGAAATGACATATAAAAGATTAAGATAAAGATTACATAAGTCCTATAAGTGGGTAAAAAAAGCACTCTTAAGTTCAAATAATTCATCATTTAATTTATCATTAAAGTCTGAAAACATGCAGTTCACACCTATGTATCTATTTTTAAGTAGGCTATATTATTTCAATAAAAGTTTTTTTTCTATTTTTTATTTTTTATTATGCTTAAGCGTAGATACACTTTTTTATTTTTTATTTTATTATCCAGGTCGAATATATAAGAAAAATTAACGGGCAGATAATATTTTTTTTTACATGACAGTAGAATTTTTGGGGCCTAAGAAAACGCAATAAAAAAAAAACGGGATTCAAAGTGCACGGTTTTGAAAACAATATGGTTATCGTCTCAGTTTAAACTATAAAAATGTGGATTTGTGAAAACGGTGACGTCATGCGTATCATGTGTTCAGTCCATGGGCGTGTAGTGTTTCTTTACAAAGTGACATCGCCAAAAAAAAAAACAATCTCAATATGATAATGAAGTCAGTATCATAAGAGACTGATCTCACTTCAGTTTATCTGTTGTCATAAGCATTTAATTACTCCTCATGTGTCACACTTTAAGAAATGTTTAATCAGTTACCTTGTTTCATCCCTATAGTGTTAGAATATAGCCCTTAGTTTTAGTTAGTCTTTGTCTGATCTCGTCGTACTACATGTGGTTGGTCTGTTTCCAGAGAAGTTTATTTTCATTAAAGGTTTACTGATTGTGATCAGATCCAGCTCTTTTTATTTTTTATTTTACTTCAACCATTGCTGACAATTATATGCAATATATTCATTTGTTATTAAACAGATGGGATTAAAGTCCCATAATGAGACATTTTGAGTGAACCATTGAATCACACTGCTGAACTGATTCAGTGAAATAAATATTTTGAACTGATTCACTTCAATGAATCACAATGATGAGTTTAAACCAGAGATGTGAAGAAACAGAAGCATGCTGTCGGATCTGAGTCTTTAGGTGATGTAGGCTCTTATCGTGGTCCTGAGGGGAGACATATATCTTTCTATTGCAACTGTGTCAAACAGTGCAGGAAAGGGGACCAGAGGGGGTGTAAGGAAGAGAATCTGTGATTGATGGGTGAAGGGACCAATCTGCTCCATGACCCTTCAAATGGGTGCTGTCTGTAGGGCAATGGCAGGTCAACCATCAGGGCAGCCTAAAGAAACTCTTAGTGCAGCTGCAAGAAAGACCTTGAACCTTGAACAGTATATCAGATCATCTGTCACCAAGGAGAACACGAATAGTTGACAAGTCAATGCTTGCAATGCTTTCTTGTTACATAATATAATTTGATAATGATGGAGGATTGAACAATTTCATGTGACAGTGTCATGTGAGCTTGACTTTACGGAAAAACAATGGAACTTATCGCATAATATCTTGCAAAACATTTTAGGTCGGGTCAGCTTTCATGTTTCATATTTTTTGTTGTTGAGGCCAAAGGTTGCGTATCCAATCAAACTCTAAATTAATTTGGGGCAAATTCATTTGTCATCTGGTAGAATCTAGTCAAATTAGACTGACGAAAACATGGACGAGTTTCGTAGCATGCTTAAAAGCCATGAACAAAACATGAAAATGAAAAAAAAAACACAATATAACTTACACATTTTGTGTTTTATGCAATTGCCAGTTTAAAAAAAATAAAAAATAAATAAAGTACACACTTCTTGACAGCATAAATAAATGCTTACACTGCAAAAAAATAGTGTCTTATTTTTTGTCCTGTTTTTCAGTAAAATATCTAAACATTCTTAAATCAATATACTTTTACCTAAGAACTATTAGCAGATCATTTGTCCTTGTTTTAAGCATAAACTCACTTCATTTTGATGCATTTTTCGGAAAACAAAACTTAACACCTTAAAGGTGCAGTAAGTAATTTCTGAGAAACACTGTTGATATTTGAAATCAACCCAAACACACTTCTCCCTTCATAGCTCTTCCCCCAAGATGCACAAACATACAGAGTGGATAAGAAAAACAAAATAATGTTTAAACGACAAAAAAATAAAAGATTAACATGCAGTACAAAAGAGTATATACAAGCAAGAACTACGGTGGCCGAGAGAGCTCAACGCGCTGCAACTGAAGAAAACACATGCAAATTAAGAAAACATCTTCATCAGCTTCACAACACATGTGTGCTCCAAATACTCACAACACAACCAAATACAGAAACACGCTGCAAAAGTTCAAACAACACAACCAAATACAGCGTTTCTGTATTTTGTTGTGTTGTGAGTATTTGTAGCATATAAAAGTTGGGTCCAGGAGTCTACCTGAAAAAAGCGGTTGCAGGAACATAAGAATCATGGGATTTCGTGAAAGCACGGTCAGCCGAGCACCGAAGACACAAGGTGGAATATTGTAAGTGCACACACTCCAGTGAAGAGGACTCCAGGCAAGGTTACCTTCTCTTGTTTTGGCTCTCCTCGTGCATGCTTTCAATGGTTCCTCTTCCCTCAGGCCCTTTGGAGAAGCAAACAATCCAGCCCCTCCTCGGGCAGTAACATCTGCTTATCCCTCACCGCCTGTAGCATGACTCCAGGTTTCCACTGGCTGGAGCACACAATGTCATTTTCTGTCATGAGCACAGAAATTTGTAGTGACAATGTTAAGGCTTTTAGAAGCTTTGGCCAGCTTAGGTTTGCTGCCAGCTCCGGCCTACACAGCAGAGATGATATGGCCCCTTGTGTCACTCTTTCTTCTCTTCAATTTCAGCAGACACCCAGAGCACAGCACAGCGTTACACGTTTTTATTCCCACACCGTTCTGCTTGCATTTTTTTTTCTGCCAATCCTGCTCTTTTTGGCTACTTATTTCTTTTTTTTCAGGCCACAACCTTTTTCCTGTTAGTATACTTATTACTATTCTTGCTAAAAAAAAAAAAAAAAAAAAAAAACACATACAGGATATGTAGCTCATCAGATTTGAATCTGCATCCACATCTCTCTTATTCTTTGTGCACTACAACACAGCTCCAACAGTACAGTATATATTTTCAAATATTAACGAAACTGCAGGCTTTATAGCTGTGGCGAAGTGGTATTACACACAAGGTACATTAAGGTGCTCCTTCAGATTATGCAAGTTACAAGTCACAAATCTTGTTGTTGTATCAATAAAAGTTTTAAAAAGGTCTCATGTAAGTGAGTGAGTGAACGTACGTACGTACGAACAAACAAAAAATATAATATAATATACCATAGAATAATTTATATTATTATTTTAAAAGAAATTATTGATTTTCTTTGGCAAGAACGCATTTGATGTACACTATGTAGCAACAAAACAAACAAAACTGCATGCATTTTGCTTAAGAACATTGTTTTGGTTGTACTTCGGATAAATATGGTTATTATCATACTGCTCATAAAATATTCACTAGGCAGTTTAGATGGAAATGATCTCAAGCTGACTACCTGAAGACATTTCTGTAATAGACACCCCACTTCCTTAAAAATAAATTCCATCAGCACTACACAACCAATAAACTCTGTTAGAGAGCCACATATGGCATTTTATCTGTTCAATAAAGTACATATCTTAACTGTTGGGTGATATAAACGCCATCTCTGCATTGCTTTTACATTTCAAATCCATCAGTTCTCGCTATCTCTGAAAAGCCTATACTATATAATGTTGATTCTGCTTTTATTACAAGCTCTGTTATGTTCTCTTTTTGACAGTAGACTCTCTGTTCACTTTTTTTCCCCTTTAAAACAGGTGATTCCCCATAAAGTTCGAGATTTAGCTTCTCCAGGTACATTTTTTTTGCCTATTATGACAACTAACCTCTGCCACTACCACTCCATATACGCATCAGAGTAGCCGGAGAAACGTCTCGGTTACGTATGTAACCCTCGTTCCCTGAGTAGGGAACGGAGACGTTACGTAACGTCTCCGTTCCCTACTCAGGGAACGAGGGTTACATACGTAACCGAGACGTTCCCTTTCGTTGTCGAATGGGGTTATCAGTCTAATCACGCCACCTTCACAGCTGTCTTCCAGTGCCCTGCGTAAATCTGAGCCCTTGAGAGACTTTGGACGAAGGACTCGTATTTAACACAGGAATACGAAGGTACACTGGGAAGCATATCCCATAGTTTAGAGGAAATATGCAATTAACACCAATCCAGAGGGGGGGGGGGGGGGGATTTGGGAATACACATATGACCCGAAGGAAACATATGGAGAATACTGAGGTGTCCAGCCGCAGGTGGAATATTTCAACCTCAGGGGTGGCAAGGTGGCTTGCCAAGGGAAAGACACATGCTCAGAGAGGCTTACAGTGGAAATACACGTGTGGGGGTAGCTCCGGGGAGGGACCATGCACACGGGAGGCACCTAGCCAACGCCCAGGCAATAGACACTGGCGCTAGCATCAGGGGTGCTGGAGGAACTCAGGGCTTGCGGAGAAGCTCACCTGAGGAGAATATCGCATGTATCCAGTCCATGGAGTGGAATGGCGAGCAAGCGAAGACACCTGAGCGGGTCCGGTGCTAGCTAGTTGAAGCGAGTACATGAGAGGACACAGGCTCCACTCGGAGATTGTAGAATCTGGCGAATGTGTTCGGTGTCGCCCAGCCTGCAGCTCTGCAGATGTCTGTTAGCGAGGTGCCATGAGCTAGAGCCGAAGAGGATGCCACACTCCGGGTGGAGTGGGCAGTCACACCAAGGGGGCACGGTCGACCTTGCTGCTGGTAAGCCAAAGCAATGGTGTCCACTATCCAGTGAGACAACCTCTGCTTGGAGAGAGCCTTTCCCTTCAGCTTCCCACCATAACAGACAAAGAGCTGGTCTGAGGTCCTGAAACACTGCGTCCTGTCTACATAGGCGCAGAGAGCGCGTACTGGACAGAGCAGTGCCAAGGCTGGGTCTCCCTCCTCCAAGGGCAGCGCTTGCAGGTTCACCACCTGGTCCCGGAAGGGAGTGGTAGGAACCTTGGGCACATATCCAAGCCGGGGTCTCAGGATCACGTGAGAGTAAGCCGGCCCGAATTCCAGGCACGCTTCGTCAACGGAGAATGCGTGCAGGTCCCCGAGCCTCTTGAGAGAGGCCAATGCAACCAGGAGCGCTGTCTTCATTGACAGGAACTTAAGCTCCACTGATTGCAGAGGCTCAAAGGGAGCACTCTGCAGGGCAGTTAGAACCACTGCGAGGTCCCAAGAGGGAACGAGAGGAGAGCGAGGAGGATTCAGTCTCCTCGCCCCCCTCAGGAACCTGACGATCAGGTCGTGCTTCCCTAAGGATTTACCTTCCACTAAGTCGTGGTGTGGGGAAATAGCGGCAACATAAACTTTGAGGGTGGAGGGAGACAGCCTTCGCTCCAACCAATCTTGAAGGAAGGAAAGCACGAAACTGATCGAACACCTCCGGGGGTCTTCTCGGCGAGAAGAGCACCAGTTGACAAAGAGGTTCCACTTCAACGCGTAGGCGTGCCTCGTGGACGACGCTCTAGCGGAAGTGATGATAGCCACCACCGCTGGTGGTAGGGTACTCAAACCCGCCTCGTCCCGTCCAGGAGCCACACGTGGAGGTTCCAAAGATCGGGACGAGGATGCCATAGGGTGCCCCGTCCCTGAGAAAGAAGGTCCTTCCTCAGAGGAATTGGCCAAGGAGGTGCTGTCGCGAGGAGCACTAGTTCGGAGAACCAAGTCCGGGTGGGCCAGTACGGCGCAACCAGAAGGACCTGCTCCTCGTCCTCCTTGACCTTGTGCAAGACCTGCGCGAGAAGACTCACTGGGGGAAACGCATATATGTGGCCCCGCGGCCAGCTGTGCGCCAGAGCATCCGTGCCGAGCGTGCCCTCGGTCAGAGAATAATACTGGTCGCAATGGGTCGAGTCGTGGGAGGCAAACACATCTATCTGTGCGTCCCCGAACTGGTCCCAAATCAGCTGGACCGACTGGGGATGGAGTCGCCATTCTCCGGGGAGGGGCTGAAGCCGTGAGAGCTCGTCGGCTGCACAGTTCAGGGCTCCGGGAATGTAAATGGCTCGAAGGGACCTCAGATGCTTCTGACTCCATAAGAGAAGGTGGCGAGCGAGTTGCGACATACGGCAGGAGCGTAGATCACCTTGATGGTTGATGTACGCTACAGTGGCGGTATTGTCTGATCGGACTAGTACGTGTTGACCCTTGAGCAACGCCCAGAAGCGGCGCAGGGCAAGGCGTACTGCCAGCAACTCGAGGCAATTGACATGCCATAGGCGCTGGGGTCCTGTCCAGGAACCCGCGGCAGCATGTCCATTGCACATGGCGCCCCAGCCCGTGGTGGAGGAATCTGTTGAGACAACAACATGCCGGGAAACTCGTTCCAGGGTGACACCAGCCCTGAGAAAACTGAGGTTCGACCATGGGGTGAAGGTCTGACGGCAGGTCGGAGTAACTGATACTCGGAGCGTGCCTTGTTGCCATGCCCACCTCGGGACTCGGTCGCGTAGCCAAAGCTGAAGCGGTCTCATATGAAGCAATCCGAGCGGCGTCACCGCGGCTGCAGATGCCATATGCCCCAGGAGCCTCTGAAAATATTTCAGTGGAACCGCACTCTTGCCCTGAATTTGTCTCAGACAAGTCAGTAGTGACTGCGTGCGCTCGCTCGTAAGCTGCGCGGACATGGCGACCGAGTCGATGTCCATACCGAGAAAAGAGATCCTCTGCATGGGGGCAAAGTTTGCTCTTCTCCCAGTTGACCCGAAGGCCCAGACGAGCTAGGTGCCGGAGCACAAGGTCCCTGTGTTCGCAAACCTGATCTCGAGAGTTAGCTAGGATCAGCCAGTCGTCGAGATAGTTCAGGATGCAAACCCCTTGAACCCCAAGGGGAACAAGGGCTGCCTCGACGACCTTTGTGAAGACGCGAGGAGACAGGGCTAGCCCGAAAGGGAGGACCGCGTACTGGTATGCCTGCCCCTCGAAAGCAAACCGGAGGAACGGTCTGTGTCGAGGAAGAATGGAGACATGAAAGTAGGCGTCCTTCAGGTCGATCGGTACAAACCAATCCTGGGGCCGAACACATTCGAAAATGCGTTTGGCAGTGAGCATCTTGAACAGCATCCTGTGAAGGGAGCGGTTCAGCACGCGCAAGTCCAGGATGGGTCGTAACCCACCGGTTTTCTTAGGGACAATAAAGTAAGGGCTGTAGAAGCCGGACCTCATCTCGGCTGGAGGGACAGTCTCGATTGCACCCTTCGCCAGCAGGGTGGCAATCTCTGCTCTCATGATAGGGGCATTGCCACCGACCAGAGTGGAGCGGACTCCCCAGTAGCGGGGAGGAGACCGTGCGAACTGAATCGCATAGCTGAGCCGATGGTTCGCGCGACCCAGCGAAACAGACAGGGAAGCTCTAGGCAGGCTCCCAAGAACTATGCCAGCGGAGTCAATGAACCACCGACGTCCCCTCGGTGGTGCAGCGAAGCGGAATGACCGGCCCAGAGGTGGACGGCATAGCGGCTCAGAGTGGGGGCATGGTCATAACCGCACCCTGACAGAGGAGGCCAGGGAAGGACCAGCGTTCCGTGGGGGCCTGCTCTGCCAGGGGTCTGGCGACAGAGGGGGATGAGAGCGGTACGGTCCAGGGACGGCACACACTGTCATCCGGCTCTGAGACAGAGGGGGACGAGGGGTGCACAACTCGGACTAGGTACTCTGTATGCTCAGAGACGAGAGAGTCCGTTCTTTCTGAATAAGGATTCTTCCCCAGCCCTCCACCGGGGAAAGGAGTGGCCCTGCTACCAACTCCTGGAAAGAACTGAGTCCCATCTCTGAGCAGCCCATCTCAAAAGCGCTGCTTAACCCGGCGTTTAGCGGCGGGCGGGGCTGGAGAGGGCTGAGGCATCCCCCCACGGTCTTCCAAAGCCAGCCCGGGTGAACGGGCGTGGTTGGAACCGTGGGAGGGCGCCTTCGCCGGTTGGCAGACTGAGGGACCTGAGCGGACGGCGGGGCCGTCGGCAGAATAAAATCAATCTGCTCCCGGGCGGTTGGGAACTCAACCGCACCGCCGAAGAGGCCCACCTGGGATGTGGGGGTGTCGAGCAGACGAGTCCGCCGACATCCTGCACATCAGACCGGTCAGCCCCAGAGTGGTAAACATCACCTGACTCGGAGAGTGCACGGCCACCTCCGTCGCTCGGAGAGCAAGGTCAGCGGCAGCGCGCTTTTTGGTAGCTCATTAAAGAGCCTCGAGTCAGTCCCGCCCTCATGCATAACCATGAGCATCTGGGCCAGGTAGACCACAGAACGGTCATGGGATGCAGTGAGGTGGCTGCCTGTCCTGTGGCACTATAGGATTTCGCCACAGATTAGTGTAGACGAAAAGAACTACAGGCTTCGGACGGGTGCTTAGGATTGCACCGGGAAGCACTCTGAGGACACAGTAGCATCGCAACAGAGCGTTCAACCGGGGGACCCCAGTGTACCCATGGGCAGCGGCCCCGTTGAGGGGGGAAAGGCGGATGAGACCAACGAGCGGTCCTGAGAAGACACGGGGGTCTTTCAGGACATCGAGATCTCATCATGCACGTCCGGGAAGAAAGATATTGGGGTTTGCCGTGGACGAGGGTCGGCGGCCTTACCCAAAAACCAATCGTCCCAGGAAAGCATGGCCGTCATTTCCGGATCAGACTCAGGCACAGCATAGCACACCAGAAGGTGGCAGCTGTGACGAGTCCTCACTTCCAAAATAATAAAGCCCACCTAGTGATGCTGCTGCAGACATAGCACCATCCTCTGTAGCTTTCAAATGAAAACACACGGGCCACCCGAAGATAGACTCGTGGAATCACCTGATCGCTAGCGGGCACCGTCATTGAAGAGGGGGGCTGGGGTCATGGACACAGAGTCGGCGCCTTGTTCCAGACCATCACCCTCAGGTCACCCTGGCCACCAGCCGAAAATCGGGGGGTGGATGAGGGGACTCTCACTCTTGCGAGTTCACCGAGTCTCGACCTAAATGACGCGATGATCATGTTCCCAGAGAGAACATGAATCACCCACGAGCGCTGTACAAGTATGATCAAAGCCCTAACACACTAGACAGTGCTCGTGCCCATCAGAGTCCGATACCAATCTGCCGCAACCACTTTTTTTTTTAATGCACGGGCGAGCCGTCTTTAAAAAGACGTGCGAGCTCTTTTGTGAGAGGAGGAAAAAACTCTGCGATGTTGACGCGAGCGGGGAGAACACACTCACTGGCAGATCACTGCACAGATCAGCAGGCAATGTGAACTCGCTGCAGATCGCCGTCACACCAACACCGGAGAGAATGGCTCGTCTCGTAGAGCGAAGTCATAAATGGCTGTGGAGTGAAGAGATACTCTTGGCTCCGAGGCGAAAACATAACTGCATGTTGCCGGCGTCCTCCTTTTATATCCACGAGGTGGGGCGGAGTTACGTCATGCAAATTCCGCAAACCCATGGCATTTCTTTGCCATTGGCTCGTTTTTGAATACTCGAAGTCGATAGGTGTTCTAAGCGAAACCCCATTCGTCGTCATCCGATGTAACTCGGAGTGACAACGAAAGGGAACGAGATATGCACAGGTCAGTGAAGTATGGATGCAATTTCCTACGAAAACCATTCTGTCAGGTCTAAAATATAAACACTTAGGCTTACCATAGTGAATCAGGGTTTGACAAAAACACGTTTTGAAAGAAGACATGATAATTTATTGACTCAATTTGGTTAATTTCTTAACTTGTTAAACTTGTTCTAACTTGTTAAATAGAAATAAAATAAATGCTGGTTTTAGCATTCTATTCATCAAAGAATTCTGAATAAAAATTATTAGAACGATTACTGAAGGATCATGTGACACTGAAGACTGGAGTAATGATGCTGAAAATTCAGCTTTGCATCAGGAATGAGTTACATTTTTAAATGTATTGAAATAGAAATTGAATATACAATAATACAATGATATTGCAAACTAGCACCACAGGCATTTTATCAGCGTTTCAGCAGAATGTTGTGTTTTTGTGTTGTGGAGAGCAGTTATTACACCTCATGAAGAATAACTGGTGGTTGAGGAGATTCCCCCCTTCCATGTAAAGCGCGTTGAGGTCCCAGAAAAAGCGCTATTTAAATGTATCGGATTAAACAGTGAACAAAAGCAATACTATTAAAGAAGCAATTATGATAAGTAACTTTGCAACTACATGTCAACTAACTCTCATTAGAGTATAATAGACTCTATGCTTAATATCTGATAACTCTTTATTGTGATGGTCCTCCAACAGACAGTCTACTGACTATAAGTAACTATGCAACATGTCAACATGTCAACTTATTCTAACCCTAGCCCTACTAGTCTACTAATACTCGACTAACACCCTAATGAGAGTTAGTAGACGTTACTTATAGTCAACAGAATGTGTTAAAGAGACCATCAAAAAAAAGTGAAATCCAAACCTTTTATTGAATAGATTCCTAATGAATATGTCACTCTCGCTCTTTGTGATCCAGCATGTCACTCTCGCTCTTTGTGATCCAGCATGTCTCTCTCTCTCTTTCTCTCCAGGTCTCAGATAACCTTGGCCAAGAGTCAGCTGGAGGAACTAATCTGGGCTATTTGCATAGCAGATCCAGAGAAAGAGGAACAGTCTCTGAAAAGTCACTGGCTCTCTGAAGCCCGAGCGTCACAGCGAGCTCCGCGGGAGGGAGGTCACCGCCGATACTGCTGGGAAAGCACATTATTTGTGGACGCAGCGAGCCGAGCCGCGGAGAGACAGGTGGGGGGGCTCGAGTCCCGTCCCGCTGAGCTCATCCACCTCCACCCTTACAGGTGCGCCAGCATTCCTCCACTGACACAGACGGATGACATATTTATTAGCTTGTTAAAATGCAGCCTCCCCCATCCACCCGAGTGCTCACCTAGCTAAACAAAACAATTGGCTCCTCCATTGGCTAATAGGGCCGAGCCCCTGTGGCGCGACTCGCCCAAGTGCTTGATGAGGCATAAAATGATGATTAATTAATTTACTGCTCAGTTGATCATCAAACTGAGAGGTTTATGATTTGCACAGCGGTCAGCGTCTCTCTGCTGTTTAGGAGCGGCGGAGAGATCAGAGCTGTAGCCGCTGCCTTTGCTTTGACCTGTGCGCCGGCAAACTTCCACATCCACACCACCGCACAACATCCCAACATCCAAAGCTGACTTATGCCACTATAACATGTTAACAAGACTCCGACTTGCCAAAAATGTATATCAGTGTGAGATGGGAAAAAGTTGTTGGAGTCATTTGCTTTACAGGGTTGCAAAAAAAAAAAAAAAAAAAAAAAAAATCCCTGAGTTTAAATTACGCAAACAGGATGTAGAATTGTATTTTGAATTTGAGGAAGTACAGTGAAATGTAATACATTACATTTTTAGGTTTCAATTTCAGAATATTCCAGTAATATTATATGATACTAATAATAAAAAGTTTGGGGTCAGTAAGATTTTTTTCACTTGATCAGTATAACAATAAAGACATGTATAATCTTACAAAAGATTTCTGTTTAAATAAATAATGTTCTTTTGAACGTTCTATTCTTCAAATTTATTCAAGAATCTGGAGAAGAAGAAAAAAAAAGAATCACGGTTTACACAAAAATATGAAGCAGCACAAATGTTTTCAACATTGATAATATTCAGGAATGTTTCTTGAGCAGCGAATCGGCATATTAGAATGATTTCTGAAAGATCATGTGACACTGAAGACGAGTAATGATGCTGAAAATTCAGCTTTGCATCAAAGGAATACATTTGTTTTACTAAATATTCACATAGACATTCTTTTATAAAATTTAATGCAAATAAATGCAACTTTGGTGAGCATAGGATACTTCAATCAAAAACATTTAAAAAACGTACAGACACTATATATATATATATATAACTTTTATTTTACTGACATTGTGAAAGAGCCCTAAATTTCCCAGAATTCTCCGAAGTCTCATTCTACTATATTCAGCCTGACCCTGATGATTTGATTACATGTGAATTATCTTTGCATTTGAATACTTTATTGGATACAGAGCATTCACATGAATTATTGAAACTAAAGGACTGCTTGATGCTGAAGCATTAATATGCTTTTCATATTAATAATTAAATCTCTTTTATCAGTGGGGTTAACATAGCGCTGCCATTTCATATTAATCTTAAATGTACATGTGTACAATGCTAATTCACTCACATCTACAAGAGGTTTTGATCAATTACTGTCGAATGTGGATATTAGCGTGATTTTGTGTAATTGATTTAAGAATCAATGGAATCGTGTCTTTATGGTGGTGTGACATGAAAACAAGGTTAAACAGGTAGGAAAGCTCTTTCCATTCTGACGTGGTCTGGCATGTCACGCTGACTGATTGCATGATATTCCCGTGACTTTCAGAGGAAATGCGTTCAGGGTTTCCATCCCCTTAAACAGATATGCAAATTCTTCACTCATGGCAAAGCTAAAGCTCACAGGCCTCAGGGCTCACTCTTGATCGCTCCAGGAACGTATTTAAGTTATAATCAGAAGGACGTTGAACAAACAAACGATAAACTGTAATTTGCACCATTCTAAGATCAGTATTTACCTTTTAGATGCTGTTTAAGTCCCATCATGGATACTCAAATCGTCAAATGCACGCTTGCCTTGAGAAACACAAACACATGTTTGAGAAAGCTGTTCCAAGTGTAGTTACAGACCACTTTTTACTGCATTACTGAAGTACAAAAATTGCTGAATGTTTGGATGAACATGATTCAATCATGGACAGTTGTCATTAAAACAAGTTATCTTATGAAAGCTAAAACAAGTAAAACACAATAAAAGAAACAATTTAAAAATGAACTAAAATCATTGGTTCATTTAACTTGAATGTTTTAGTTTAACTTGAATAACTATCTAGTTCACTCATAAAACTCACATCACATCATTAGCACATGGGACAAGCTGATTGGCCTCTGCTGATCTTGCAGCCAGTGAGATTGCTTGATCAACATTTATTAAGTCGGTTCATAGTTTGCTGTAGGCTAGACGTGCAGAGCTATCAGAGTTCCTCTGAACCACTCCACCTCCCCTAGCTCAACCTGCCTAGATCGGCTACAGGATTTATATGTCTATTTATGCAGCAGCAGCATATCTTACATACTGCATGTACACAGCAGTGTACCTATTAGCAGTATGAGGAAATTGACCCTTTAGCTATATATCATTAAAAATGTATAGCCTATTGAGCCGCTAATCCCACTCCTACCTCAAAATCTACCCGTAACCATTCTTAAAAATATGTAGAATTATAAAGAAAAACATTACACACCGACAAGCGGAATCACAATCATTTATTTATTGCAAAAACGTCAGAAGTGTTAGCAAAAGTAGTTCAAATGACGATGCGTTGCAGTCGCAGTCCTCTCTCGCAGTATATGATTGTTTTGTAATGAGGTACAGAGCAGAAATTAAGCTATTAACGTCACTGCTAAGAATGGAGATGAAGATCGCTGAATAATGTCTAAAATTTGGGTCTATTCCTCGCAAACTTATGGATTCTAAATATGTGGATTACAGCGTACAAATAGAATAAAAGGCATTACTTTTGAATTTGTTGCATTTTTGGCATATTTTATGGTGCTATTATCAGCATAGGACTATACTGAGAAATCGCCTTTCGTGTCCCATTGCAAGAAAAATAAATATTTTTTAATATTTTAAAGTGTTGCCTTGTTTAACATTATGTAGTTAGCAGCAGAAGTCACAGAACAGAGCGAAATGTTATAATTTCATATAGAGTATATGACTAAACTGCATTTAATAAATGCGACAAAAACATGAGAATTGAATTGAATTCAATATAATCAAAATATTTATGCCACGATTTTGATATTGATAAAGAAAGATTTGTATATCTAAAAATTGTTCATATGTAAATTTATTTTATAGTGCTGTCAGTGCGTCAGCATTGTATGTTTCAGTTTGTATAAAAACATAACTACGTGTGTTAGGGCCAGACTTTACGTAAAAATACATGAATACTCAAGTTGGATATGGACATCTGACAATCTTAAAATAAACAGCAAGAAATGAATGAACAGAACAAAAAAAAAAGTCAAACACCTCAGACTTTACCAAGAATATAGCTGTGCAATTCTTCCCCCAAAAGTTACAAAAAGTGGGAGATGAAATGTGACAGAGCAATAGAACAAAGCTAAGACAAACATGGGCTTCAGGATGTCTGCAGGGAGATGACTCCAAAATAAGAGCATTATAATTTAAAGCACACAGTGAATGCTTCATTACAGGAACATCAGTGTGGTCCTTGTACGGCTGACTCTATTGATTTTACCCTACAGTGAAAAGGAGCAGGTCTCCTCCTTCCTCCAAGGCATATCAGCAATTCCTGCTTGAGTTTCAGCTTTACTTTCACCTCAACCTGCATTTACTTGAAATAGAAAATGAGGTCAATTAACAGAGAAAAGGTTAAACTCTGAATATGAACATTTGACACAGCTGTTTTAAATTGTGCATGTATGCAAACAACGCCATCTAAATTTGTTCCACTAAATGATTGAACAAATTAATTTAGAGTATCTCTAACACTATATACGTGTGATAGCCAAGGAAATCTATAAAACCCGGAGAGTGCTATCCACCAGCATTCATATTCTCAGTGACATCGGTTCAGCTGGTGCATGCTGTTCTGGAAGCACAAGAAACTTGGAATAACTAACTGCATAAGTGTACACCCCCTGCCTAAAACACCCCAAAAAAGACCCATGGTTGGGTCAAATATGGATAAACCCAATTCTTGGTTTATATTTAAACGGTTGGGTTCATACAAAGTTGACCCATACTTGCGTTGAAACAACCCAGCATTATTTAGGACTACTTCAATAAAAGCGCCCTTTGATTTACTACAACAAATTTTACTGTTTGGATAGGAGTCTGTCGGCTTGGCACATTTTGACTTTGGAAAATTTTCCCACTCTTCTTTGCAAAAATTATCCAGATCTGTTCAATTTTGATTAACTTCTTCTAGTTCAAGAAGCCGTTTATCTCGGATGTACGCCACAATAGGGAAGAAAAGATGATTGCAACTTCCGTTTCATGCTGACATTAACTGTGAAAGCCTTGACCCTTTGGTAATAGCCCCTGAAAATAGTCACTCTTGACAGCACTGCAACTTGATTTCAAACTTTAAGTGCTAAACAAAGCATTGACATTAAGGAGAAGGAAAGTGAGAATTGAATCGTTCAGTGTGAATAAAAATGGGTAAAACAATAGAGCTATAGCTGCTGGCCTTTACACCTGCTCAGCCGACTCCAAGTGAGTCATAATTGCTTTAGGACTTCGAATCCACTTTTGAATTCAAAGCTTTGGACAAATAATTGGATTTCCAGCAAACATGCTGAGCTGTGTTTCCTTCTCTATTGGTTTGTGTCCTGAGGGCTAAACACTCGCCGGTCTGTATACTGTAAGTGCACCTGGTGGGGGCAGGAGGTCTTAGGTTGGCGTGGAGCCTGTATAGGAACACGTTGGAATGGTCATCAGTTCTGATGAAATAACTCTAACCTTCATTCCTGGGAAAATTTGAGCCAGTGGTTGTAGCTTAGCATTAGCCAAGATATCTAAAGCAATTACGTCTCATCCTGCAATATTTCGTGGGCTGTTGTTTGACATTGAGCCCAGCATTTCGTGTGGTATCTGACAACTCAGCCTGAGCTAACAGAGAAAAGCATCTTTTTTTCACATATTTGAGAAGTATGTGACAGCAGGAATCAAAAGACAGAGAAAGTGACTGCTCAGATTTAAAAAAAAGGTATAATAAAAAACAGAAACAGGAACAAGAGCATTGCATCCAAACCAGTGCCTCTTGAAAAAAAGAGAGACAAGAAAAGGTTTGACAGCACAGAAAAAACTTTTTTGTTGTTGTTTACAAAATATGAGATAAAATGAATTTTGAATTTCAGTGTTTTTAGTTTTTGGCTACACTTTATTTTGACAGACCTCTTTAGACATTCTGTTGACTATAAGTAATGTTGTCAGCATTGTGAGTATTAGTAGACGGTTAGGGTTAGTAGGATAAGGGGTTTTGTACAATACATGTACTTGAACAGTTACTTAGTCAATAGAATGTCTGTTGGGGGACCATCAAAATAGTGGTAGCAGATATTAAACAGACAGTCTACTAATATTCAGCTAATACTCAGATTTACAACATGAATAAAAAACAGAAACATTCAACTGGAAATGGAATAGTAATTTATATTGTACAAAAAAAGCCCCCCCCCCCCCCCCCCATCCCCCAACCCAGCCCCCAACCCAGCCCCCCAACCAAGTAAAACATGGGTTGATCCTCTCATTTCCAAATAAATAAATTTCATAAGTGATTAAAAACAGTTATAATCTATTTCCACACACATGCTACAGTATAAACACAGATGAATTGCATTGCTGGGAGAAAAAAAAAAAAAAAAACTTGTTGGAAAATGACTGCAAACTTGCACAGGTTCCTAGTGGTGCGATTTGACATTGAAAAGTTGTCAAGATGCCTTTAACATTTGTTCCCGTTACTTCGAATTTACCTGCTGCATTCTGACAGCAAGCCATTACTATGAGTCTGAGTGGAGCTAGTGTCCGAGCAGATCGGACAGGAGCATTGTAGCGGGCGGATAGTGTTTTGCTGCAGGCTATATGTCCTCAGGACACACTACAGCAAACCTCCGCGGAGCACACCATTAAATATTGACACCGGAAATGCTTCCTTCAAGTCAGCCCACTTAAAACTCATCAGAAGCAACTCAGTTAACAAACATGTTCTATGAAAGCTATAAAAATGCTATTCCTGAATGTTCTCTATTTCTGAATGATGGGACTCCATTGACTTCTACAGTATTTTTTTTTTATCCATACAGTCAATCAACTTTTTCTGGCCATATTCTTTAAAAAATCTTCTTTTATGTTCAGTAAGAAAAAAAAAATCGCACAGGTTTGGAACAACTTGAGGATGCGTAAATGATGACAGGATTTTCATGTTTGGGTGAACTATCCCTTTAAGGGAAGATTCAATTTCATCATTCTGCACAGTAGTAAAAAAAAAAAAAAAAAAAAAAAAACATTTCAGAAAAAAAACGTTCTATGACCTATGTATAATGGTTTTGTGCTACGTTTTTGTAAGACCAGATAACTGTACAAAAGTTACTGGAAGAACGTTTGTTCATAACTTAAAATGATCCAAAGTTTTAAAAACGTTCCCTGTTAGCTGGGGACAGGCTTGCTTATTTGTATCCAAAAACAAATACATACAAGGGTGTTGAGGCACTTGTCCAAAAAAGGAAGATTGTATTTTTTGTAAACTCCATATGATCCTTGACTAATAATGCATTGAGTCAGAATGACCCAGGCAAAGGAATCAAGTCCACTTCATTTGAGAGCCTCATTATAAAGGATCCAAGTGCCATAATCCATAATTCACAATCACTTTAAAACAATTCCTTCTTCAGAAGTACTTAGTACTCATTGAGCATTCTGACACGTCTAGGAGTAACTGGATCGCACAATCATCCGCGTCAAAGCTACAACAGACATAACGCTCCATGCATATTGCTAATCGGTCTCGTATGGCTCCAAGCCTGGACCGGGCTGCCAGGGCACGGCTGGTGATTGGGTTACCCAGTGAGTGATGCTAAGCTTCTTCCCTGCTAGTCACCGCGGTGACCTCCACCTGGACAGGCGCTGGTAAGCAGAGCAGTCTGGCGGAAATTATTTATAAGCACTCCCCCCCCCCCACTCTAATTTAGTTTCATCCCGTAAGGCCCTAAAGCTCTACTTGACACAGCAACAATGGCCACTGAACTTTTGATCCAATGAATAGTTAATGACAGATTTGATTACAAATAAGGTTCCTCATTAGATGATCTCATTGTCTGGCTGCAAAGGGCAGCTGTAGCAAATAGCTCTAAACGTAAAAGTAGCACTCCTCTGATCGGCCGTTGAACCAGTCTCATGCTAACTGTTACTTAGCCTGTTCACACTTAGGATCTCTATTGATTGGTTGTGTTGTATGTTAATTCCTTAACATTTATGCGGTGGTAAAATCAAAACAAACATGCTATTTTGAATGTTCCCAGAGAAAATGGCTGCCAGAAGGGACGGCTATGCCGGCGCTCTTTTATTTATCTCTCGTCTGCCGACCATGATTAAACCATGGTGTTAGCAGCGGTACCAGCTGGCTCCAATAATTGCAGAGGGAACCACTTACCAGCAGTGAGCGAAATCATCAGTAGCTACATGTTCCTCAGTCGCTTAGAAACATTTCCAACAAGGCTACAGTTTCAACATCGCAGCAGGCGACGCGATATTAAGCAGTCTCATTATGTTGTGTGGCCAGAGCAACACAAGAAATGTCTCAGCTCCTCAGTGTGCTGGCAAAATAAGAGCGTGCGAGCGTTTATCAAACAATGTGCAATAGTGATAAAACAGCTGTATGTTATTTACATGGCAAATTAAATGTGTAAATGTGTAAATATGTGTGTGTGTGCGTGTGTGTGTGTGTATACATTTTAACAATAATTATAACTTCATTATTTGCACAATGGCAAGAAATAAAAAGAATGGGAATAAAAAGTTAATTATTGCCTAAAACAAACAGATTTTTTTTTCATCTAAATATTTATCTTTTGAAATGTTCATATCATCAAACTGATTTGTGTGATTTGATCAATCAGGATGACTGTTTTACAGAAATACAAACCAACTGAGCACAAAACATCCCAGAATTCATCAGATTCATTGATAATACTGATGTTTGTGCTGCTAATGTTTCCCTCCAAAATGATTCCTGTTGGCTGATGTCATTAAAATGACTAACAAGATGGAATCTGATATTGAGGACATTGGAAAAAAAATGAATTTTTAGGCCTATAGTTATATAAGATTTCTATTAGAGAAAGAAAAAAAAGTGAATAAAAACCGGGATTATTTCTGAAAGCAGTAAATGTTAACTTCATTGTGATATTGTGAAAAAGGCAGCAGATTCATGTTTCCTAATAGAAGCAGTACAGTAGCATAGTTCTGACGCATTTAATGTCATGTTTAATATTCTGTAATATTTATTTGAACACAGCATGTGTAATATGGTTCACCTTGCAATGAGAGCAATATCCTCTGAGGAACACACACACACACACACACACACACACAAACACACACACACACACACACACCACACACATATATGATTACTGTAATTCTAATACATACAAGAATCTCTACTATCATCATTAAATCCATTTCACACAGAGAGAATCATTCACAATACTGTTGTTTGTCTAACAAGTTCCTTTGACTTTGACAAATGTTTAATTGCATTGTGAGGGTAAAAAAAAAAGAACATTCTGAATCTGTCAGCGGTTTCTTTTATGTGACAGTAGAGCCAGGGCAGCTTTGTCCGACACTGAGCTGTAAATAATTTAGCGGGGAAAAAAGAAGAGGAGCCATCGAGTGTGACAGTTGCCCTTGTTGTTGTGGCGGCTGCCTAACGTGGCCTGTAGGACAACACTGGCAAGGTTATAGTTAATGTAGGCAATGAGAGGAGACGCAACACACCTGACACACACACACACACAGACACACACACACACACGTAACCTATAATTTAATATCTGTGCCTAAGTGCACATCCTCACACATATACAAAAGCATATAATGTCTATATATGCACATACTGTATAGCCTACTGTATGTATAAATACAGTAAATATATATGGATAAAAAAGTCATGCAGTATTTCATTTACAAAGACACACACATGCACACCCACAACTTAAACAATCCATTTTACTATCTTATGTGTACGCACACACACACAGAGAGAGAGAGAGAGAGAGAGAGAGAGAGAGAGAGAGAGAGAGAGAGAGAGAGAGAGAGAGAGAGAGAGAGAGAGAGAGAGAGAGAGAGTTTGTGTGTAATCAAAGACTCCACCTCATCGGGGTAAAGCAGTTCCTTCATGTTGAACACATGAGTGCAGCTCTAAGGTGTCACTGCTGCAGATCCGCAATGAGGCGAAACATGTCGTCCATGAGTGGAGGTGTTTTATCAGACGCAAGAAACTACTTGTATATCAGTGAGCATCGAGCTCTTCCCTGATACCGCCACACGCCAGCATGAGTAGCAGTGGTGTAAAGTAGTTGAGTAAATGTAACTAGTCATTTCATTGATTCTCTTTTTGGCTACTATCAAAGATTTGTGCAACTTTTACTCTCTACTTGACTATATTGTTGAATAAGAATATGTACTCTTTACTCCAGTACAGTTGTGATGATGAGTAATGCAATTTTGCATGACACCAAACTTTTTCTGCAGGAGTTTATGTCTGCCGCAAAATAAGCTATATTGCCATCTACAGGGCATTAAAGGTACTATATATTGTGTGTTTCGCTCTTACTCACCCAAACTTGTCAAGTTATCTAATTTACACAAATGTGAGCGCATTAGCAGGTAGTTGATGAATTGCAGGTGTTTTATATTTGAGATGAGGACATGACTGCAGCAGGTGATGAGGCCAAAAGCAGCACCTACAGTGCAAGCAGTCTTTGACTTAGTTTTACTTAACATAATTGTATTTATCCATTGTACTGACGAGACCTTTCAGAAGGATATTGGTTTAATTGAGCTTAGACTTGAGTAGACGTTTAAGAGGCTGTTGTGTCGACCTTGATTTCTTGTAACGTTGATGTGTTCAGTTTTATTTTGATTTTAGAAAATATACTTGCGATTCCTCTCCTCACAAATCAACTGTTTCTTGTTTTTCACTGGCATACTCTGAGGCCCGGTTTCACAGACAGGGCTTAGATTAAGCCAGGATTAGGCCTTATAGTTCAATTAAGGCATTTAAGAAGTGATTTGTATAAATGTCCTTTAGAAAAAATTACTGATGATTATCTTGACACAAAACAATGGCACTGATACATTTTTAGATATGCCAGTGCAAGTTCAAACATGCAGTTTAGTCTGGGACTAGTTTAAGCCTTGTCTGTTAAACCGGGGGTAAAACTTTTACTCAAGTCCTATTGGAATTGGTGATTTGTAACCTGTAATGTAGTCATTTTCGCTGTAAGATATCTGTACTTTTGCTCATTTATGGTTTTAAGGTACACTTTACACCACTGATGAGTAGACAAGAGTGTGGAGATGATCTCACATCAGTGCTGACTGATTCAATAATGTCTACATGGGATTTATAGTGTTTCTCTGAGAGGATGTTCGGCTAGATGAGGCAGAACTTTGAGCTGAATTATACACAGAATTTGCGTTTCTTGTGATCTAAACAGCATTTGATCTAAAGGCTTCTTCTTAACCCTGTAAAGCCTAACATGTGAAATAATACCATTACAAATAAATAGAACAATGGCAGTTGATTAAACCTTTAGACAAAATAAAAAAAGTTTTTTGAGCATCATATTTTATGGTAATGATATAGTGAGAATATGGAGCCTTTACTCAAAAATATGCTATGTGGTGCAGATATTGATATTTATATGGTCAAAAAGTAAGATGATATTCTGATAGCTTCTATATGAATATCAGTTGTCACTCTATATCTCCCAATAATATGTCTTAGAGATGATATTTAAATGCTTAGTTTTATGATCAAAGCTTTGTAGTTTCAACACATATAATGCAATGCAATAAAATTCTTCAAAAGCCTGATGCATAATATTTGATGCTCACATTTTAACATGAAGTTGCTTCATTCTAGTAAGTGTTCACGTTGAAATACTACTAACAAAACAAAAGTTAATCTTAAGTTTGCTTTTTAAAAATCAGTATTGTATTACGATTTGAAGATGGACGTTTTACTAAAAAGGCTTTTTACTTGCTAAAAAACTATAAACTATCAATCAGACAACAGGAAGCATGTAAGTCATGTTTTTCCAAAAGTTTGGATCATACTGATAACATAGAGGCCTTAAAAATTTGCATATCAAATTTGATACAGTGGCTTTATGGTTACATTCTGTATTTCTTCTTTATTTAGTAGAAAAATGTGTTAAACGTATCCCATGATGCACCTGGTTGATGAATGTTCAGAGTGAGCAGAGCATGTTGAGTATTTCAAAAGTGACAGATGAAAATGTCACTGGAAATGAGTAGTTTTTAATTCAATTGTATTAATTGAACACCTTGTGAACATACTTTATCAGTAGAAGAAATTGAAATAACCTGTTAAACATGAAAGTATTATCCAGTCATTCAGGACATTTCTCCTTATATAGAACTATTTTGGCATAAAGGATTGTTTAAAATTGAGAGAAGAACCCAAGGATTCTACATATAACCTATATATAATTTTCCCCCCTAAGAGGATATAGCAACATGACAGTCTTAGGAAAAACCATGTGGTCTATTTGACTCGGGTGGCATTGTGCTGCTGATCTCTCCTCCCATCCTCCATCCTCTCTGACTTTTAACTCTAAGTACCCCAGCCGAGCTACAGCGGGACACGCGCCCCTCCCTTCACATGACAATGATAGATTTGACAGCAGGAAAGTGTTAATGATGGCGGGCCATGATGGCGGGGGCTGCTTCAACAGCATTTGCATTTCCATTCATCTCTGCAGCATTTATCATTATGAGGTGGCTGCCAGATCTAATTAAAGTGTGAGCTAACAAGGGCGACATAGACGCCCAGCCACTCGCCTCCGAAACACGGGACTGACTCCAGCAGGAAGCACCAAAACCAATTAACTCCCTCGCAAATGAAGTCATCGGAGGCCTCTTTATTAGAATTAGCCAGCGAAGAGGTGCAGAAGAAAGGAAAATAAATAAGTAAAATAACTGGGGATTTGGTGTCATATGCGCTTTATGCAATCATCCCTCTGGCTGATTTGAGCACTTCCCCATAAATGTGACTTGAGAGGTCCAAAATCAATCTCTTATTACATCACTGAATGTAAGTGTGACTGCAATATATGTGTCATGGACTTCAAAATGTGTTAGGGGTAAGCTAGATTTTTACACTTGGCAGATTGTTGCTGAAGTTAAAAAAGTGAATTTAAAACAAGTGACAAAATTTTACGTGAATTGTTATGAAAAAAAAATACAAAAAATAATAGTTTAAATTTTAATATTAAATATATATTTTCAATAACTCTAAAACTGCAAGAAAATCAAAGCCATAAATCTAGACAAGTTGTGTTTCAAATTATATCTTGATATCTAAAAAAAATGAGCTTTCAGTAAGATATTGTTTGGTTGCAGTACCAAAAGTTTCCACTAGATGAAATTCGTCTCCCATTCATTTCCAATGTGGTTATTTTTGACCATGAGGAGCCCAAGTGTGACTATTTTTTTACAGGACCATTTTACCTTTTCGAATCATGTTCATGATTTGTGTGTGTGTGTGTGTGTGTGTGTGTGTGTGTGTGTGTGTGTGTGTGTGTGTGTGTGTGTGTGTGTGTGTGTGTTTGTGTGTGTGTGTGTGTGTGTGTGTGTGTGTTTGTGTGTGTGTGTGTTTGTGTGTGTGTGTGTGTGTGTGTGTGTGTGTGTGTGTGTGTGTGTGTGTGTTCGTGTGTGTGTGTGTGTGTGTGTTCACATAGCAAGTGCCAAAACCTTTACCAAGTTTCGTACTATTCCAATGAAGTAAAAAAATTCTAAAAAACAAAACGTAAACACTAGAGCACCAGAAACTAGCGCCAGAGGGTTAAGAATTAAAAAATGCATTCATTTGATTGATTTGTAATGTGTTTAAAATAAACGCTGTACTTTTAAAGTGTCTATTCATCAAAGAATTGTAGGGGAAAACATTTATGGTTAATATGAAGCAGCACAACTGTTTTCAACACTGATAGTAACGATAAATGTGTCTTGAGTTAATTCAATAGATAAACTGATGTCTGGCAAACACATGAAAATCCGCCTAGCAATTTCTTTAAAACTCCTTATCCAGTAATTCTGAACGACTGCAAAGGTCATGGGACTATCCCAGAAATTCACTGGTCACAAAGTGTGGGAAGTCTTTTCTCATCATCATGGAATCTGTTTTGTGGGACAACAAAGCTTATCCTGGGAACGAGAGCAGGGCTGGTTGTGAGGATGTTACAGTGGCATCCTCGATTTATCAACAGCCCAGCAGGTCATGGGTGAGTGTGAAAGGTGCCATCCTTCACCAGGGATGGATGCCCACAGAGGCGTCCATATGTAAAGCTTTCCCAGCCAAAACCCCAGGCTGCTGCGCACTGGTCAGCCTCACCTCCAGACCGCACATGGGACACGGGACGCGCTACCAGTGCACAAGAGACGGATCCGCTCCACCACACCGCCAAAATGAGTTATGTCACGTTCTCCAAAGACATTAGGATGAAAAATGAGATGCCGGCGGATCGTGGAAATGAGCGATAACATACAAGCTAAATATTTTAACATACACTTATTGTGATTCACCTCTTAATCAGATCCCACTTAAAACAAATCTTTCCATTGCTCTATAGCTTCTTATAGCAGAAAAAGGTTATTTCGATTATTAAGATATTATTCACACTACGAAAACAATGGTTCTTTTAAGAACTGTTCACTGAAATGTTCTTTGGGAAACAAAAATGGTTCTTCTATAGCATCAAAACAAAAAAAAGTTGTTTTGGAAACTTGAAGGGATAGTTCATCCACACATTTATATCCCGTCATTGGTTGCTCACTCTCATATCGTTCTAAACCTATGAGACTTTTGTTCATCTTTGACGAATTTTACGAGGTGGCTAATTTGTACGAATTCATACAACCTCACTCGTACGAATTAGTACGATTTTTGGTAAATCGTATTTATTTTTTGCCCAATTCGTACAAATGACCTACCCCTGACCCCGCTTCTAAACCTACCCATCACTGGGGTTTAGAAAATCATACGAATTCATACAAGTGAGGTCTACGAATTTGTATGAATTAGCCACCTTTTATTCACTCGTACGAATTTGTACGAATTGGATATTCTTAATGAAATCTGAGATATTTGTGTCCCTCTCTGTCACTCACCCAAAATGCTTCAAAATGTCAGAGATCGTAAAATAAATCCAAGCAGTTTAGTCCTTTGGAGACACAATCGCTTTATATGATGAACAAATTTAATTTATGCCTTTATTCACATACAGTCGTGCTCAGAATTAATGGTACCCCTGGTAAATATGATCAAAAATGGCTGGAAAAAATAAATCTGCATCATTTATCCTTTTGATCTTTCATTCAAAATATTGGCAAAAATCTAAACTTTCATTGAAGTAAAAGAATAGAAAGTGGGGGGAAATAACATTATGAAATAAATGTTTATCTCCAAAACACGTTGGCCACAATTATTGGTACCCTTTTATTAAATACTTATTGCAATCTCCTTTTGCCAAGATAACAGCTCTGAGTTTTATCCTATGATGCCTGATGAGTTCGGAGAACACCTGACAAGAGATCAGAGACCATTCTTACAGAATCTCTCCAGATCCTTCAGATTCCCAGATCCATGTTGGTGCTTCTTCTCTTCAGTTCACTCCACTCATCAGGTCTGGGACGGTCATGGCAGAAGCTTCATTTTGTGCTACTTAACACGTTTTTGTGTTGATTTTGATGTTTGTTTTGGATCGTTGTCCTGATGGAAGATCCAACCACGGCCCATTATACGATTTCTAGCAGAGGCTGTCAGGTTTAGATTTTTTATCTGTTGGTATTTGATAGAATCCACGATGCCATGCATGTATCTGAACAAGAAGTCCAGGACCTCCAGCAGAAAAATATGACCACAACATTAAAGATGGTATATTAAACTGTACACATGGGGTACTTTTTATCCTTGTGTGCACCAAACCCATCTTGCATGTTTGCTGCCAAAAAGCTATTTTTTAGTTTCATCTGACCACAGAACCCTGTGCTGTTTGAAGGTCCAGTCATGTCTGACAACTGAATTTGCTGGGGTTTGTTTTTGGATGAGCAAGGAGGATTTTTCTTGAAAACCTCCCAAACAACATGTGGTGATGTAGGGGTTGTTCAATTTTTTTTTAATAGGCTTTCTGAACCCAAGACTCAACTGATCTCTGCAATTCTCCATCTGTGATCTTTGGAGAGTCTTTGGCCACTCAAACTTTCATCCTCACCATGCATTAAGACAATATAGACACACGTCCTCTTCCTGGCAGATTTGTAACATCTTTAGTTGATTGGAAGTGCTTAATTATTGCCCTGATGGTCAAAATGGGGATTTTCAATGCTTTAGCTATTTTCTTACAGCCACTTTCTATTTTGTGATGCTCAACAATCTTTTGATGCACATCAGAACTATATTCTTTGGTTTTACTCATTGTAATGGATGATTAAGGGAATTTGGCCTTTGTGTTTCCCCATATTTAAAACATGGGACATGCAAAACAAGAAGTCATGGCTGGACAATTTCATGTTCCTAGTCACCCTTGTGTGCAAAAAAAAGGTAAATATGAATGGGAATATACTTAAGAGATATTTTACTCGTAAACAATTCTAGGGGTACCAATAATTGTGGCCAACTTGTTTTGGAGAAAAACATTTATTTCATAATGTGATTTCCCCCACCACTGTCAATTATTTTACTTCAATGAAAGGTTCGATTTTTGCCAATTTTTTGAATGAAATATCAAAAGGATAAACGATGCAGAATTATTTTTTTCAGCCATTTTCATCATATTTACCAGGGGTACCATTAATTCTGAGCACGACTGTATAAACATTGATTTATTAACATACATATAACCCATCGCATATGTTAAACGGAAGCTCAAGCAAGAAGAGGAACAAAAGTCTTATGGTTCGGAACAACATGAGAGTGATTAATTGATGACAGAATTTAATTTTTTGGATGAACTATCCCTTAAAGATGAAGAAAAACATGTCTTGCATAGTAAGAAAAGTGCCTCGTGTGATAAACATCGTGTCTACTAATGCAACAAATTACGACTGGCTGTTTTAGCCACTGAAGTCACGCGGTCATTAATGTTAACAAGCTGAGGAACAAAAGTCAGCTCTTGAAAAAACGAGAGAGAGAGAAATGAAAGAAAAACAACTTTAAACATCTTGTTTTCCCTGGCTGCCTTTTGTGATAAGATGAGGCTGTAACCTGAACTTGCTTGCCCTTCTGCCATATGTTCCAGGAAGCACAGACTCTTCACCACCAGAGAGGGGCCCTGAATTATTGATTAATGATTAGCAAATGCAATAGAAATGTTAGACTCTATGTTGTGTGAGCGAGAGAGAGAGTGTACGTGTGCGCACGCGGCATGTGTTTGGCAAAAAGGACTGCGTGGAGTCGGCGGTCTGTGGACTAGAAAGGGGGGACCAAATTCATTATTGATAGCAGGACAAAATAGCTAGTGTGGGAGGTGGAGAGCACTAGGTGATTTCAGGCCTGTATTGATTACTGGAAACAGCAGGAGGTGAGTGTAGTGTGACAGACTGAACACAAGCTGACAGCAGACTGACTGGCTGTCATAGGCCGTCCTCTCGCTCTGGAAACCCTCGCAGGCCAGGTAAGCATTGTCTGGGGCCCATTGTCCCTAAACCGAGCTCTTCAGCGGATGGGATCTCATTTGGCCACGCTGAAAAGTGTCATAGGCAGCGGTGAATATTGAGCAGTGGTCATACGAGAGCCTTTTGGCTTTTCATTTGGATGGGACACAGAATAAGATTTCACGAGGCGAGTTACACAAAACTGCACTTCAGCTACATGCAGCGGCATAATGAATGCCATTGCATTCGATTTAAAAATAGAAATGACACTTGATTTGATGTTCAAAAACATAAAACATAAATAAAGCATTTTTTCAAGATTTACGTATTTCAATTAATAGTAAAATTCCATCAAATTGAATTGAATAATCCTTACATATTATATTCATATTATGAGTAATGAATCTTAAATCAGTGAAAAATAGAGCTTAATAATTATTAACATTTTGTATAAATCTTGAACTTAAATTTTTACATTTTCCTTTTTTTTTTTTTTTAAATTAATACAAATCACATAAACTAAATGTTCCATTCCCTTATTCTATTAAGATATAATCTAAATGTTTTATTAAGGTCTAGGTTTAAAAAAAAAAAAAATAATAATTCGTTATGTGAACAATATGTGAGGATAATTCAACTTAATTTGATGGAATTTCACTGTTAATTGAAATGCGTAATATATATATATATATATATATATATATATATATATATATATATATATATATATATATATATATTCGTTTTTATTTTTTATATTTTCCTTTCTCATTATAATTTCAGTCATCTTTTTGGGTGTTTTTGTCATTTTTTTAATATGTCTATATCGTTTTTATTTCAGTTATTTTAGTGCATAAAATAAAACTAAATGGAACTGAAAAAATGGTTTGACAACTTTCTGAAATAAAATAAGCTTAAGTGTCGAGGAAAGGAAAATGTTTTCAACTAAAATCTCTAGACAGACAAAAGTTTGTTGTGTTTGAAATGCTAAACCAATAGATGTAGTGTTGAACATGAAGACAGTCAGTATCGTGTGTTTGCGGTTAGTGGCTCATGTTAATAGATAATGTGATGCATTACACCCAAGGTTATTTTGCTTGGACACCTGTGTGAACTGAGAACATACATCCAGTAAAAATCAGCAAAACATTCAAATACACTGAGACTTCAACAATGATGGAGTGAAGAGAAAAGATGTTGAATCTTTCCATTGCACAAAAGGTTATTTCTAGTACAAAAGGGGGTATGCTTGTTTCTTTCTATGGCATCACTGAGGAAAAAAAAAAAAAAAAAACTTTTGGAAACTTTATTATATATTTGACATCCCCAAAAATGAACATTCTGTCATTTGTTCAATCTCATGTCGTTCTAAACCAATAAGACTAATGGATATTTTACAAAACATTAAAATGCTATAGAGCTCAATCCCGATTTACTGCTCAGATCTGATTTTTTTGTAGTTTTTGTATAGCTGTTCACATTGTTGTTTAAAATTCGGCCAATATCAGATTCCAGTATGAACAGATCATGTTCCTGAACTGATCCGCATGTGCAAAAGAACGATAAAAAGATATTGTACAGCAGGATGTCATACGTAAGTAAACACGGAGAAACAATAAAACGATTACGCGTTTATTTATAGCATGATCTGCCTCGGAAGCCAGAGAATTTATGCGCAGGTGATATAAAAAACAAAGACGAGGATGTGAAAAAAGAGAGCAGAGTTTTGAAACATTTATGATATGAGGGATTCCAAGTCCTCATGTTCCCTTTCGTAAGGGAACTCCCGCTGCATCGATACTCGCATCGATACTCGCAGCTTTGGGGAATGCCTTCGGCATATAGCATCTGAAGTCAACTATGGAATTATTCCAATCTCGATTGGTGTAGCGTCATTACGTCACTCGTGACGTCGCATGTGACGGTGATCCGGAAGCTTTAAAAGGTCACAGGAAACAGTGAATGTCAACTTCTGGTCTTCAGCAAGCGTTCTGTGTCAACCTGTTTGTCTTATTTGGTGTTGTCTGTCACTCTGATATATATATATATATATATATATATATATATATATATATATATATATATATATATATATTATGGCGAACAATAGGGAGAAACTATTAAGACAGTGTGCGTCCCCTTGCCCGCATTATTTAAGCGAAGGTGACACACACTCACTCTATGTAGTTTGTCTGGGTGCGGAGCATGCACAGGCAGCGCTCGAGGGCGCTGTCTGTCGAGGCAGCACGGCGTCTGCATTCATGGGGATCGCAGAGGGAGGTAGTGGATGATGTTGAGACGGCTTCGGCCCTTTCTCAGCAACCTGAAGCTAGCTCCATGGGTCCCGCTCAGGGTGCGGAAGCCCGCATAGCAGCTTCTTCCGCCCGTGAAACGGACCCGGTGCTCAAATTATCTGGTTCCGAGGAGCTGGATAGTTTGAGCATCGAGGCAGGAGAATGTGAGGATTCGCCAGCCCATTCCCCAGCCTTTGAGGAGCTGCTAGAGGTTGTGACTAGAGGCGTGGCAAAGTTAAAAATCGATTGGCCACCAGAAAAGCGACAAAGAAAAGTAAACTAGATGAGCGCTTCCTGCAGGCTCGGTCACAGCCTCTATGCTGAGGTGTCGAGATTGAGGAATAAGCCCTTCTCCTCACGGTTAACTGGCCCCAATGTACATTTATATTCTACTATAATGGGTGCCAGGGAGGAGGGCTATGGGATGATGCCCAGCGTTGAAAAGACATTCGTCTCACATCTCTCCCCTGACGTCGCATCATCCCTGCGGGCTCCTGCGCTTCCCACCAAGCCCTGCCGTACAACATCGGCCTTGGTGGGGAAGGCATATATGGTGGCAGTTCGGGCTGGTAGTTGTCTGCATACAATGGGGCTGTGGCAGGCATACGAGGCCGACCTCCTCAAAGAGATGGACGAAAGCGGGGAGGTCGCCTACGTCGACATCCGCGAGATGTGTTGTGTGGCCGACTTGTCTCTCCGTGCTACCAAGGAGACCGGTCCATGGCAGCACTGGTAGCCACAGAGAGACACCTGTCGCTGAACCTGTCGGGCATCGGGGACAAGGACAGGGCTTGTCTCCTCGATGCCCCAGTTTCGCCGTCGTCGATAGGTTTCAGAAGGCGAAACAACAGTCAGCTGCATTCAAAGAGCTCATACCCCGCCGTCGTTCCAGGTCTCGTGGGTCTGCTGCCAGGGGGCAGTCCCAGGAGACCGCCGCCAGCTCCTCACACCTGCTGAGGCAGAAGGAGAGTGTTGCTTCTCGTGCTCCCTCGCAAAAGGCCTGGAGCCAGAGGCAACTGTCTCAGCTGAAGCCTTCTAAGCCGAAAACAGATCGGAGGACTGTTATTCAGGCTAGGAAGGCTTCGGCTAAGAGGCCTTGACGTGATGTTCAGGCCTCTGAGGGCGCTCCCCCTTACGTGGGCATTATGAAACTTCGCCCCGCGAAGCCCTCAGGAAATCAATGTTGCTTCCCGCCGCCAAGTACGCCTCGGGACGCATCGACTTCCAGCGAATGTATTGCACACAGTGTTCCTCTAACATCTATAGCCCTGACACATTCACTACCTCTCACGAGGCCTGTAGAGAAAATTATTCGGTTAGTTTCTGCCAGAAAATCTCTTATGGAAACTATGGGTCTGGCCCCTGAGGGGGACCATTTCATAAATAGGTGCCATTTCCACTGAGGTGGTTAGATCATCCTCTCTAGAACCCCACTCTACTAGGAACTAAATCTTTTTTTTTAAAGTTAGGGACAGCTTTGAACCCATCCTGTTCTCTAGCGGGATCGCCCGTTCACGTTTAGGGCCTCTGTGGCAGCCCCAGTACCCTCCGCAAGCCTCTAAGGGTGAGCATGTAGGGACATTTCCACTAAAACGCCATGTTCCTGTAGATTGGAGGATGAATCCCGTCATCCAGGGTTATCCCTGGCACCCGTCATGTCCTGTGGAGAGATATATCAGATATATGAATATATAAGTATATATAAGAATCTATTGAGTCTGCTTCCTGCTCGTCCTACTCCCTGGAAGAGCGTTGGTGCTGCCCCCTCTTACTTAATGGCGTGGGAGCCACTCTACCTAAATTTTGCCTCGACACTGATTTGCCTGTAGGCAATATCATGATTCTTCAGGTAATCCATCCTCCATCGCATGTGTCGGATGGTCAAGGTCGTAGCCTTGAAGGCCCCTATGTTAGGCCTCGGGCTGAGAGGAGTTAGATCTATCTAGATATGTATCTAGGGCTAGGAGCTATCCCCCTTTTTTCAGTTAGACAGTTGGTGATCTGCGGAATCCTCTCCTAACTGATGTATGAGGTGCGCTTTTGCCTTCATCTAATATTTCTTTACTGTCTGGGGTTCCCATCCATGGGGTCCGTTGAGCCACCAGCTCCAGACCTCCCCTTCTTTACACCAAATCTTACGACAATCTAGGTTGTATATGCCTTCTCATTCCTATCGTCCATGAGTGTGCCAGATGCTTTACACCAGTGCGTATTTCTCTCAGTATGGCGGCGTGGGTATTCGTTCCTCAAAGCATAGAGTATCGATGCAGCGGGAGTTCCCTTATGAAAGGGAAGGTCTCGAGTTACTGTTGGAACCCTCGTTCCCTAAGTAGGGAACGAGACGCTGCATCCCTCGGCCAAACTTTTCGCACTCCTCAGAATGACTTGCTTTGACCTATTAGAAGCTGACATTCACTGTTTCCTGTGACCTTTTATAGCTTCCAGATCACCGTCACATGCGACGTCACAAGTGATGTAATGACGCTGCACCAATCGAGATTGGAATAATTCCGTAGTTGACTTCAGACGCTACATGCCGAAGGCATTCCCCAAAGCGCCGAGTATCGATGCAGTGTCTCGTTCCTTACTCAGGGAACGAGGGTTACAATAGTAACCCAAGACGCTTTTCTTGTATATAGAACTGTCACTGTAATACTTATGAGCTCTGATACATCACTGTCCTTCACTGACTACCTTTTGCAACTTGATCTTGATAACTTCGGGTATGTAAAATCTGACTCCCATGAGCACAGAATTGTGACGAATGTTGATCAAATAAAGATCAATAAAGCAAATAAAGATCAATACTGCACAATAAGGCCTATGTGTTTCCATAAATAATTAAAAAATACTATTTGGCCAGTGCAAAAGATTGAGAAAAATATATTTGATTTATTTATTCAAAAATAAGGCAAGGATAGGCTACTAAATGATTTTTATCAATGTGACGGCACATCTGTATCTCATATCTTCCTAATGTCTTGTACATGGTATCACGTGGATGAATATGCATATGCAAATGATATGCAGATGAGGATATGCATAAAACGAGGCATTGAAAGCTCCATATATGTTTATTTCAGGGAGGAGACGGGGTGGAGACGCACGTACGCACAATCTTCCGCTGATTGGGTTTTATAAAGGGAATTTTGCACAGGTTCTGCTGTACGGTACGCACCGTTTTATAAGTCTGAATATTTTTTGCCGTGCACCATTTTTGGTTTTCAGGCACACGTACACTTTTAGTAAGGGTCCTACACACAGTTTTATAATTTGTTTAAATATTTATTTAGGACCAAATATGGAAGTGGCCCAAATCGGAATTGAATAGATCAGATTCCATGTGGTTTGTGCTGTTCACACTGTCCTGAGAACAACAGATCAGATCTGAGTCACATATGAGTGAAAAAAATTGGATTTGGGACGCATTTGCTTGCAGATGAGAAAAAGAGAAAATATGTTGCATTTGTGACACACAGATACAGACACTTGCTTTGATATTGTGTATCCAAAGCATTTTGATGTATTCAAGTATTAAAACACTTTCTGGGCCACTGTATTAACTAAATCATAGCCTAAGCTAATGCACAAATTAAAGTATAATGTAAAAAAACGTTTTCCTTGTGGTCTATCTAACAGTTTTGCTTTGACATAATTTAACTGTTTTTAAGCATATTTTTATTTCTTAAGTCTAACCTTCATGACTTGATTATGTTAATAAATATTAACCGACTTCTAGCGTACATGTTTCAGGTAACCTGACTTCACAGCTCTCTCCTTCACCTGAGTTGACTCATCTCGTAATGAGCTCCTTCAACACGCTGAGCTACAGATGCAGATGCCTCCAGCACAGTCACAACCCTCACAATCGCTTCCTTTTCATAGCAGAAATATGGAGACGCCGCTGGCCTGTTTGAGATGATATATTGGGCTGTAATAACACTTGATCATCACATTTGAGTCTAACTGAATTATGGGTAAGAGGATCGGGTTGACATATGTTTCAATATCGGTGAATGATGCATTATTCTCCGCCAAGCAATGGATTTAATGAAATATAAATGTCCATTAATCCTCAGTTCACGCAATCAGTGAGCGAGGACCGAGCCGGCTGTTCACTCACTAACCACGGGAGATGAGCTGCCATCACTGGACAAAGAGAAAGTGCATGGGGCGAAGAGTAAAAGTGAAGGAAAACAGAGCAAAAGAGAGCAATGATTATGATTGAGAGCAGAGGCAATGTGCCACTATGGGATGTGACGTTTACAAAAGTGTAACAGTTCAAAAAACAACATTATTACATTTTCAGATGAATCTCAATGCCATGATGCCAGGCTGTTGCTTTGTGGGTAAAAAATGACACATTATTTGAGGCATCATTCAGGTATGTTGCATAAAAAGTGCAGGATGAGTCACATGCCAAAATGCACTAGTTTAAAAACAATAATTACCCTAAACATTCACCTTAATCGCAGAACAAACTGCTGAGGTATCTTTACACATGAAATCAATAAATCTAACAGACACAGTTAAGATGGGTGTGACCCATACTTAAACACATTCACTATTTACACTCAAAGTTTGTATGTGTAGCATACGCACGTGTATCTCATAAGAATATAAAGTAAATGATAAAATCATGTCCACAAACCAGTGTTAGCACGTGAGTTTTAACAAGCGTGACTCCCGGGTAAACACAGGCAAATTTGAATCAAACATCAATATTAGCATATACAGTAGCTGGAGAAAAACAGTGCCTTTCCTTAACGTTATTATAATGACACACAAAAATAATGAATAAACAAATCCCGATATACAGGAAGTATAAAACAGTTAGCATACTTGCCCGTGAGGCCCGTCTCTCTGCTGTTTAGTTGATCAAATCAGCCTCATCCTGCATTTTCCACACTATGATTAATAAAACACTGCAGCAACATATCTCTAGTTCTGCACCGAGTACAGTGAACACAATTTATAGTAGGTCTAGTTGCTATTTCTGCATGTACTGTGTGGAATATTTACTTTTTATTTTGTCCTGAGGTGACTATAAGAGCTTAACTCTGGTGTGATTTTTCCATTGCTTTTTTCCCATCCACCCAAGTACTAACCAAACAAAACCCTACTTACCTTCCAAAATCAGACGAGATCAGCTATATCCCTGAAGGTCTACAGAGTGATGCAGGGAAGACGTGCTTTTGTAGGCCAAAACCCACGAAACTAGCTGCATTTTGCACTTCCGGTTCCATCATCAAGTCTATGGTTTTTTTGGGAGGGGTTTAATGCCTGAAATAGAGTCCATGGTTAACACAACCTCAAGATATTTTCACGTCGACATAAACAAGTGAAACCCCTTTGTGTTTTTTTCAATTCTTTTACTTGTCTAGAAAAAGGCAGTTGCAAACAAGTGTCTAAATGGGACTACAGAAGTTGTCAGACATTAAACATCATCATGCATATCCAGTCTAGTAGTCGCTTTGTGTTTATTACTGCACTCTTACAAACTATTCTAACTAATTGTTTTGTTTTTTTTGACTGAAAAGTCTTAAAGAGTTGTCGGAAGCTTAATGATGGTGAAGTTGAAGTCATGCGGCTGTGGTGTAGTTCGTTTATAGCCAACATTTAGCTTTTTTTATTTTTGGTGATTGTATTCATGATTCAAAATTCATGAAAGTTGTGTCCATTTGTGAAGAATATCAAGATGAACAAAACAATTGAGAATCATAAACTATTGTTGGTCACAAAGCTTATTTTCTGCAATAATCCAAAAGAAAATGGAAAAATCCTTTTGGGTTTTTGTCGAGGGAACCGGGGTGATGCTGACTTACGGGTCGGCCAACAAAACAAAAAAAAATCACTGTGGCACTCTATGGCCATTAGTCCCATAGACATGTATACATAGATTCCACATCTGACCCCTCCAGACATGTCGACGCGTCCGACTTCTTGCAACATTTCAGATGCTGTCGTCACTCTCAGTAAAAATCAATGAGTTTTCCAAGATGTCACAACATTGCAGCCTCTGGTTGTAAAAAAAAAAAAAAAAAAACACCACGATTTAAATTCCTGAAGATATGGGATAACCTTCACAGGTGAGAATGTGTTGGTTTGTGTTTTTAAATACATTAACTCATTACAGATTTTTAAACTATAGTAACATTTTAATGTTATGTTAGCTAACGCCTTCGTCTTGTTGTATTGTGTTAGTTTAGCAAAATCATCTGCTGAAGTCTGTTGCAGATATAGATATTCACACATGTGTATAACTACGGTTGCAGACATACACAAGTGTTCACAGACCATTCCAAGAGCGGCCCAGAGAAACCGCAACTGAGGCATCTACAGTATGTATTTCTACTGCTAGTCCAGTGTATTTTCTTTTTTTTCCCTTTTTTATTGAAGCACAGTGGGATTTGTCACTTGTGCAAAACCACCAGGATCCAGGACAGCTGGCACAAATTAAGGTGTAGTTCGTCATGTACGTATTCAGCACTCGGCTCTACAGTGGGCCAGACCTGGGCATAATTTATTGACTAAAGATGGAGTCAATAGATCCTGAAGCACACTTAAACCCAGACAGCAGTGATTACAAGGAGTTGAGCGCACGCCCCAAACTCCCTCCTCGCCCGTATGTATAGCTTACGTCTATAATAAATGTTATCTCTTCATGAGAGGGGTAAGCTGTCAACTTGATTAAAGACGCTGATGAGCATCTGAGTATCTGGCCAAACACACTGAGATATGCAAAAATACAGTCTGTTGTGTCGGGTTCTTGTTTGAATGTAATCGTCACTGCTTTTCTGCATCATTGCTTCTAGATTTCAATGCAGCACACTGAGTTACTCAGATAACAGCACAGTTATTATGTTGGCAGTTATTACAGAGCTTTGATTCTGAACGTTATTCATGTTTATGTAATTGTATAAACAAAATGCACAGCAAATTTCTAGCGGAGCCACAACGTCTGACTTGCATTGTAAAACGACATTTGCAATTCAGCAGATGCATGTTGGATTCATAATAGTGGCAAAGGACCCAAAATAATAGTAATTATAAAAACAATAAACTTGAAACAGTGATTTTATTTCTTCAGTTATGTTCTTTTCTCATTTTTTAACGCACTGTTATTAAAGTGTCAGGTTTCATGTCTTCCACCTGAGTGCCCAATCCTCTTTTGTCCTTTTAAATGTTAACATTAGCTAGACAAGAGTGCGGCTTCTTCACCTGCTCTGTTATCTTGTCCGCTATCTTTGAACGGGTGTTAAAAACAGGCGCAGTTGTTTGTAACGAATATGTCTGCTTTCCCGAGCCGATCCGGTGGCACTGTAAACATGACGCGGGTTAACATGAGACCATGTGGAACCTAACGCCCGCTGTGGGCGACTGCTCCTCATCTCTGCTTGCATATCACAAGTTAAAAAGCCCACATTATATCACCTTTCCGGGGTAACCTCACTTCCAGTAACCAGTCTCACCTCAAACTGACACTGAGCCAACGAGACAACACACATAGCAGTTACAGGAGGAGTAACAGTAGAAACAGTAAGTTAGCAATGACAGAGAGTAAACTGCAGACCCCCCCCCCCCCCCCCTCCTGCATAAAAGTAATATCAATTATCACATTGTGCAGCTCCTGTCCATGACCCTCCCATACATATTTGAACTTTGAACTCAATTCATTGTCTTATTCACACAAATATAAGCTGAAATGCTGAAATAAAGCCCTAGTTGTATTTCATTTAATATGGTCAACTGTATGGAAAGCCATTGGGGGAAAAAAAAATGCATACTTTTAAAAAGGATATTTATTATGGAAATAATATATATATATATATATATATATATATATATATATATATATATATATTTAAATATGCTTAACTGCAAACTAAATGCAATGTTTTCATACTCTCAATTGCACATTTATAATAAATGCAATTAGTTCTTTATAGTGTTTTTGTCCCACTTAAGCCTTATGTACTAATTTCATAAAATTACTTCTATTTTCTTTGAAATATGGTTACTGACAAGCATGGTCAACTAAAATATATTTTAATGTATGTTTTTATTTAAACCTGTACAGTACATCATATATTCAAACACATTTGCAATTACACATTTGTAATTATGAAGTTACAATTGAGTACATTTAATATGTATTAACTTTAACTGTAATGTTGGACATGCTACGGTTAAAAATTATAAGCAAGTGCTTTACATGTGCTTTGGTATGACAGTCAACACATCTAATTAAGTGTACTTCTTTAAAGCGTGGCAAACGGTTATCAAAACATGATATTTTATTTTGACATTCTTACAAAGTTCACTCAAGTCTTAAAGCAGCACTATGCAACTTTTCTACCTTAACCGAACAGCTTCGGAGTCATTGGAATGGTTATATTACTTTTTTCGTCTCGCACCCCCCTATCGCATGTGAGTGGAAAAAACACACTTGCAACTTTGAGCCGGCGGGGCGCCGCAGCATCAGAAGGTGTCACGTGATATCAGGTCTTGCGATGTAACAAATTGCTTTACTGCAAAAAAGATCTGATAAAATTAGCATCAAACAGAAATAACCCGGCGCCGTATACATGTGGTGTTCAAGGCGCACATACAATACAGACTGCCGACAGTTCAACAGGGAGCGCACAGGTAAAAAAGTTGCATAGTTCTGCTTTAAATGTGTTAAGAAACAGTGAGCTCTAGTTAAGTAGCGTTAATACTATATTGTCTGCAAGCATTTTTTTTTTTTAAATATCATTTTGAAGGTTTGAGGTACACTTCTTTTTTCACAAGGGAAGAGATCCTGAAGATAAAAAAAAAAAAAAAACTTTTGTGTTTTACTGAGAAAAAAGTGAAGACGTGTTATATGTATTTGAATCTATACTGTGATGAAGAGTCACTTCTTGGGGTGAAGTATTCCTTTATCAATGATACATTTGAGATGTATTTCATCTACTCTCATTGTGTCTACAATACATGTAATACATCCATAATTCAGCCCTGCGTCAAAGCTGTACAAGCCGCACCGTGTGCTGAACTGAAGTGTATTGTATCTGTTAGTAGCTTTCTGTCCCTGTGTGAGTTTGGATTGACATCAGCCTCTGTAAAGTTAACCTGGGACACATGTGGCTCTGTCGAGCAGCTGTCCAAATCAATTTTGCGGTTGTAGTGTACACACATGCCCGGGACACACTCCGTTCCAGACGGTGAGCCTCAGTCCTCTTCCCAGGGGCTCTGAGGGTGGGGTCATCGCTCATGACGGCTCCATAGTCCCACATCAACACACACACACACACACACACACACTCACAAGCGTCTGCCAACACACACGCACACACACACTGATTTGACTTTATTCCTCTAAAGACATCCAAAGGCATGTTCTTTGTGTCAAACATGTTCTATTCTTAAACAATCTACCAGAATAATGTTTTATGTATTTTAATATTATAAACATGCTATTTCACTGTAAGTCACTTGCCTATTGCTCTTTAGTGAGTCCATCTATTTTGTTACACACTACATTTACATACTGAGCAAATCATTGTAATATTATTATTAAAATAAATACATTAATATACTGAACAGCTTTTTTTTATTTTACCTTACACTTTAGTAGTTTTGTTTTGTGCTTTTCTTAGTTTTTACCTTAAATAATTTATATAGCTTTAATTTATTTATTTTTGTCAGTTTTATTCATTTTCGCACTTGTTTTATTTCAGTTAGTTGTCAAGGCAACATTTATATTTTCATTAATAAAAACTAATATTTTTATTTTAACTTTTTTTCATTAATAACAGTACATTTTTAATTGAGTTTGTTTTAGTTTTAGTTAACAATGAAAACAAAAAAAAATGCAAAAAACAACTCCTATTCAAGTTTAATATAAAACTACTATCACTTTAGTAATTTGTTAATTGATTCTGCTGCAAAGTGTAACACTCTCAATCTGTAACATTGATTTGTCAGCATCACAACTAGCAACATTAGTTCAACTGTTGGTTTTAGTTATAGGGGGGGGGGGGGGGGGCTATCAGTTTTTGTCTGACCAATGGTAGATCGGGGTTCAAGAAAGCCACTAGGTGTGTTCGACTTGAAGCGGCGCTGCTCAGATCGATAGGTGTGGTGAACGTGATTTCACCAAGTACCACATGTTCCTGGATCAACATTTTTGTTGATCCTGGATCAACTTTCCAATCAACTAATCAGATTTGAGGGACAAGTTTACAGTTTATGTCAAGTTTAGGCTTAGAACCAGGGTGAGGTACTTAAACATCAGTGTTATTCACCTATCATTACCCTCTGATTTTAAGGAAAAGTTATGGGTAGGGTTAGGTTTAGGGGTAGGGATTGGGTAAGTAATACATTTTGGGACAGGAATGTTGATCCAGGATCAACAAAATATGTTGATCCAGGAACATGTCTTACTTGGCAAAATCACGGTGACCCGATGGTGATATGACAAAGTCAACCTGGGGTATGACAAAGTAGCGTGAGAGTGATTCGAAAGCTTACAGAACCATCTGCCCTCTAATCGATCTCATGGTACTTTGATGTCATACTCCAATCGTTCTGTGCAGCGTCGCTTCGAGTCGAACACAACTAATGTTTTACAGTTATGTTCAGTCACACTAATGTCACACTTCATTTTAATCCTAAAGATATACTATTCTTGAATGCACGAGTCTACCCAGCACACTGAAAAACACAACAGAAAGGCAAAGACAGATCAAGTCCTGCAGTGTTTTGGGATTTGGTGGATCACATGCCCAGTTGCTTGTCCAGGGAGCATTACATGAGAGGCCAAGCCAAAATTCGCTCTCACTGGATGCTGACAATGAAATCCAGAGGTGACAGGAGCCTAGTGGCTCTGGGAGCTCGTATTGTGCCTGTTTTCCCTTGCAAACACATGCAAACAGAAGCTGATCCCTTCACGCTCAGCCCTGCTGCCGTCTGCATAAGCGCTGGCCGTCTGTCCGACAGCGCTGGGCTTTCGGCTGCCATCTGAGCCATTTTGGAGGATGGACACGGCTGCCTTCCTGATCCGCTGTGGCGAATGCTGAGCTCCTTCACCTGGAGTCCTGCTCACAGATTCACCAGCTTTGAGGTGTAAAAAGTTCACTTGTCATCAGATGACGTCAAGTGTGAAGTTTTACAAACGCACCACTGGGGAGAATGTAGTAACTCATTAAGGGTTTGCAAATATCGAGTTTACCAGCACACTCTCATTAGGAAACATTACTGAATCAAATTTATGACTGCCATGAGATTCAACAAAGTGAGTGAAAGAGGTTATATGTATACACACATGTTCTATGAAAGATGCCCAAGGTTCTCTCTTCTGATTTTCTTTGTACTAGAAAAATAGTTTAAGTCAGTGGATTGTGATGTTGTGCATATAATCTGAGATTATCATCTGAACACAAGTTTATATAGATGTTACGGGGTGGATCTTGTGGATTAAAATCTCACACCATGTCATGAGATGGATGTGATAACTCTTACTGGATGGGGATTTTAATGGGTTTCTTTTTCAAACCTGTGAGCCGACAAGCTCAATTTGAAAATAATGATGCCTGACAAAGCTGAAGCTGGTATAATAGACGTGCTAAAGCACAGCAGAATCAATTCAAGCCAGTCAGATAGAAAAAGGCCTTTAAAATTGTGTAGCGAATTAATTAAGGGGTGACTCATTGAACTACCTTATTGTACACATTGTATTAAAATACTATTAATTAACAAAAGTCATATTCCATGGAGACTGAAGAGTAGAGATGGAATGAAATTGTTAAAGAATTTAGATGTTTCTAACCCCATAGCATAGCTAAAGCCATCATACAGGGATAATTCACCCAAAAGATGACCATTCTCTCATAATTTACTCCTCATGTCATCACAACCCTTTCTTCTGCAGAACATAAAAATAAAATATTTTAAAGAACACTGGTGTCCAAAAACATTGGAGCCCATTGACTTCCATTGTAAGGATACAAGAAACACTAAGACATTTCTCAAAATATCTTTGTTTGTGTTCCACAGAAGAAACAATAGTCATACCGGTTTGGAAGGACATCAGGGTGAGACAAAATTTTTATTTTTGGGAGAACTACCCAACCCAATGAATCGGGTCACTGTATGCAGAAGTACATAAACAAAGGATCCAGTTTTTGCCCAACGCCCTGCAGCCAGCGAACTGAAGGGAATTGTTTCCTCTAAGGCCTCAGGCAGGCCCTCAAGGAGCCCTGACTCTGCACCAAAGATAAACGCTTTTGTCTCAAGGAGCTGCTCCTCCAAAACCCAGTGAAGTATGTATGAAACCAGTTAGTAACTTCTCTGATGTAAAGTCGCAGCTCCAGAAGCATTTATGGAAAGATCACATCATACGCACAAGTCTTCGCAGCGCAGGTCTTTTCTCGAGTGTGTCGTGTTATTCAGATGTTAAAAGCCCTGCTGGATGTTTTCTTTGAAGCTAACTTGATTATGATGAAAGGGATGATTTTGGTGAAACAGTTTTTCTTAGACTCACAGAAGCAACTATTAGTGATCTGAGAACATCATTACAATCACAGAGCGTCTTGTCTTTCCAAGATCATTCACCACAAATGAATTCACACCAGAAATAATGAGCCCTGCGTGTCAATTAACAAAAGAAAAGGAGAGGAAACATGAATATTTACATAGTTAAGAAAGCCTGGCGTATTGGAAAGAGTACGAATGCAGCAGGTCTTTCATTGTTTTCCCGTTACCCAGATCAGATTTGGAAACACTGGTACAAGTCCCACAGGACAAACATCTTCTCTGCCCTCGCGGTTGGAAATAAGGGGAGATACACAGAGCCTTTGTTTGCTGTACATTTTAAGATCTTGATATTTGCATCTTTTTTCACATCAAACACAATGAATGTCAAAGAGCTAATTACACACAGGTACACACACTTATGGGATCTTCAGCAGGGAAAGATTTTAAACCAAGTTTCTGTTAAACCCAAAGCATGCTTAGTTTTTTTTTTTATACGTATGGTTAGGGGTAAACAGCATTACTTAAAACTCTTCATCAGCATTGTACCAATTTTTCACAAATGCGCCCTGGATTTAGCTGCACAAATTAGTCGGACCATAAGGTGGCACACTGGCCCGGCCCATTGTTTCACAGACGAAAAAGAAAAGGAAGAGATAGAACAACAAACTACAGCAACCCACAAAACAATAGATAACTTGTGAAGGGGTTCTAAGATTCACACTACTCTAGTTTAAAGGACAAACAAATTTTTATTACTCCTACACTGTAAACCCTTTATAATTTTGACGAAAGCCCCGGAGCCATCAAAAGTCTTTGCTGACAAATAAACGTGAATTTCTCTGTCCAGGTAACGTGGAGAACGAGTAAACTTTGTTCATGTTATACTGTCGTCAGTCATGGTTACATGAATACATATTAATGAATACATGGTGTTCACTAACCACATCATTGGTAGCTGAAATCGAAAAAATCAATTACGATTAATCACACAGCCATACTTACTGTTAACCAATTAACAGGGTTTAGCATAGAATTTTACATTTACCATTAAAGTCTTTTACAATAAAAACTAGAGATATACTTACGCATTTTTGTATCCCCCATCCACAATTCTCAATAAACGTTATACCGTAAACCGCTATAAACGTTTACTCTTTGAATTCTTGCACTGGGGAACACAATTCGATCCATATATGACTAAGTTTGTTAAGTAGTTTTTCCTACTAAAGCAAGGCTGTATTTGACTGGTCATGCATATCCATAGCAGACCTGTGGGAGTGGCCTTGGAGGGCAACATGCCCAGTGCATTATGGGTGTTGAAGTTTCTCTACCTATTTGGCAAAAGGTAAGACAGCAGCCTTTTTTCATTTTTTTTGTACTAAAAAATAAGCTGGATAGACAGCAGCTGAACAAGAGGCATATTCTTTAAAAAACAAAGCAGGAGTGTTGTGTTGAACCACTAAATCAAGGTTTTCTCCTGTAGATCAGATGGAGGCTCTTCCTCAGTGTGTGCAGGAGCACAACTCCATGGCAAATCCAATTTACAGCTCCGGGAGGTAGAAGGGGGAGTAAGAGACGGGGCTCAGAGAAAACAAATATGACTCCGGGGGACAGCCGTATCTCCCCCAGCACACCAGGCCTGCTCTCCTCTCTGCTGTTCCACCTCGACAAAGTCATCAGACGCCTCGCGCTGTGGAACGCACTCGGGAAAAAAAGTTGCACGGGCTTCCCGGACCTTTAAATGCAAGTATATCACATCAAATTGAATTAAGTTTGTGCTTCATTTGTATTGCAGATAGGAGATAAGAAGCAGGATGGGGCTGGGGAGATGACACGGGTGGCTAATCCCATAGTCAGTTATATGCTGGCATTCCCATGAGCCTCCACTGCAGTAGGAAAATGGATGAGGCAGGTGCAACTCGCATGAAATGTGCCATTCAGTTAGCTAGTGTACATCTTTAACATGATTAAACACACATCCATGGAACAGTTCTACTGTAAGAGGGGTAAAAGCTATTCAAGTTGTGTAAAGACGATTACCACATAAAATAATATCCAATGTTTAATAATATGATGGGATGCAGCTGTTTTTTTTTATATATGCTTTAACAAATATAAATATTGTTAATTTTGTGCAAAAAACAGCACATATTTCTGAAGGATCATCGAACATCTGTGAAGTAATCTAACATAATGTGAAGTAATGATGCTGGAAATCCAAATAATAAATAATAGTTCACAATATTAGTGTTTTTACTTCATTTGACCAAATAAAACAGCCTTTGTGAGCATAAGTGACCTCTTTCAAAAACATGTTTAAATCGTGAAATGATCAAAAACCATAAATTGTGGGTCTACATCTGACAAACTTTATGCATGTTTTCAAAAAACCTCACTTAGTGTGATTCATAAACTGTTTTCCTCATGGGGACCGAAAAATGTCCCAACAAGGATTTCAGATATTGCCATCTTTGTGGGGACATTTTTCCCCCATAATGTAGGGTTTACCAGGCCACACACACACACACAAGCACGCACAAAAAAGGATGTTAAATCGAATTAAATTGATCTGACAAAAGAAAGAAGACAGACATTCATTCAATCTGAACAGAAGGATTCTTCTGGCTTTCTTCTGCACAGAGAGCTTCTTCTCTAGCACAGATAACTATGAAGGAATCAGAGCGAATAAATGAAGGCTTTATGAGATAAACATGTATTTACTGCTGCTGTGCTTGAATGTAATCTCTCAAAGATGCTAATGCTATGATCTAGCAGCAGACAAATCCACCCAAATCCTAGAGGAGTCTTAATAAAACTGTCTAAATTCAGCCAGATAAAGACCACAGCAGCACTGCGCCATTCACACCATAAATAAAGGCAGCAATTGCATTTTAAGGTGAAAAATATTACAGAGCGAAGTGGAACATATTTAAAGCACTCTCTTCACTTCCCATGGAGAGATTAGGCTCCTCTCAGTTTAAAGATAGTCAATTGTTCTTGATACATCGGAGCCAGGCCCATGAGTGTGCTGTAATGGAGTCTAATAAATACCAGAGATGTGGCATGTGTTGAACGCCATTAATCTACATGTTCTGGAAATGTAACGGATTGTCAAAGCGCGGCTCGCACATATTCCATCACACATCCAATTGGCTTTGCCCGGCTCTACAATTCATTTGCAGTGTAATGCACCCAATAAAAATGTATTCGGACTGCTCTATTGATTGTGAAATAGTATAATCTCTACCAAAGGAAAGAGATGAATATCCCCATTTTCTCCAAGAAAATAGTTTTGCCACAACCTCACATAAGTCATTGTGGCCTAGAAAATATGCTGTTCTTTCTATACATGGCCTCTGCTTCTCCTTCATGGTATTTTGATCCATGTTATTCTGGTAGTTATTTTAAAATGATTCGGATCTTGATACCCGCAAAAGCCTACATAAAACAAAGAGCACATTCTGTCATGACGTACTCACCCTCAGGTTATTTATGATAAGAATAGCAGAAACGGATGAAAATAATTTGGACAAGCAACTCTTTGGTTACCAACATTATTCAAAATCTATCCCTTTCACGCTGTTAAAGGGATAGTTCACCCAAGAATAAATATTCTGAAATCTTTTAATCACCCGCCAGTTGCTCTAAACCTGTATTAGAGTTTCTTTGTTCTGTTGAACACAAAGAAGATATTTTGCCAACACTTCATTTTGATGGTCCCTTTTGAACATTCTGTTGACTATAAGAAACTATGTCAACTAACTCTCATTAAAGAGTGCTTAATATCTGCGAACTCTTTATTTTGATGCTCCCAACAGACATTCTAACTTTGCAAATACATGTCAAATTATTCTAACCCTAACCTTACCAGTTTACTAATACTCTACTAACACTCTAATGAGAGCTAGTAGACATGTAAGTGCAACATTACTTTTAGTCAACAGAATGTGTTAAAGGGACCATCACAATATAATGAATATAATCCATAGACTGAAAATAATGTGGACAAGCAACTCTTTGGTTACCAACATTATTCAAAATCTATTATTTTGTGTTCAACTGAACAAAGAATCATACAGGTTAAGAACAACTGCAGGGTTAGTAAAATATGACAGAATTTTAATTTGTGGGTAAACTATCCCTGTAAGATTCAGAAATGACAAAACATGTGTCATAAAAGTGGTCAACATTTGCCATAGTTGATGTTTGAGAGGAAATATACTGGATAAGGAAAGACTGAAAATGATTCACTGATTCACTTGGTCCAGCTCTGAGAAGCGCGTTCACGAGACGATTGTTTACAAGGAGTTTACACCCGGGATACACACACGGACAGATCATTTTTAACAATAAACTGAACAAACACTAATATACAGAAATAACAATTTGTTCTAGAGATTTATCCACACTTGAAAATAAGTATTCCCGTCTGAATTTGTCACACGAGAGGACATGAACTCAATCGCTTCATAAAAGCTGGACCAAGGTGAGCATTTGTCCCTAAAAAGTTTTTTTTTCTTTCCTTTTCTAAAAATGATTGTTTCACTAGAGAAGACCCTTATTCGTCGGCTGGTGTGGAACCCTTTGAAGCTGCCTAAATATGGATTTTGGACCATCAAAAATGATCTATGTTGGGCAGCATTCACTTGCATTAGATGGAGAAAAATCCTGGACTGTTTTCCTCCCAAACCTTATTTATCTTCAGCTGAGAGAGGACGTCCTATAGATCTTGGATGGCCTTGGGGTGAGTAAATAATAAGGAACATGTTTTTGAGTGAATTATTGCATTACGTTGAAACACTTATTAACAGGAAATACATAAAAACTAAAACTAAACAAACTAACACTGACTTGCAAATAATTAAATTAAACCTAAATGGCTATATATATATATATATATATTATATATAAATGACAAAAGCACATAACACAATTTCTACAACATAAACTAACATAAAAATAAATATAAAAATAAAAGTTCATTCAAACTATTAATAAAATTCTAATAAAAATACAAATAAAAACCAAAAAAACACTGGATATTCCTGTTTTTGCTGGACGAAGCAAAACAAGGTGTGAGCAAATTATGAGTCAATTTTTATTTATGGGTGACCTATCGCATAGAAAATGTAAGTATCGGTGCTGAAGAACATTAATATTATGAATCATACAAGACATAATCCTACAGTAAACTACCTAAAATCATACTAATTTTATTTGCATTGCTAATATGCTCTGAGAATGATAAACTAAAATAAGTATATCTATCTTTATCTATCTACCTCAAACAAGGTCACGTCATCACTGTGTTTCACCTGCAGACGCACTGAAGGGAATCATGGGATACGTTTCTTGTGGTGAGCTGTGTGTTGTATGTTTTGTACAGACTAGAGCTCAGTGGATTGAGCGATTCATTAGTGCTGAACTCCATTATCTGCAGCCATCTAGTGTCTGTTTCGTGCTCTAGACTGCAGGCTTTCAGCACAGAGACACCGGCTGAGGAACACTGAGCTCGCCCACATGCTGTCTACAGAATAATAGCGTGCACAATCGTTTATTTCAGTTATCAAAAATGTGGAGAAACTTTTCTTTTTTTTTTTACTTTAAATGATTTAATAACATTTTCATTAACATTTTCAGATTCATCAATTTGACAAATAGTATCATGAGTTGACGATACACATTTTTATTTTTTGTAAAAATGATAAATTAATACTTGTATTCAGCAAGTACGCATTACATTGATCAAACGTGACAGTACATGTATTTATAATGTTGCAAATATCTCTATTTCAAATACATGCTGTTCTTTTGAACTTTCTATTCATCAAGGAATCCTGAAGAAAAAAAAGAATGATCACAAACATATGAAGCAGCACAACTGTTTTCAACATTGATAGTAATAAGAAATGTTTCTTGAGCAGGAAATCAGCGTATTAGAGTGATTTCTGAAGGATCATGTGACACTGAAGACTGGAGTAATGATGCTGAAATTTCAGCTTTGCATCAAAGAATAAATACAATTTTCAATATTCAAATGAAAAAGTTATTTTATATTCTAATAATATTTCGCAATATTACTGTTTTTACTGTGTTTTTTTATCAATTAAATTAGCATAAGATACTTCTCTCAAAAACATAAAAAAATCTTACTGACTCAAAATTGTTGATTGATAGTGTCATTTACTGTCAGTAGTCAGCATTGAACAAATGCAGGTCACCAAAACAACTTTTGTTCGAAACGTATTCTTGCTCAGTTCACACAAAATATTAAACTAATTCCTCCTACTAACTTTTTGTTGTTGTTGTTGTTGTTGTTGTTGTTGTTGTTCAAGTTACTTTTTTGGTTTGAAAAACATTTTGCAAGTTGGACTTTTTACAGTTAAGTGAAACAACTGAATTCTGAGGTCTGAAACACACATGAGGTCTTAAGCCCCGGTTTCACAGACAAGACTTAAGTCTAGTCCCAGACTAAAATGCATGTTTGAGCTGGTTTAACTGAAAGCAACTTATGTTGCTTTATTTAAAATATGTCAGTGTCATTGTTTTGTCTCAAGATTCACACCAGTAATGTTTTTTTTTTTCTAAGGCACGTTAAAAGCTACTAAAATGCCTTAATTGAGCTTTAGCCTAGTCCTGGCTTAATCCAAGCCCTGTCTGTGAAACCCGGCCTGAGTGTTTTCCTGAGTCTGAGTTGTTGATGTGAACCTAAAATCATGCATCGGCTCCCCAAACACACCTGCATCCCGCAGGCGACCGGCACGGCCCCCGGCACCCTTCACCTGGGCTGGAGAAACACCCAACGGCCCCGAGCAACACAGGTTTGGCCTGCTGTCAAGCCCCACACCATTTATCATGAGGCTAATGCTGTCTGAGAGTTTCTCACACTCACACACATAATAAAGTTAAATCAAATACTTTGTGGTTGCATCGAGGCAGGAATTCAGTTCTAAGAGTTGAGTCATGAGCCATATATTTCTGTGTGTCAGTGAATATGTGTGAGGTTCGTTCAGGTCACGCAGCTTTATTCTCAACGTGAGGATCGGATGGAGTGCGTTTGATGAATTGTTTTGTTTCGATGTGGGAGGTGACACGTACAGCAACACACAGAACAGCCTCACAAGACACACTTATCCATATTGATTCAATACGTAAGGAAACGAATGAAAAACTAATTAAAAGAAAATATGTGCTAACCCGAGGAGCGTCAGGGGTTTTACTGTACACACAGAGTCCTGTCAGATATTTGTAACTTAATTCTGTTGTGTTTCAATTACCGCCGCGGCCTCTCAGAGTCCACGGCGGGGTTAGACAAACATGACGTAGTGTGCACACATACGCAAGGTGTACGACGCTTTGGCCTGAACACATCTCACACGCTCTCCCTTTCATTTTCTCTAAGCCGAGGCTAAATGCTAGATGTGAAACTGCTGTTGTTTCATTTGTGATGGTTCCTCGAGTTCAGAGGTCTCGTTCAAACTTGACCTCATCACAGTTACAAACAGATCATTCAGACTCCTGCATCTGGCCCTGGTTATGACTGTCCTTATTAAATACAGCTTGGAAGGTTACTAAACATCATTTGGTTTAGTTATTTTCAAAGGAGTAAAACTACATCCATGGGCCATTGGAAAATATGCTTCAGACAGTATGAATGTGTCAAAAAATATTGAAATATGAAACGTAAATCAGTGCGTGCAGTGGTGTTCTGAAATGAGTATATAAAAAAAAAAAATATATATATATATAATTCTATAAATCAAATGTTAATTCATGCTCCAGTCACACTTAATGTTGACACATTTCCCTGGTTAAATAAACATTACATCAAATAGATAAACCAAATACAGTTCTATTTTTATTTTTACATTATTTAATTAATGTTCCATTTATTAAAACCAAGTACAAATCTCATCCATTCAGTTTTATTTTAAAGCATTTTTACATCTATTCCAAAATAATAACTAAATGCAGTAATTTAAACAATGTAGCTGAGTTGTTTACTTTTTAATCAGACATCCCATTATTGCTTCATTCGGGCCGATTCTAAAACGCGTGCGAAAAAAGAGGCATGATTTATTGCACAAAACAATCATATCCAATTATAACCAATCCTATCCAATATCACGATGAAGGCACTGCCTCCTTTCACGCAATGCTATCTCATGACCAATTCGTAAATATTTTACGAGGTGGCTAATTCGTGCGAATTCGTTCGACCTCTCTCGTACGAATGGTAGGTTTAGGGGCGTGGTCAGGGGTAGGTCATTTGTACGAATTCATACGAATTGGGCAACTCGTAAAATATGTACGATTTAGCAAAGTATGAGTGAGGTCGTATGAATTTGTACGAATTAGCCACCTGATGCCGTGAGATCGGGTTGTCTCAATTCATTCTCAATTACCCCCACCACATGTCTGTCAATGTCAATGGGCTCAGGGGAGGCAAGAGAGACGCATACTCCTGCTGTAACTTCACTTGCTGGCGTCGCTGTCAGACAGTAGCCGCGTTTCCATTACAGATTTGAGCAAAACTTTTGCGATATTTTAGAAAATATCGGTTTCCATTAACCAATGTTACACGACTAAAACTTTTTTTTTCCCTCTCACTCAACTCAACTTTATTTATAAAGCACTTTCAACACCAGAAGTGGAACCAAAGTGCTGTACAGAAAATATAAAATAAAAAACAAAACATAAAAACAATGAAAACATAGACACACACTGCTTACAAAGCATTTTCAAATGTTAAAGCAAACCGATATATTTTAAGCGCACTCTGAAATACACCCAATGTGAGAGAAGATTTAACAGACAGAGGAAGGTCGTTGAGCTGCACCTGAGAATGCCCGATCACGATAAGTCATTCCAAAAGTCATGGATACGGATCAGGTTTACGTCTATCTCAGCCACCTCACTAGCCATTATTTTTAATCGAAGGAGACGTATGCGTGTTATCCAAGCATTAATGGCAAGGAAAGCCTATTATACTTGGGAGCGGCACATATGAGGTGTTTCTCCCTCCTATCTGCTTCAAGGTCTTGATAAATTGTGCCATTTCTTTGTTGTTTAATATCCAGTATTCCCATAATACTTTGTCGTTTTTGAGTTTAATGAAGAACTCGATCTCGTCTTCTGTCAAAACATACCGCGCCATCTACGCCAGGGGACCTGTAAATGCGCAAAAAACTGTTTCCATTGCAGTTTTGCGAAATATTCCTTTTTTCGAATTGCCTGAAAAAAAACCTTTTTTGGTGAAATTGACGTGTTTGCATTGAGCGTATTTTCAATTCACAATCTGCGTAATTTCAAGGGTAAAGGAAACGCGGCTACTGTCAAATTAGTGATTACACTTTTTTGTTACATTTTGTAATATTTACATTGTTTTATTTTTTGTGACATCAGTTATTTTCTCCGTTATGCCTCCTCTGAGGAAACGCCCCTACACCTATGAATATATACAATGGCTCCCCAAAAAGTGTTTGGATGTGTAAACAACACTTCGGAATGCCTTTAAGTTGATGCATTAAATATAAAAAAGCCTGTTCACAACAAGAACGATAACTACAACGATATCTATATTAGCGTCCACACCAGCAGATGATATCGTTCTGTTTATTCTAAGCATGCCCTGCCGTTTTAGTGTCTGCCGCTTTAAATGCTGAAGCTCTGTAAAGCAGGAGAGACTCTGATTGGCTGTCAATGTTTTTATCGTTCATCAGCTAGAAAAAATCATTCGGAAAGTGATACCAACAATTTTGTTTCTCTATGCCGTTGTAGTTATAGTTGTGGACTCTGCTATTCTTTTATACGTTTTTAAGAACTACATCTTTATTGTTATAGTTATTGCCCTTAGTGTGAACAGGTCTTAAGGGTCATTAATTCTAAAGAAAAATCCGAACATTTGACAAAAATAAGTTTGTTGTGTTTGAAATGCTAAAACGATAGATGTAGTGTTGATGAAAACAGTCAGTATTGTGTTTGTTTGTGGTTGATGTTGTTTGTTAATGTGGTTGTAGTTCCATCTGTGTGCTAAAGCATTTATCATTATTGACACTTTTGCTTTTCCTTATACAAATAAAAGGCCAAAAAATATATTATGAAGGCTGCCACACACATGGCAAATCATTAGGTGCAAAAAAATGGTGGCATTTATTTAATTTTGAGGTGGCTTTACTCAAACACCCTTGTGCCTTGCTAAATGTTTTCATAACCTCTGTCAGGATATGAGAGAGACCACCTCAATCTCATTCCGGGGAATTAAGGAGGAAACAGGTAAATATGTAAGAAGTGCCTTGTATGAATTATTAAAACGCATAATGTTTCCCTTTACATCAAAACAATAGTAGCACCATTTCTCTCCTTTATTTTATAATATATTTCGCACACACGTCTGTCGACTGCAAGTGCAAAGTGTTTTTCAGGTAACCTAGAAAGTCATGTCATTACATCTAAATGAACAGGTTTTATTCAGTTAAATCAGTTTACACCAACAAAAGTCTTTAGATCCTTGAGTTAACAATCTACCACAATAGATAATAATGCATGTTTCACCATTTTGATGTTATGTTGTCATAAAAAGGCACAATGATATAAAGAGGACAGTCACATAGAAATATGAGTGAGGGTCTAAGGTCATATCTTCAGTAACATCAGACCGTGAATGGTTAAAAATGTATGTCCAAATGTACTCCATGTTATCATCCTTTTCATGCCAACAAAAAGAACAGTATTTGCATTCACAGAATTTGAACTTTGAACAGTGTCTTACACGTTTCTACGCTACCATTTAAGAATTCAGTTAAACGCTTCTAGAGAAGTGTGTCCTGTTCTCTTTCTGTTTCTCAGTTCCTCATTGCCACAGGCACTAGAGAAGCAGAATGTATATTTTATGAGGAAAAGATTGTCTAACTGGTGGGTCAAGATTGACTAGAGTGATTGGCAGACACTGTTTAGCATATTGAGCTTTTGTTTTGCCTGCTGTAGCAATAAATAAGGCCCAGTTAGCAGTCGTTTGCAGTCCTATCACAGCTCTCGGCCCTATTCAGAGGAGATAAATGTGATTTAAATTAATAGCCAGTCCTAAATAACTCCTCAGATGGTAAACGATGCATTTATCAGATACAGACAGCCAATGTCCCTTGATTCATGGGCCCCTTACAACATGAAGGGAGCCTACAAAAATTGTTATTACTTTTTAATAAAGTGTAGCAGCCGCTCGTCAGTCATTTATCAGAGGAGCTCGCTCAGTCAGATGACGCCGTTTTCCCATGCAGTGGAGGGGCAGACACATGAAATATGGCTCTCTACATAAAAATATCAGCACCGAGGGAAGCTGTGTGGGGGGAAAAAATATTTAGCCTCGCTGTGAGGACTGAAACTTGTAGACCATTGCAGCCTTTGAAGAATTAGCATTTATTGAATTTATTGCATTTATTTAGAGAATACTTAAAAAAAAAAAGACTCGCTACACTGTAAAAAGTGAAAATGTGCAGTTGTTGGATTGAGGAGCAGTTTCCACCTGATCTGAGCCTTAAACATGACCTTCGCTTGGACAATTCAATCATATTCAATTATATTTTAGCTTGAATAAATTGATAATAAAAGTTAATTTAGTAACACTTTACAATAAAGTTAATTAGGTAACTTTAGTTAATATATGAACTAACATGAACTAACCATGAGCAATACATTTAGTATTGTAATTGTTAATCTTTTTTAACGTTAGTTAATAGAAAAACAGCTGTTCATTGTTTGTTCATGTTAGTTCACACTGCATTAACTAATGTTAGTAAGATTTTAATAAAGTATTAGTAAATGTTGAAATTAACATGAACAAAAGATTAATAAATGCTGTATAAGTGCAGTTCATTATTAGTTCATGCTAACTAATGTATTATCTAATGTTAACTAATTAACCTTATTGTAAAGTGTTACTGTTAATTTAGAAGTTACAACATACATTACATTTTTAGTTTCCATATCAATTTTTCAGTGTGCATCAAGTAAAATGTATTTTGACCAAACTAATGTAATGTACAGTAATGGTGCGTTCACATCATCCTGGGAAGTTCGAATTTAGGAAGTCGTAATAATGACATCACGTGTTCTAATCACTTTTGAGTAAGATGGTGAAGTACCTTTTCTACATATAATTCAACAAGATTTTTCATCTTCACATCTACAAAAGGATGCGCATCGGATGTGCTTTTTCCTTTTTATATTTTTATTCAATTTATGAAGATTCTGTAAATTGAATCGTTAGATGTTCAATCGTAATTAAACAATACTATGGTGTTTTGAACATGATTTAGTTGTATTTAATGAATACATTTCTTTCAGTTTAACAAATGTAACATTAATGTGGCAAAATCCACATCAGTTTTTTTTTTCTTACTGACACTCCATCAACATAGAAAATCAGCCTTATAGAAAATCCCAAGTTTCCCGTTTGTAATTACAACTTTTTGGTGACATTCATGTGTGTTAACCTCATAAAAATGATATTTCCGACATAACTTGAACGCACCATAAGCACAGTGAATATTTGGTTATAATTCATGGCTTACATTACATAAAACATAAAAAAAGGATATGTATAGTTACTTGATCACAGATTCCACCTTGTAGAAACCTGCTTACATCCCAGTCACGTGACCAAAATGCCAAGTGGCGGGGAAACAGACATCACTCATGCGGCCAGTGATTAAGAGCTCCCCTTGACCTTGTTCCTCAGATTGAAATAAACAGATCAACCAGCTAATTTCTCCAACAAATAAGTGTGAGCCCTTTAATTTCAGCGCCCGACAAACAAGCTACGCGAGGAGTTTTCCTCCCCTGTGTATCGGTGCGCAGTTAAGCCTCTCGCGCAGGTAACAGTCAATCCATTAACCTTTGCTTTTAGCTCAGGCTCCAGGTCGCTGCATCCCCCCCCCCCACCCACCTGAGCTTTTAATACATTTTTCTTAATAGTTGTTCGCCCGTGAATGAAAAGGGCAACTCGCCTCCTCTTGACATTGACTCTGCCACAGTCATAATAAGGTTTCTCCCTTTCTTATATCATCAACAGTAACCCATCGCCAAGCAGCCCATCGTGTCTGTGTCCGTGGCTGTCTGCAGTCATTTCAGAGAGGTAATATGAAAGGGCTTTTGAAGGCAGAGGTCATGTTAAATTGTAACGCAAATGTTATTCCTCAATTATCCAACTGGGGTAAATGTCAACTGCTCGAGGGGGAAGATCTCTCTCGTTCTCCGTTTGTGTGGTTTTTAATTGTGTGCGAACCGCCCTGTACGTCTCCCAGGGGCCTGAGGAGACAGGTGAGCGCTCGTGCGGGTTCCCGCAAAACACTCTCTCTTTGTCATATTGGTTTGGGGTTTGTCTTTACTCCTTGAAGCTGGTGCAACAATACGACAACAAACCAAAGCTATTGCCGTTTGGCGGACGAGTCGGGCCAAGCGCTGTTCATATTAAGCACTTAGACGCATTCCTGTGATAGCTGGAACTCACTGCTGTAGTGCATTTAATGAAAAAGCCCCGGGATGATTGGCAGCTGAATAGCTTAACGAACAAAAGGGGGCAGTTTGGACGGGAGGTCAGGAGTGAAGGGGAGCGCTCTGGGATTTCTCCTAAGGCCATTGCATATTACCCGTCCACTACATTTATATTTGCAATAACAAATTGACTTGAATTGGGCTAAGTGGAGATCAAGACCCGGTGTGGACAGACCAAGAAAGAAGGGCTTGAGCCGGAAGGAGACGGGTGTGGAAATCACAATAAATACACACATACTTAACCCTCTGGTGATCTTCGCGTGTCGGTCAAAAAATGACGGAATATTTTATTTTATTTAAATTCAATTAATGTACTATATGTTTATTCATTTAATATTTTGTATTTTTAGGGGATTTTATGGTAGTAAATTATATTAACGCTGTATTTATAATCCATTTATTCACTTTTTGACCATAGACCTGAAAATTAAATATCCAACTTAAACTGTCATAAATGTTGAATGCTTTAGAGCACAGAATTAAGTTTGATCTCTTTTTCAAAGAAGACACTTGGAAGATTATTGCTGAAGTGAAAACAAGTTTTAAAAAGTGAACATAAATTCACTTACATTTATTGTTATGAAAATTATATTTTTCAAAACAAGTTGCTCAAAATTTGAAACTGATATCTCAAAAAAAATTTGCTTTCAGTAAGATTTTCTTTGACCGCAGTACCAAAAATTTCCACTAGATAAAAATGAATCTCCCATTACTTTCCAATGCGGCCATTTTTGACCGCGAGGAGCACAAGTGTGACTATTTTTTTCAGGACCATTTACCCTGTTCGAATCATGCTCATAATATGTTTTGTGTACAAAGCAAGAGCCAAAACCTTTACCAAGTTTTGTACAATTCCGATGAAGAAAAATAAACAAAAAAAAAAAACTTAAAATGTTTCGGTCAAGAATGACCGAAGAGCACAAGAGGTGAGCAGTGAGCAGTGTGATGCCACAAAACTTGAGTGCTTCTATTATAATTATTATAGACTTTTTGACGACAAGTTGCGAACAGTTTGTGAATTATACAATAACTTTCAGGTGAGACCTGTAATGAGGCAGCAGACTCAGGGGAATCCATTTGCAGCTTTTATTAGCGAAGTCAAACAGGCAGGAATCAACACCAGCAAACAGGGCAATGGAGAAATGGCAGAGACAAACCAGATAACAGGCAATGGTTGGGGCAGGTGGCGAGAAGCAAGGTCCAGTAAACAATTCAAGTCGAGTTAGGCAGAGAACGATCAGAAACGAGGTACACAGTCCAAGGTCAAGGTAATAAACAATCCACAGGTATGAACGCTCAGTAATGATGGCCAGGGCAAATCAAGACTTTGCACTGGTGTGGTGCGTGGAAGTGGTATGTGTGTGTGTGTGTGTGTGTGTGAATGAGATGCAGGTGTGTGTGCAATCAGTCCCAGGTAAGAGGCTTTATGGGAATTGGAGTTTGGTAATGTTTAATATTCCGGGGACGGATCCCTCCGGTGGTGCGGAGGTCTGACGAGAGAGAGCATCCGCTTTGGTGTTCTTGGTACCTGGTCGGTAGGTTACGGTGAAGTGGAATTCGTGAAGAAGAGAGCCCATCTAGCTTGGCGTGGGTTTAGGCATTTGCCTGACTGAAGAAACTCGAGGTTCTTGTGTTCAGTGAGTATGATAAAGGGTTGTGTTGCTCCCTCCAGCCAGTGTCGCCACACCTCGAGAGCCAGCTTCATGGCTCGCAGTTCCCGATTGCCCACGTCATAATTAATAACATTCAGCGGGGTCAACTTTCGTGAGCAGAAAGCGAATGGATCATTCTTCGTCATGGTGGTTAATGGAGCAGAAAAAGTCCATGGCTACTCCCTACCGGCTGATAATATATCCTAAGGAGGTGCTGGTGTGATGAAACTCACATTCCTCAGCTTTGGCGAATAGTTGGTATTGGAGGAGGTGTTTTAGGACCAGTCTGACGTGGTGAATGTGTTCATCCAAAGAGGTGGGAGTAGATCTGGATGTCATCATTGTGCACAATCACCCATCTATCCAGCATGTCCCGAAATATGTCGTTCATAAAGGACTGGAAGACGGAATGACTGTTAGCCAGGCCGAACGGCATAACCCGGTATTCGTAATACCCACTAGGGGTGGAAAATGCCGTCTTCCATTCATCAACCTTGCGGATGCAGATCAGATTGTAGGCGTTGCGGAGATCCAGCTTAGTGTAGTACTTGGCCTGGCGGAGCTGTTCTAGGGTGGCAGGAACAAGGGGTAATGGATACTAGAACTTGATGGTATTGTTGTTAAGTCCCCGACAATCGATGCAGGGGCGTAACCCACCATCCTTTTTCTTTACAAAGAAGAAGCCGGCTGAGGCTGGTGATGTTGAAGGTCTGATGAACCCCTTGGTCAGTTCTTCTTCTATGTAACATTTCATGGCTTCAGACTCAGGTTGAGACAATGGAAAAATCCTTTCCTTTGGTGGCAGGGTACCGGAGATGAGATCTATGGCGCAGTCAGTTGGGCGATGTTCAGGAAGTTGAGACGCTCTTTCCTTACTGAAGGCCAAGCAGAGATCTGCATAGGCAGGGGCTACATTTGTGCATTCAGGAACCGAAGTGGAGTTCTTTAACATGGAGATCTCTGGTGCGAGGGTATCTGGTATGGATCTGAGAATGCGAGTGTGGCGAGCAGGACGAGGCCGAGGGATGTGAGAGACAACCTTAAACATTGTCACACTGGTGCCGAAACCCGGGAGGAGGGAGGAACGCGCTGTCAAAGAGTCCTAGCCGCTGTGAGGAATCTGCGTGGTCATCGGGCATGGTGAGCAGAGTCGCCGCTGCTCGATGTGGGCCGGAGCCTGCAACCTTCCGCCATTGAAGGAGAGGAGCAGGGAGCGGGGAGCGGGGAGCGGGGGACTCGCGGGACGCTCGAGGCGGTGCGCTGGAGTTGCCGGGGAGACGGTCGAGCTTGCGGCCGGCCGCCTGGGAGTTGGAGGGGTGGCTGCCATCCGGGAGGGAGCGGAGTCGCCGCAGCCGCCCGCCGTAGGCCAGAGCCTGCTACCGTCCGCCATCTGAAGGAGAGGAACAGGGAGCGGGGGACTCCTGCCGTCTGCCCGAAGCACCCGAGGAGCCGTGGCCGTCCACCAGGTGGAGGAGTGCCGAGACGTCCACCGAGGGCAATCCAGCGCCACCGCCAGGCACTGCGGAGAAGATCGCCCAGCTGGTGGGGGAAGAAATGACAGCGTGTTTTGGAAACCGGACCAAGTTTTTTTTTTCTTTCTCCCCTCTCTCGGATCTATCGCTCCTCATGTTTCCGTCTCCGTTTCCCTTGCCTCGTCGGTCCTCGCAGTCTCGTGGGTAACCCCCCGGCCTGCGAGGGGCGATGGGGGTACGTGGCAAGCAGGACGAGGCCGAGGGACGTGAGAGAACGACACGAGGCCGGTGGCGTGATTGTTAATGAAGGACACCTGCGAGACGCAACGAAGGAGCGGAAGCATAAAGGAGGAGCGACAACTGTGAAGATCGAGAGAGGACTGTGTTTTATTTGTGTATTTTTGGTAGCCAGCAGTCGTCTGCGAGGGGCTGCTGGCGGTTCCTTTTCTTTTTGTATTTGTTTTATTTGTTTAATAAATATTATTGAATGTTCACCGGTTCCCGCCTCCTTCTTCCCTGAACCTTAAACCTTGTTACAGCGAGAAACCTTGGACAGGCAATGATCTTGACAAGTGGCCTCCCATTGGATGATTTGACCTTCTCACCAGGAGATGTGGGGGTTATTGGTGCTCAGGAATGTCCAAGAATGATGGAGTGGTGTGGAACATGAATGACGTAGAATTGGATGGTTTTGGAGTGTAGAGAACCAATGTGCCTTTTAACTGTTTCCGTGATGCGTTGAATTCTGCCCTCCGAGGGGTCGACCATCTAGCTCCTCCACTGTTAGGGATGAATGACAGGGAGTTAGTTTCAGTTGGCAGTCTGAAGCAAATTTTTTAGAGATAAAGTTCCCCGCTGCTCCTGAATCAAGCAGAGCAGTAGGGGGAATGACATGACCTTGTCTTGGATACGTAGGTGAACAGGGAGTGTGAAGCTAGTGTATGGGGTGTTAGTTTTGGGGATTGTACTCACCCATTGGAAGCTGATGAAGGATGAACAGGGCAAGCAATCTTCTGGTGGCCTGATTGACCACAGTAGAGACACAAATGATTCTGCATGCGGCGTTCGCTTTCCTCCGGAGTGAGATGAGTAAACCCCAGCTGCATGGGTTCGGGTGTGTGGGTGGTGGTCAGAAACTGGCGAGGCGCTGCACGAGCAGAGCGCCAGGAGCGGATGAGATTATCCACTGAAATGGCCAAGTCAATATATTCGCTAAAGCTCCTCCCTTCATCTCGACAGGACTGTAGTTCGATGGTTAAGACCTTTCTGAACATGATTTTCAGGGTGCTTTCAACCCAGTCAGTTTGAGCAGCGAGAGTACGAAAAGTCAGGGTAATAAACAATCCACAGGTATAAACGCTCGGTAATGATGGCCAGGGCAAATCAAGACTTCACACGGGTGTGGTGCGTGGAAGTGGTTTATATGTGTATGTTTGAATGAGATGCAGATGTGTGTGAATGAAATGCAGGTGTGTGCGCAATCAGTCACACGTAAGATGCTTTATGGGAATTGGCGTTTGGTAATGTTTAATATTCCGGAGACGGATCCCTCCGGTGGTGGGGCGGAGGCGGAACGGGAGCCTCTTCTGTAACAAGACCAAAGGAAGTTCTTTCTGTTGAGGTTTGTAACCCAAATTGTCTTTTAGTTCCAGTTAGCTAAACACCAACTATCTACTATCTCGAATCTGGGTGTCAATGTGAACTGCTGTTTGCAAACTATTTAAATTTCATATTGTGAATAAATCTGAAAATTCTAAAAGAAGAAACATAGATATTGTATCCATTGGGAATTGGTTGGGTTGTAAAAAACAAAGAGTGAAGTCAAAATGCGAATTAACAAATGGATAAATAGCCGTTTAGCAACTACAGTATACAGATTGACCAAAGATTAATTGTTCACAATAAGACCAGGAACATTCAGTTTTTATGACATATGACTTCAAGTCAAAATAATGTCCTGTTTTGGTTACCTTTTTTTTTGTAGCAACCATGACTAGACCATCTATTTAGCGACAATTGGTAATATATACTCAGATGCGTATATTAAAAATCTTAATTTAAGGTCTGTTTATTTATTTGGTGAGGTTTGGATTCAGCTCTTGGTGATCCCCAAATTCCCCCCTATATATCCATCTAGAGTGTAAGTCAGTGTGGTGGGCTGATAAAAGGCCTGAGCGTCTGAATGAGACACTGTCCTTTACAATATGGAGGTGTTTTATGACAGAGGTCAGACTCCATGGGAGCAGCCGCTTTCAGTCTTTGTATCGCTTTCAATCTCAACATGACAGATGGAGACTGCTGTCTATTGTCATGTGCTTCTAATGAAACTGATCTAATAAAAGAACAATCGCAAAAATATTGTGATCCCTTAGCCAAATTAGAATATAATTTGACTGCATTAGAAAGATTATGCCCTGTTATAGAAATGAACGAACATTGATTAGCATTATATATAATAAACCCAGCAAACTTTAATGAATGCTTTGTATTTGTATATGGATGTCAATCATTATCGTGACTATAAAATTCATTTAGATTTATTTGCCCTAATTGTTCATATTGATATAAGTTAGTTATCAGAAGCACAGCTGAATTGATATTTTCTTTGGCACATACACAAAAAAAAACATGACACAATAGAGTCTTTCTCAGTGGCTTAAATCTGTTATTATTCCACATTGTTCTTATCAGGCTCTAGCGCTATACAGACATTGTCACCATTGTCCCCATGGATACTGCTGATGCTATCCTCTTATCACTGTAATAAAACTAAAGTGCTGGGCAGGAAATTGAAAATGTAGCTGGACAGGAAATAACTGTGCTCTGTCAAAATCTACGGCCCAGAACATGTGTTCATCCGCATGTTGTCACATTATCTGATGCCGCCTGCTTTGTGGTCAGTGTTTCTCCTTCCTCCTTGCGCTTTATCAGGCTGCTGCTGCTGTGAGAGGTCCTGCTGTCTGCTGGGTCAGCACTGTCCTCTGGACACTTGTGAAAGACACTACCTTCATAGAGAGCAGAGAGCTTAACAAGGCATGTCTGGATGGGACGTTTGCATCACGTTCTGAGTATCAAGACCCCTTTCTAGTCTCAACTTCAGACGTCAACCATGGACTGCTGTCTGATACATATGGCACACAAAATTGGAATTACTTCAAGAGTTTCGAAGTCATCATCTGATCGGTTGAATTCTACAGGATTTCCAGGAGACCCGTGTGTCGCATTCCTTAACGGTCCACCTGGAAACAAAGCTGTCATGATGCCAAACCCCCTTATGGAAGAAGACAGCTGTTGTGTTTACAAATGTGACCATGAGTGCTTATCAGGATCAACTAAATGCTGGGTTTTCAAAAGTATGTGAAGTTTGTGGCATTGACTCTTTAAAATACGTCCAAGCGTTTTACACAGTATAACGGTGTTATTGTGGACACATCGATGTTACATATTGATCAAAGACTATAGATATAGAAAAAAAAACTGTTCACTCTTATTACTTATGAATGAGAGAAACTGCAACGCAGTATGGCAGAATATGTCCCGCCTTCTAAGTAAAAGAGCCAATCGCTGATTGGTAAAGTCTGGTTTCATAGAAACCTGAGACTTGTGCTTAGGAGTGTACATACGCATTGGCTGGTCTAGCTTTTTTTTTTAACTATTTGAGCATAAGAAACAAAATTTATCGGAGAGTTCACGTCAGATTTTGTTGCTGATTAGAAATATGTTATTTAATTGTGAGTTCGGCAAGCAGTTTTGCAAATAGATAGGACTTGGGATGCCCTGAGGCGAATTAACTGACTGGTTGTTTTACATGTCAGTCATAAGGCCTCTTGGCGCTCCTTGACCAATGAAAGCTGCGATGGAGTCCAGAGCTGGCTACTTCAGTCTAGTCTGGCTATGCAAGACTACACCTCTGGACAGTTTTTGAAGAATATAATATAATATAATATATTTTTTTTAGTCATTGTTAAAAGAAATAACAAAACTTGTTTAGCAGCTCTTCAGATTTAGCAGGATAACTAAATCTGAAGAGCTGCTAAACGTGTTTCAACGAAGACAATGTTGATATCCCTCAATCCAGGGCATGCGGTTTGGCGGATGTTTGAAAGAAGTAGAGGAATTTATAAGGCCTTGTTTACACTGCAGGTCTTAATGCACAATTCTGATTTGTTGCCTATATGCGATTGTTTTGACCGTCCGTTTACACGTTCTTTCAATTGTGACTCATTGTGTTTACACTTGCCATTGATGTGAAACATTCCACATGCTTAAAGGGGCTTCTTGCACAGATGGACGCGCAATATGCTTGATGCTAGCTCTGCGATATATGCAAAGTTCGCCAAACATCACCGTAATTCTGAGGCGAAGTAAAAGGGCCATCATTGAGCCTGCGTATACGCTTCAGTTATTGTGTGCTAGAGAGATCTCAGGACTGGTTGGAACACACAACATGATCTCATGAAACTGCGTATCTATAGCACAAATTGTATTTCTCGTACGCACTGATACGCACTGTAAACCACTTGGGTAGGATTAGGGGTGTGGAGTGTGTGCGTATTACACACCATAAAGTCCATATGATTGAAATTGCAATTGATTATTGAAAGCGCTATATAAATGCCTCATTGATTCATAACATATGCATGCGAAAACTATTTTTGCCGTAAATGGCACGAGAAATAAAATTGTAGGATGAGCAAGCCAACCTTTGATATGTTGTGTCACCGTGTGTCCACATTCCTCTCCTACGACGACACGACATTTCGCAAACGTGCATCGGGGTTGCTCTCGTCATTAAACCGCGGAGACGAAGCCTAATGCCTCAGAAAATCCGATCTGCACTGTTTATATGATAGTCGGATTGGCACATATCTGATTTATATCTGATTTATTTCCACATATGAACGAGGCCTGAAACCGATCTCGAAATATCCGAATGCATGCGTTTTTTTTCCAGTTTACACGGTCATAGAACACATCCGATCTGTGTCACATATGAGCAAAAGATCGGAACTGGGTCACATTTCACTGACAGTGTAAACGAGGTCTACATGTAATTTTTTTGCATTTTTTATATGATTCCACTTTTCCAAAGAAATAAGCCCTGTAGTCATTCAGTTTTTGCTGTAAAGCTTACAGGAAATTGTTCTAAACCCTAAGATGTGCTAAGACTTGAAAATGCACTGAAATCAGTTTGACAATAATACAGGTCCTTCTCAAGAAATTAGCATATTGTGATAAAGTTCATTATTTTCCATAATGTAATGATAAAAATTAAACTTTCATATGTTTTAGATTCATTGCACACCAACTGAAATATTTCAGGTGTTTTATTGTTTTCATACTGATCATTTTGGCATACAGCTCATGAAAACCCAAAATTCCTGTCTCAAAAAATTAGCATTTCATGAAAAGGTTCTCTAAACGAGCTATTAACCTAATCATCTGAATCAACTAATTAACTCTAAACACCTGCAAAAGATTCCTGAGGCTTTTAAAAACTCCCAGCCTGTTTCTTTACTGCAATCATGGGTAAGACTGCTGACCTGACTGCTGTCCAGAAGGCCATCATTGACACCCTCAAGCAAAGAGGGTAAGACACAGAAAAAAATTTCTGAACAAATAGGCTGTTCCCAGAGTGCTGTATTAAGGCACCTCAGTGGGATGTCTGTGGGAAGGAAAAAGTGTGGCAAAAAACGTTGCAAAACGAGAAGAGGTGACCGGACCCTGAGGAAGATTGTGGAGAAGGACCGATTCCAGACCTTGGGGGACCTGCGGAAGCAGTGGACTGAGTCTGGAGTAGAAACATCCAGAGCCACCGTGCACAGGCGTGTGGAGGAAATGGGCTACAGGTGCCACACTCCCCAGGTCAAGCCACTTTTGAACCAGAAACAGCGGCAGAAGCGCCTGACCTGGGCTACAGAGAAGCAGCACTGGACTGTTGCTCAGTGGTTGCATGTCATTCGGAAATCAAGGTGCCAGAGTCTGGAGGAAGACTGGGGAGAAGGAAATGCCAAAATGCCTGAAATCCAGTGTCAAGTACCCACAGTCAGTGATGGTCTGGGGTGCCATGTCAGCTGCTGGTGTTGGTCCAATGTGTTTTATCAAGGGCAGGGTCAATACAGCTAGCTATCAGGAGATTTTGGAGCACTTTATGCCTCCATCTACTGAAAAGCTTTATGGAGATGACGATTTTATTTTTCAGCACGACCTGGCACCAGCTCACAGTGCCAAAACCACTGGTAAATGGTTTACTGACCATGGTATTACTGTGCTCAATTGGCCTGCCAACTCTCCTGACCTGAACCCCATAAAGAATCTGTGGGATATTGTGATGAGAAAGTTGAGAGACGCAAGACCCAACACTCTGGATGAGCTTAAGGCCGCTCTCGAAGCATCCTGTGCCTCCATAACACCTCAGCAGTGCCACAGGCTGATTGCCTCCATGCCACGCCGCATTGACGCAGTCATTTCTGCAAAAGGATTCCCGACCAAGTATTGAGTGCATAACTGAACATAATTATTTGAAGGTTGACTTTTTTTTTTGTATTAAAAACACTTCTTTTATTGGTCAGATGAAATATGCTAATTTTTTGAGACAGGAATTTTGGGTTTTCATGAGCTGTATGCCAAAATCATCAGTATTAAAACAATAAAAGACATGAAATATTTCAGTTGGTGTGCAATGAATCTAAAATATATAAAAGTTAAATTTTTATCATTACATTATGGAAAATAATGAACTATCACAATATGCTAATTTTTTGAGAAGGTCCTGTAATTATGATGCAAGTATCTGAAAGTAAGCAGCTCTGTCTGTGTTCATTCTCTGATTGAACCAGCATGCGCTCATTTACAGCTAATTTGCATAGAAGGGGTGGGGTGATGATAGGTGTTGGTGACACAAGGCCGCCCTCTGTCTGAAAAGGAAGAAATTTCTTTCTTTCTGTCTTTTTTTATCCACCCTCACAGCTGATGCCATTTTTTCAGCATTAACACAAAATAAGATCAACTAGTATCTGCAAACAGAAGCTGTATAAGATCTCCTTCATCACTTCTAAACATGCTCCACAAACACGAAGTCACACAATACTGACTGCCGTAATTTCCTACACTAGCTCTGTTTTTGCAGCATTTCATATAAGGCATTAAATGCATTTTTTCACAAATGACAAGTGTATCAATATTTTTTACAGGTCATTTGTGATTCCTGAATATCCTTTTCAGAATTTTATGCCATGAGACTGAGCCATGAGATACTTTGAATCATCTGCTCTAAAACATCAACACAGGTCTTAAGGCTAAAATACGATCTCCTATATGGTCAGCGAGACTTCATTCTACCTTTATGCATGATGACAAATGACCGGTTAAGACGAGTTCTTCTCTTTCATCTCATTTTCAATCCATACAAACTTCAGCCATTATTAGTTTCTCCAAAGGCCTTTTCCTCTATGTCTGCCTTTCGCCTTCTAGCTTGTAATTGGCTTTCAGTATCTGAGGAAATGTAAGAGAGAGAAGAAAGTGGCAGGGAAAAAGAGAATGTCTCATTTGCATTAACTTCATTACCGCTCTCTTAGAGTTATATTTAAACAAGTCCCGGCCACCGCACAAGAGCATTTTCTGAGAGGTGCCGAGTAGCCCTCGGCTCCCCCCTTCTAATTGATGTAAATGAAAAAAGCACAGTGAGCTCAGGAGCTTTGACCTTGTTATATAGGGTGGCTCACCCCAATTAATCAAAGATTCTTTCTTGATGCTTCAAGCTAATAAATAGCAGGGCAAATCAAAAGTCCTGTGGTTACTGGTTCTGGAATGATTACGCGAGTGGATGAGATTAAAGTGCGGTGGAGATGAGGAGGCTCTTCTGATGAAATCTGCCCAGTGAGGGAGTTAAAAGACTGAAAGAGAGAAAGACATGCAGTCAAGAGGTTGATTGAAAAAACAAAAAAAACAGATGTTGTTTTTTTTCCCCCTGCTTAAACACTTTTTGCAAACCCTTGAACCTAAAGACCCATAACGATCAGTGAACTTATGATTTTGCCAAGTAAGTCATGTTTGTGGATCAACATATTTTCTTGATCCTGGAACAACATTCCTGTCAGAATATATAGTCCTGTCCTACCCTATACCTAACCCTACCCAGAGGCGTCATGCCCATTTAAACCAAGGAGGCACGTGCCCCTTCATATTTTTGAGACAAATTGATTTGAAAGCAGCTTCCAAAAGACAAATATATAATAATTTTTACATCTGATAATTAACTCTTTGAAGCATACAATCACACAGGTGTGATTATTAAGGTTAACATTATCAACTGCTAAATTCAAGTCTGCGTTCACGCTTTAGCTGGATTGTCATATATCACAACTCTTCAGTGTTTTCAACCATATAATATTTATTTTATGTTTCTGACATTTAAATACTAATAAAGTACTAGCAAAAAATATATATATATATTTGTGATTTGTGAGTAGGTCCCCTGATGGGACCATGGAGGCCACGCTGCCATGGCCGCCGGCACTGCCTGGTCCGCCCTGGCCACCTGAACTATCTAGTCCGCCCTGGCCGCCTGAGGGTTGCTCTCCACCCTGGCCGCCCGAAGGGTCCTCTCCACCTCTCCGCCCTGGCCGCCCGAAGGGTCCTCTCCACCTCTCCGCCCTGGCCGCCCGAAGGGTCCTCTCCGCCCTGGCCGCCCGAAGGGTCCTCTCCGCCCTGGCCGCCCGAAGGGTCCTCTCCGCCCTGGCCGCCCGAAGGGTCCTCTCCGCCCTGACCGCCCGAAGGGTCCTCTCCGCCCTGGCCACCTGAAGGGTCCTCTCCGCCCTGGCCGCCTGCTCCGCCCTGTGTATTTAAATGTATTTTGCCAGTGTATTAAATGTATTTTGCCAGTGTATTAAATGTATTTTGCTGTGTATTTAAATCTTTGTCCTTCAGTTGTTGTTTGTCGGTCATTGTTTGCTGTTGCTTTTAGCTGTCTCCATGTTCCAGTCTTGAGGTCCGTGTTCCTTTGTTTGCCCTGGATGACCTGTTTGTTTCATTTAAAATAGTGCTTGCATTTGGATTCTCTCTCCGCTTCATTCCTGCCTCAACGTTACAATGACATTGTAGTAATTATCACAGTGAAAGCTAAAGTAAAGTATTATTATACATAAGCTATTTTTATTTGGGGGATTGTTTTTTTATACTTGAAACAAAAACAGTTCTACTATCACCACACAAATCTGATTGGTTGATTAGAATGTTGTTGTTCCAGGATCAACAAATATGTTGATCCAGGACCATATTGTATTGTAAAATCACATTCACAGTGAACTTATATTCTTGTTAATTATATAAACTCACCAAAAAGAAACGTCCCCTTTTCAGGATACTGTTTTTTGAAGATAATTTTGTAAAATCCAAGTAAGTCATATCTTTATTGGAAAGGGTTTAAACAATGCAATTATTGCACATGCACATGCACCTGTGGAACAGTCCTTAAGACACGAACACTTTACAGGCGGTAGACAAATAAGGTCACAGTAACAATAACTTAGGACACTAAAGAGACCTTTCTACTGACCTCACTACTGAACACCAGTGATGGCAAAGCTGAATTTTCAGCATAATTCTTCAGTGTCACATGATCCTTCAGATATCATTATAATATGCAGATTTGAAACAGTTATGCTGCTTCATATTTTTGTGAAAACGGTAAATATATTTGTAAGATTTCTTTGATGAATGGAAAGAACATTTATTTGAAATAGAAATCCTTTTTAACGTTATGTCTTTTGTGTCACGTTCGATCTGTTAATTTGGTGATTTTTAGTGGATGTCAGTTCACCTTAATTTCACACAGGTGTCTTAGAGGAGAATCACATTACATATGTTTTTAATGTTTGAGTGTTCTTACTATTTGTTCTATATGTCTATACAAATACATTTTGATAAATGCCCCTCAAATTATGCACATTATAAATAATTTGATCTAACCAGCATAATTGCCCCCCCCGCCTCCCGTCCCCTCCCCTCCCCCCAATTATAAAGCTGTAGATGGCTGATTGAGTGAATGGAAACCTACCAATCTCATGAACAAGAAGGACAAAACGCCGATTCACAAAGACGTGAAACATTAGCGCCCCAAGTACTGTGTGAAAAATTAATGACCCCCCTCTATACAGTGTCCTCTTGTTATACACCACGATTAGCAGCACTTTTATTTGCCTGCAGCTCAACAGCAGCCACGGTGGAGGTGAGTCAGTGTCCACCTGCAAACCACCCGCTCACAGTCACAGGCCTCTAAAGTGTCACATCAAAGTCATCATGACGCCGGCTTAGCTTACACCCGATCCAATTAGCCGGAGAGATCACACTGACCTCGGAGAACACGCTCCAGTGTTCGGGCCGAAGAGTCACTTGATCCCAGGTAACGCAACGCTCGCAAAACACTCATTCTGCTGCGTGAGGGAAAAAAACAAAAGATGAAGGGAGGGCTGGAAAAGATGCCAGTGGGAGGGGAAGACGGCAAAAACATGTCAGGAGAGATGACAAGAAAAAAAAAACCTGAGGTAAACATACAAGCCAGGTACAAAAGCGGGGACGCGGAATGTCTGGCCCGGTAATGAAATGAATTTGTCACCTCATTGTCGGTAACAATAGGCCTAATTGAAATGAACCTATCCCTCGCATGCATCTGGCACATTAAGCATTCGCTAGGATATGCTGATTCTTACTCACGCTGAATTATTTAGCTGCTGGTCCTCTCTTACAAACAGGGACAAACAAAAGATGCTCAAGCCAATATTCATGTGCTGAAGATAAGCAAATGAGACCGACCATCTTCATCATGATCGATCATCAGAAAACTGGAGTCCACAAATGTCCCTGCCTGATTCTGTAGACATCTGCTATTTGGAATAATCTCATACAGTTTGGAATTTCAGTGAACAAGATTTCAAACACAATTTCAAAATTCAACATTGCAGCTAAGCAAAATACGTTTACTCTTTGAACTATATTGTAGGTTTGTTTACAGATAATCTACGTCGGTCTACGTCGCAGAACCTGACTTCACAACATTTTCCTAGATCAACATTTTTGTTGATCCTGGAACAACATTCCAATCAAACAATCAAATTTGAGGGACACGTTTACAGTTTATGTCAAGTGAAGGCTTACAATCAGGATTTGGTGCTTCTATACAATCAGTGTTATTAACCTGTAATTTCCCTCAGATTTTATGGATAATTTATGGTTAGGGGTAGTGATATAGTTAGGACTACATTTTCAGACAGGAATGTTGTTCCTGGATCAACAGAATGTGTTAACCCAGGACTGCTTCTAACTCAGCAAAAGGATATGCGTCTACCCCACCCCTGCTCAATCTGATTGATTGAGGTGTTTACATGAAGGCTTTTCAGTCTGATTGAGCCATCAATCCGATTACTAACGGATTATTTGGGTGTGTGTAAATGTATCAGTGGAGTGTATTAATCAATGTATCATTTGATTTCAACTCTAAATAAATGGATCTCAATCATAACATTTACATATCACATTAAGATCCAGCTGCACATTAAACACTGTCATTCTGATATAGATGTTGGCATCACATCTGGCCAGCTAGCGTCTTATAGTGTAAGAGACGCTCTTTCACTCAAGCAATATGGTTGCTGGCACGGGCACCCAAGAGGCGTCTCTGCTTGATGCACCTTGCTGAACTGATGAGCCGTGTGCTGACAGTTGACATTTGGTTGGAGAATGGGTTTGGCATGCGCGATCTGCAATCCGCTCCGCAACAAAGGAGACCTGGGAACGCATCACCAAAGACGCAACAATTCTCCACACAGCAGTCTTTTGTTATGGTGGCCAGGTGCCAGAGTTTGCTCATTTAGCCCTTGCGCAGGACAACCCGAAGCAAACAAAAATATGCTCCAAGAACGTTTTGCTAATGTTCCCAGTAAGTTATGAAAATGCTATTTCTGATTGTTCTCAATGTTATGCTTTAGATGTTTCGCTTTTTTTTTCTTGGTTATGCAATTGTTAAGGAAACATTTCATTTGATCATTCTGCAAACATTTTGGGAACATTACTCTGTCTTGAATTTTCTCGGAACATTCTGAAACAAGTAGTAACATTTAAACAATGTTAGACGACGTCCAACTAAAACGTTTCAGAAAAAAAAAATTGTATAAACAAATGCTTAAATAGCATTAATGTTTCAGGAACATTATTAAAGACCAGATAACTTACTAACATTCTATTAATGCTACTGGAAGAATGCTTGATCATAACTTGCCAGAACGTTCTGTATACTTTGTTAGCTGTGTATGTTTGTTAACATTTTCTTTGTTCCTTCCTCAAACAGAAGAAAATTCTCTGCTGCACTTCAGTGCAAACACAGATGTCAGAGAAGGGTTACTCTGAAGGTTGGCACGACAAACGCGACCGGATATTGTTTCTGACATCTTGTGAAGTCGTCTCAATCCTGCGCACTGTTTGGGGAGCGCGGGGTCCTTCAGGGCTCCACTCGTGGGCCGCTGAAATTTTAATAGGCCCCCGGCTCACAAATGCAGGGCAGCATGATGTTGTCACCTTGGCATATTTTATCACTGATCAAACATTAGTAGGCAGATGTTGTAAACTTGTAACTGTCTCATCAGCAGTGGCGGCGCGGCTCGGAGGAACAGGCGCAGATGCTTCATTCTGTATCTAACTTTTCTGTTGGTTTAGGCATACCCACCATTGAGGTCCCTGTTACGATATTTTATAATAAAAGTTATGAAATAATTGGCTAATAATAACAACTATACTTTGGGCAGCTAAGATGTTGCACAGTGGCAAGATAACAGAATTGTCAATGTCAAAAATACAGAGATGACCAATCAAATTCAAGAAGACAGGCATTACCGTTACTTTGTACAGAAGCCGAACCAGCAATTGTGTAGCAAATTAAGCATCCAAACTTATCTTTTAGTATGAATCTATAACAATTGTCATTATGCCGCAAATGTAGTGCACGTGAATATAAGGCAGAAACATCATTCACTGGTGCGATCAGAAGGATTATAGTGCTATATGTGTAGCGGTTGCATTTTAGTGTGAACCAAACATATTAAAATTGCATTTGCTCATTCATTATGTAAATAGCCTATGCTGCTGGCAGAGTTAATTGCATCCGACATCGTTGTGTTCATCAGGCTGCATCTCAAAAGCGCCGCTTGGACCTCTTAATAGCACGCATTACTTTTTGACTGTTGCCACGCGGGTTTCGCTTTTGTCATTTATTTTTTGACAATGCCACGTGCTGAGACCTGCTAGCCAAGTACCTTGTTGGCAATGATTGATTACCCAATATCTAATTAAACCTGATCCGATCGCTTATTATGCAGAGAGGAATAAACAAACTGAAGTCAACTGTCAGAGCCGTGTGATTGATGATGCTGCCAATCCAGCTATTGTTTGGCCTAATGTCTTGACGCTTGTAACAACCGGTAGAGCTGCCTCAGACAATGTGCTCTGTCAGTCTGCAACTGATTTGCCAAGCTCACAAACAGATATTTGCTGATTTATTTATTTAATTCTGGGCAGGGAAATATATTATGCAGGACGTTGGTAGATTTGTTGGGTTGTTGGCCCTATTAAACCCTGGGTCCTTGACCCGCCTTCAGGGCAGGCCTGTGTTTTTGTACGGATTGAAAAGGAACAAATGTGGGGGGGGGTCTATGGAATACAGAAAGCCATTTATACTCCCTAAAACTACAATGTCCTGAAGTAATATAGAAATGAAACCGCACATAAAATCGTAACTGATTCAAAGATTTTAATCTAAACTGAAATATGTTTTATAATCAGTGATATAGTCCTGCGGTGAGAATATTTTTTGAAAGTACAAATATTCAATAAATATGAGTTCATAAGAGCAACATGATTAATAATTAAACTAGGCTTTAATAGCATGTCACCCTGCAAAACGTCCACATCACAAAAGTATCAAGACAATTCATGAGTACATGCTTTTGCAAATTAAAAAGTAACTTGAACTTTTCATGGTATATAATGTGTGATTTATTTTGAGGATGCATCCTTGAGAATTGCCTACTTATTTGAGGCTTTTGCTAAATTGAATGAATAATGATAATTAATTATTATTAATACTTTTACTACTGAGGATAATAATCATTGCTCACCTAATTTAGCACGATCACTATTTGTTACATTTGTGATTAAGTACAATTTCTTGTTGCATTTGTAAAATGACACATATGTAAACCTCATTATAAGGAAGTGGAATTTAAATTACAATCTGCCCAGAGGAATAACTTAGAAAAAAATATCTGACGCAATTCTCTTCAACAAACAGTGAAGAACAGATGAGAATTTGACCTGATGAAAAATTCATATGCTCATACAGCTCAGGACGCTTCCATTACCAAACATTTGTGAACCCTGACAGAATGGAGGTTATTCAAAGCCACCATGTTCACAAGGTGTTGGAAATTGTTACTTTAATTTATCCTGAGATGATCAACATCTGATCCCTGTGTCAAGTGCCTGTAGGTTTTTTTTTTTTTTTTAAGCATGGGGGGGGGGGGGGGGGGTGCATGTGTGTGTATGTCTAAAGGCCGAAGGGAAGGGTGGGTGAAGCGTTTGACATATATCAAACAACACAGAACTGAGACCGGACAACATTAATCAAAACTTTTCTCATTTCCCCAAAAAATTTATCATTAAATAATTAATTTTGCAGCTACAGGCAGGAGTTGAAGGGGGTCTTGTGCCTTCATGCTGTTAAAAATTTGTCCTTGTCTGAGGGCTAGATTGATATATTTATTATTTATCAGATTAATCATGGTTAGAACCGGTGGGTTGCAGGTTGTGCTCATCGAGCTTTATTCAGTGCTGTGTATGTGTGCAGCATGTGGATGGTCATCATAAAGATTGGGCAACTGATTATAAAGAGTGGTCACAAATGAAAGTGGGAAACCTTGCCTCAAGCGTTATTTTTTACCACAGGCAGCTTTGAAAGAGGGGTCAGATGAGGAGAAGTTGTCATTGATCTGACACCTCTGAAGAGGTCAGTAAGGGTACCAGGGTCATCTCTGTTTATGGAAAGGTCTTGCGTATGCCCAAAGGATATGCCAGAGAATGTCAACCTCTCAAGTATGAAGCAGGGGGTGCGATGCTCATTTTTGTATTCATTAGCCCTTAAAGTTTGTCACATGCACTAATTGACATGCTGCTGCCAAAGGCAATTACATTTCGTAGCCACAATATCAAAAATCAATGTCATCTGTTAACCCTGAATTTTTGAAAATTTAACTTAATCAAAAATATACATATCTTTAAAAGTCAAATTAATAGTAAAACTCACATAACATAATACTATTTCAGTTATTCTACTTTAAAAAAAAAATATTGTTTAACTTTGTTACCTGCCGTTTATTTGTCATTTCTTGTGAATTTTACTTGCAATTTCGTAGTGAAAACAGTTTCTACACTTTTTTTCAGTGTATGTCTTTATTATTGCTGCTTCTTCGAAAACTGTGCACCAAATGAAAAACGTATCCATCAATCCACCATAATTTATCATTAGCCACAAAAAAGCAACAAACGTATCGAACCGTTAAAGATGTAGTCTGTATTTAGAGTAAGACCTTTGAGTGAGTCTGTGCCGCCCCAGGAGGCAAAAGACAAAGGGTGGACATTAGCACGAGCAAACTCCAACTCCAAAATCAATGTGCAAAAAGTCATCAAGACAGAGCGCTGGCTCTCAGTCTCTCAGAAGATGACAGTCAATACAGATGTCTGGCACTTACGACTCAAAATCTCGATCGCATTCTTCTGGATCATAAGAGGTTAAATGAAAATTCCCTCATCTTTACACTCGGTTTGCACCCAGTATTTCCTCTCACCTTATTGTACCAAAATGCCATTTTAAGCACTAGCGCTGCCATTTCAATATGCAGCCATTCTAAAACAAGAGCGCCTCGAGCATTTTTAAAACTCTGTAAATATGTCTATGTTGAATACTTTGGTTAAATGGCCTCTTTAATTTCAAGTTGGCAGCATAGTAAGGATGCTGTGGCACTGCGAACTGTACCCGAGCTGTCCGAGCAGCTGTATCGGGTGCCGCATGTTAATTGAAGCATTGAGAGCGAAATTGCTATCCAGCCTTTGGTCCTGGTGTGTATCAGGCAAATAGATCTGGCTGACAATTGTGGGCATAATTGTACATCACACCCGATATTAAGATGAGAAAGCGAGAGGTTGCCCCATCACATCTGTGTGTCGCCCAGGCAATCAAACCGGGTTCATGTCAGTGTGAAAAACCCATTTGTGTTCAGAAACAAAACATTTCCCCCTTCTCTCATAATGGGCTAAAGCATTCGCTTATCTCCAGCCATGCACAGCCAGACCTCATCAAGGGCACGACGTGCGCAAAATGCTGGCACCCAAACCGGCAGGAAATCAAAAATGAGATTTTGCGGCCAAACGTACGGCCGGCCCCTGATCTGCAGGCACTAACCCTTTGACATAAAGTCATATTGTGTTGGAGTTTTAGTCCCTAAATTTGTCCATCAATTATTAAGCGGCCACAGCGATTGTATAAATGTAGGAAATTACGAGCGTCCACTTTTGCTCTCAGGCAGAAAGAATGCGATACATCGGCTACATCCCCGCCTAATGTGCCGGCTCTCTGTCCGAAGGCCCAGAATTATTTATGCATTAGAAAACAGTGTGGCCGGGCCAGAGGAGGCTAGACACATTATTTTAAACCTTTCATAACACGCATCAATATTTCATAAGAAATAAATAAAGAATGTCGGGCTTGTTTGGAGGACAGCTGTAGCTCTGCGCTTCAGCAGCTCGAGGGACTCCAGGGAGGCCACGCATACCCCGCAGTAAAACCCTCCATTTCTTTTTAATCATCCACTTAGTGCATTGTGGGTAGAGGAGCTGTCAAGGTGAGCCAACAGCTTCTTCGATTGCGCCGCTGAAAGGCTTTGTCTGAAGAAAACGGAGCCTTTGTTGCCCTGGACCTTCAAATTACATCTTCACTCATTTCCCCCCTTCCAATTTCACCTCCGCTGCGGCCGCGGAGAGTCTGGAAGCTGCGCTCTAGAAGAGTAATGCGGTGCAAGTAGGGTCGAAAATGCTCGACGGAGGACTGAAATGGTCCATAGGGACAACTTGACCATTTTCAGCTAGTATAGCGTGAAGATTAGAAAGGTTTACGAGACTGAGCCATGGATGATCACCCTCATAAAAAATTAAACCTTGATTCTTGATGTTTATTTATGGATGATAAAATGAGTGGAACAGATCACACCCACAGTGTAACAGTCAGGTTCCTCTTCATAGTCTGCTGAAATTTTCCAGAATCACATTTAGCAGTATTTACAGGTGAAAGACAATGAAACACAAGACTATCTTTACCCTGATCTCCAACATCAACTAATACCCAAGAACAGACAATGCATGGTGCATATTTATTGGCCCACCAATGATCAGCTCCTTTTCTCTGCTGCTTTTATTCACACAAACCTCAAGAGGCCATTGGAGGCTAATCCCAAAGAAGTGAAGGACCACCAAAATGCTCAAATTGCCATGAAGAGCATCTCATTCCTGTAATTGCTGCAGATGGAGTTGTCTAATCTGCCCATTGCTCAAAAAGATTGGGGAATAGCTGTTTAGAGACTACTATATGTAGCTCTGATGAGCAGCCATGAAGGTGATTGCACAACTGTGTCATGCTAAAGAGAGACATTAGAAACACTTCTGATAAATACTGAAGCTGGTACCTAGAAACACAAGATCGAGTGAATGTCGATCACTTCAGTGATGTCCGGATTTCAACAGCCCTGTTCCAAAACCATGACAGCTGCCTAAACAGACAACAATTGTATGCATCACAGGTGATCTCCTGGTGCAAAAGTGGTTTCAAACAATGCAGGCAGGAAAGTTACAGTGTTTTTTTAAACTTACTTCATTTTGGCCAAACTTTAAAGCTTAAGGCAATCCCAAAATGTGCCACAAGCTCAATGAATATTTTGAAGGGAAAGGATGATCATAAATGTTTTGGGGTCAGTAATATATAAATATATATATATATATATATATATATTTTTTTTTTTTTTTTCAAATAAATGCAGTGCCATTAAAGACATTTCAAAATCATAAAAAAATATTATCAACCAGAAATTTTTTAACAGACGTGTAAAATGTATTTAGCATTGAAAAGTAAATGACATAAGAAGTTCCATCCATATAAGGGGCAGTTTACGGGGCAGTTTACACAACACTGTTTACAACTAAAAACAGAAAACTTATGCTTTTTGTCCATTCAACAACAGCATTTTGGGGGCCTGAAAAAGTTTCAAAGTATACTTTTTTTTTTAAAAGCGATACCGTTATCTCAGTTTAAACAACAAAAACATGAATTTGTGAAAACGATGACGTCATGCACATGCATACGAAGTGACATCGCCAACTACTGGCCTGGCATGCATAATACAGCATTTTTTTCGTCGTTTTCGCGGATCCTGGCGAACCGGGACCGTTTTGACAACGTTGTTAGTACGCGGAAAACATATGTTTTTAGTACATCGCTGTCGTTTAAACATACCCTCGAAATGCACTTTCTTTTACCTCAATTTATGTTTTGGGCTAATTGGAGTATAAAAATTAGCTTGGTCCATGTGTCTAATATTTCTGCAGCATCCCTCCATCAAGTAAATATCACAGAGTCATCAGCTTGTCACAGTCCTTAGCATCTGTTTCTATCTTCATGCAATTTGCTTTTGTGCACAGAAGGGGGAAAAAAACAAGAGATTGTTTTAAAATCAGAATCCTATAGTCTTTTGCTCTCTCAAAAAACTAAAAAGAGGGAAAATAGATGTCCACAGAGTCAAGCAGATATTAAATTGCATCCCAATTAAACTCTCTGAGCTCAGAATAAGTACAGGTCCAAATTGTAGAAATAATTACATTTTTTATTATCTCCAAAGCACGTGCATTTGAAAGTTCAGAAAGCAAAAATGAATAAATGATCACACAGAGATTATAGAGGTTTGTTGTATTTTGTATTTTGAGCAGTGGAGACACTTGTGTGAGTGGTGTTTCTGTAAGATCAAACAGTAAATATTAAATCAATGGCAAAAAGAGAAAACCAGTCAGTAAATTGAGGCTCTGTTAACACCTGAAATTAAGTCGATCAGAAGTAGACACAAGGGAGACACATTCACGTTTACACCAGGTGTAATAATCCATCCCACTTCTGCCCTAATTTTTCGAGGGGAGGGTCTATGGGCAGGTAAATGTATGAGCTTTTTCAGATCTTCCGATCTAATGGACGGAATAATCTCAAGCAAAGAGATGTCAGAGAAACATATGGAGAGCAGCAGCTTTCATTTCTGATCTGATGGTCTCAAGACCACGCCGAATGCTGTGCGTGCATGTTTGAAATCAGGAATAGTGAGAGAACATTGTGCTTGGTGTGTTTTTCGTCTTCAAACTAAACTTAGCTCTTCAGCAGACAAAGTTTAAATCCTGCCTGGCTAACGCGCTTACTATAATGTTTCAGCATTAGGTCAGTAGGCGGAGAGTAGATGGTCTTTTGTGGGAGTTCGAACACATTCGACCACGTGAGCATCTACGAAAGCAGTTGAGTGAAATGTATTTTTGACTAAATCTGGAAGTGGTGAAAACTGGACAACTCAAAACGTTTTAGACCCCGTTTACACCTGTATTTAGCACCATCCACTTGTGATCGGATTGATGAAAATACTTTTTAATATCAGGACCTGAGAATAGATAAATTTTCCAGCACCATTTACTATTACAGCTAAATGTAGCAGGAACATTACAATGGGCACTTGAGTAACACAAACGCCACACAGATCTAATGTGCAATGCTCGGTAACTGCTGACATCTCAACATGTATTCTGCTCATACTGAGGAGAAGCGTTGAACTGCTCATGTCTGTTAGCTCTTTCAAGCCCCTTGCCTGCCTCCCACACAAAGCTCGTCTCTACAGCTCTCTGAAACACTGAAGAGGCTGCTGTGTAGACAGAACGCAGCTTCGATTTGAGGCGTTCAGATCTTTCTTCATGCAGTCAACTGTTTTAGATTCCTTTCTTATAATCTCACAGATACCTCCCCCAACACTGTGGCACAATAATGCTCTCTTTGCTTGCCTTTATCTCCCTGTTCCTACAAGTTATTTTGAATAAAGTAGTCATTATCTTCAGGGCCACAATGGCTCCAGACATCCACACTCAAGATGTTCTATGTATGATGTATTGATCAATCTGTAGTGACTAATGGGACAGTAATGAATGGAGTAACATTAAGCTAATGAATATGCCTATGCAGACTGTAAATAAAACGGCTTTGCTCACTGCAATGATCAGCTTGATCTGTTGAAAAACTGCATGCTTTAAATGTTGGTGAATCAAGATTTTCTAAGCTGAAGAAATTACAATTGAGATGACTACACTAAAAACAAAAATTAATCGTAAATGAAAGAATACGTAAACAAAACTAAATAAAATATGATCAGTCATCCCAGAGGAACACTGGTTTGTCAGGGGTCATCCTTGCAGAAAGATTATTCTTTAGATATTTACATGAGATTTATTCAAGCACAATTCAAAACCACGGCGTTGGATTGTGTTCTACCATTTGCACTACAGGAACTCCAAAATATTTCATTTAAGTTTCATTTTGTCACACATCTCTCCTAATAAAAGAAATATGAGACAACAAACGAGACTATTGTTGCATAGAATACGAGTATAGAACTAATCATACAGAAGCAGTTTGATGAGAAATGTTTTGGTTCTGACTTTTGATTCCAGACTTTGGTATCTTGGCATTTCTGAGTGTAGTTTAACACTATGATATCTCTTTGACTTCCCTCTACCAAGGGAGAAACATGAGAAATCATTTCCATTTTCCTTCCATTTAATTTAGATAACCTAATATTAATTAAATTAAAGGTGCATTGCGCAACTTTTCATGTTAAAAATACCTGTTTTTCTTCCTATACATGCTTAAAGAACTGCCTGATGGGCTGATTGAGCCCTTCTCTGCTCACTGAGATTGCCTCTATAATCCTGTACAGTAAAATATATAATAAGGATTCGGGCTCGAATTTGAGACTGGGCGTGATGTCATGCGCGTTCACGCTCACCAGGCTGTCTCGCAAGTTGGTGTATTCGCAGGCGCCGCCATTCTCCGCATCAGAGGACAACTCGTGCGTCAAAAGTAGAAGATGGATTCAAAGAGACCGGCTTGTAGTCCATTCCAAACCCCAACGCAAACTCCACGTAAAGTAAGAAAAATTTTGTCTAGTGCCACCAAAGGGCCAAATTGGAGTCAGACAAGCGTCGGAGTAAGACACATTTCACATTAATGTTTGTCAGTGTGTATTGTCCCTGTCAAAATATCTACTAAATAAATCAGCGCTTCATGTAGTTTAGTGATTAGCAAAATAGTTCAAGATTCTTGAGTGTGATATACAGGCTGAAAAATATGACCGATAATTAGACACAAATTTTGAGTAAATTCTAACAGAAAAAGAATGTATTGTTATTGGAATATTCTACTTAGCAGATCAATAAAACAGGCTGAACCCCGCAAGTCTTCGGCGGCTTAGCCTATTTGGCTTGTATGAAAACGTCATGGTGACATTTGATTGTTTATTACCTTGAGACATTTGAGTGAACGTTGTTGACCAACCGTGTACGGTATGATTATTATTTTGAACTATTGCGAAGTAATCAATTATATTGTTCATGAACGTGTTTTCATAACAATACAATCATAGGTGGATACAGTAAACACATAAACAAAGTTTCTACTACCCCCGTTTTCACCTCACACATAAGAGTAATTTACTCAAATGTCTTTCCTTCCATATATTTGAAATGACTTGCAGATTTATAACTTTATTACCTCTGAAGACATTTTGGCTGTACACCAAAGATCTGTGCGGCAGATGCTCCTTTAGTTATGAACAGCTCGTGCTCGTGGATGCATGCGTGTGTGTGTGGCCTATGAGCGTGCACAACTCTGGTTGCAGTTTTGCTTGTCGCCAGAGGGGGCGTAGTTCTGCAAAAACTAAGAAACCTGCGTTTTGCATCTTTAATGTCCGTTAGCTCTGAGGTGTTCTACAAGGCTATTATAGTTAACTAAAACCATATAAAAAGTTACTTGAAATTAAATGTTAACTGAAATTAAATAAAATAATAATAAAAAAAATATATACTTAAATGGCCAGCAGTTCACTCATTCAGGTTTATGCTGAGGAGCTGAGATAGTGTCCCTGACATTTTGTGGGTTACTTCAAGGTTGTGGTGGGAGGGACATAACGTCTATGTTCCCTCCATCAGGGAACGAGCGTTACGATAGTAACTGAGATGTTCCCTATCTCGTACAATGTTATGTCAATACTAACAAATGTGGTCCCTATGGAAAGTGCAGAAACCACTGAACTATGTTGCTAGTGTTGGAGTTGCAGATGCTGGCAAGCTGAACGTGCCCTTTTGGGTTACCTCTTGGCTTGTGGCTGGGAGTGAGGTGGTGTAGCGTGGCTTACTGCCCGCACCTGGTATGGCCCAGAGACTGAGGAAACTGCTTGCTATCGAAAATGTGGGAACAGAAATAAACTCTTTGAGACGAAACTGAAGATTCCCTGCCCGGCCCTCCTTCGGGGTAAGGAGTGGTGCGATCACCACCTCCTGGTTCAGAGCAGCTCTCTGCATCTCTGGGTCGCCTATGTCAGGGCCACTTTGATGGATGCTTGGAGGGCTTAGCGGCAGCTTGAGGGATGGGCTGCATTGCCTTCCCGCGGGGTTGATGTTTCTGGCCGTGCTGGAGCAAGTGTAGAAGCCGCAGGGGGGTGATCTCGGCGACAAGCAGACTGGGGGCTGTGGTATCACGCAGGGGCAGGATGTACTTTATGGCCTCCATCTGCATTTGGACTGCCGAGAACCGCTGGGAAAAGTCGAGTGTTGCCGAAGAGGCCATCTTGCGAGACGTAGAGAAAATGCACTTTGTCGGCATCCCACTTCTCTCCAAGGTTTACCCGGAGATGCTGTTCCTGGACCACAAACGTGGACATCATCTGGCCATGCACAGTTCCTGCATCAGCCCTGGCTCAGAAATACCCTTGTGCAGTTATTTGAGTGCTTTGGATTGATGGACTAGCAGGATGGCCATCGTATGTAATGTAGGACGGAGGCAGCCTGTTCAGCAACACTGTTAGCTTTAGCAGCCAGGGCTGCAGTTGTCTTACAGGCCTAGGATGGGAACCACAAATGGTTCCTCCAATTGCACGCTGCACCCAGGACCCAATGATACAGTCGCGAGCGCTCGGGACAAGGCAGAGGGTTCCACTCAAGTTCGATTCCCGAGGCAGACCAGGGAAAGCATGGCCATCAACTCCAGAAGACAATAGCTCGCTCTCCGATGGAGCGATCAACATCTGGTCCTCACATAGAGCGTGGAATAGAGTCGTGACCGCTGTAACAACATTTAGTTTTACATTAAATTAGCTCAAATTATATATAGGGAATTTTAATAATTAATCATGAATATGATTAATATATTGCATATTACAGTTAAATTATCGAAGTTGAAAATAGATTGATTGTACACACGAATGATCAATCACAACGAATTATAATTCCTCATTCATATGTCAATGGTCCATTTTCAGATCGATTATATGAGATAACCTTTAATGGAGTTAATTTAGCTATCGAACTGTTTGTCCAGCAAACGGCCGTAAGATTAACTTATCAACTTCTCAACAAAGTTATCCCTTCTTATAAACTCCAAGAAATATCAATTTTCTGGCCGTGAACATTAATTTTCCTGTGTTTATAAAATTAGACTACGCAACATAGTCAATAATGAAAGCTTTGTAGCTATGATCGAAATTTCATTGACTCTGTAATATGAGCATTTTAGACAGAAGGCAATCAAGAATATAATGGTTTTAATAGTTGGACTAATAATACATCGAACTACAATTCACACAGAATATATGTATATACACCCGAAACAAACAAAACGAAAAACATTACAAACACGAATTAAAATAGGATGAGAGAGAAAGATAAAAATGAGAGGGAGAGAGAGTTGGGAAGAGAGAGAGAGATCCGTAGGATCATAGCTTGGCAAAATTCACCTGGACATTTAAACCTTTAAGAGACAACACGGAAAAACAGTCTTAATGCTCTAAAATCTTGGTAACTCAAATATACTTGCATATAGTTCTCAGGTGTCTGAGCCCTGCGGCGTGTGTGAGCTGCTGGTCTTTGTGTGTTCCGTTGGAGCGTCACGTGGTTTGCTGCGGTCTGGAGCGCGCAGTTTCAAAGAAGGCTTAAAGGTCTTTGACGTAAATTACCAAATAAATAATTCAGACTAAGTTCATTGCTGGTGAAATGAACAAAGGAAAAACAAACTTAAACAAAAGAAAAGAAGAGGAAAGATCCCCCAGGGCGGGGATCACGAGTATGATGGTTACATCGGATCGAAGGAGAGGGAAGAGTCCAGACCGAAGTCGAAGTTCCCTCGAAGAAGCAGTTCTTTCTCCCCCCTCCTTACTTCTCACTACTCCTCAAAGATCCCCAAACAAAACAAAACCAAAGATGAGGTGCTTGGTGGTCTTCTTTAAAGACACTTCTGTTTACGCCTCCTCTGGCGTGAATGCACCAATCAGCTGGGAGGAAAGTGTGCGGATAAGTGTTCCTTTGTTCCCTCGAGATCGACTTTGCATGTTTCATGACCGTGATGTAAAAATGCGTTCAATTTTACTCCAGAGATGATAAAACATAGTAACATACATTTTACGGTTTGCACCCATATATATATGGTTTGGTCAGATCAAGAGGATTCTAAAGGTGTGAAGAACGACATACAAACATTATAGGAAAACACAGTTACATTAAAAATGCATCTAAAAGCACCTCTGTTCATTTAGAATTATAATACGATCACATCTAACCCCAGTGGAACATGGGCAAACATAAAAACATATCGAATATATCATAGTACAAGTCTCTCAATTGAGGAGATTGGAGAAAAAGTCCTTGTGTGTGTGTGTGTGTGTGTGTGTACTGTGAACGTGGCTGGGTCATTCGTTGGTGAAGATGTGGTGAACTTTTGCTCACCCCCCTCCCGGGCAATGATATGTGTGTGCGTATTCTTTGAATTGATGAGTTTTAAGTCTGGTTACAATGACCAGTATGGTTCATCACACAAGGTTGTCTGTGTTTGTGAGGTGTCCTGAAGAGGGGACACCACGGGATCTCCGGCCAGAGAGGCGCTCCTGTTGGGTCACATGTGGTAAGACAGAGGACCCTGTGATTACTTATCAGCGAAAAACGCCACGGGGGCACTTCTGGCATCGGTCATTTAATTAAGTCCCATCGCCATTTGCTTGTGTGTGAATCAGTAACTTAAAAAGTCTCATGACATCTCCATTCTTCAGATTGTGAAAGAAACAGGAGTGTTTACTTAATTGGAGACTTAGTTGATTAAAACCACATGATTGCGCTGATCATCTGATTATTGCTACAGTCCCCCCTTGATGGTTCGGCAGGACCCGTGTGGGTGGGCCTCGTTGAACCATCACGACCGCATTGGTCAGGTGGCAGGTAAATCATGGAGGTTGGATGCTGCAGATGATGGTTAGGGCTGAGGGCTCAGCTCTATGAGGTTTTCCGCGTTCTCTAGCGGGGAGTCTTCTTTCCGAGGGCCCCTACGGAACCCTCCGGACATGGCTTGGGTGAGCCTGGCTGTTGAGGCTCTCATCTCGTTGAGTCGTCGGTACAGGACGTAGGCCAAACCCAGGGTTAGGGTGTGGCTGATGATTGTCGAAATGCAAAGTGCCGTGTCAGCGGCGGACCATGCTTGAACAACAGGTGAAGTGTTCAGGGTGGGCAATCTGGACAATGCTTGTAAGGCTGTGTCAAGGGCAGCAATGTCTATGATCTGTGACCCCCCCCCTTCCTCAATCCATTTTTCCAGTTCGGATTGGTATTCTTCACTTGGAAGGTGGTACAGGGCTAGGTCGTCCAGGTGAAGGATGGTGCAGTGAGTGCAGCTGTGCGCACAGGAATGTTAGCGAGCCACCTGTCACCTACAATCTCTGCTTGGGTCTCGATGCCTTGAGTGCGAGGCTTTGCTTCGGCAGGGCAGCGGGTGTCGCTGATCTGCAGCCTGCAGATTCCGTCAGTGTTGTCTCTGAGGAAGGGTCTGTTAAGGCAGAGATAGTGAATGTCTTTGGTCAATGTGCACATGTGCAGGTTCGGGGCCAGGTACAGCTGTGTGTTGCTGTCGTGGTAGGCCACCACGTCTGGAGTGCGAATCTTGATGTGAGTGTCACTTTTCAAAAATCCGACCTTGACAATGTCTTTTACTTGGTAGAGTCGGCTTGACTCTATGATGGGTAGGTTCAGGAGAAAACCCACTTTCCTCTGCTCGGAGTCGACGCGGAGTGGGATGGCGCTACCCAGAGAGTAGGTAAGGTGTGCTTGTAGAGGGTCAGTTGGCGTGGTGATGGCAGGAGCCAGCATGGTTTGCACCAGGCTTAAGGGTATCAGGTACGGTGGAATTCTACCCATGGCTAGGCTGTCAATGGAGGAGCTCACCTCCCGCAGCAGGTCTGTCATCAGGGCTGTGACCAGCTGAGTTTGAGCAAAGTCATTCTGGGAGACAGTAAATAGCTGTTTCATGGAGTTCACTGTCTGGTTCAGCAGAACGCTGTGAGTGTTGAGAATTACCACTGTTCCCTTAAATGTCTTGTGGGTGATTGCAGGGAGGCACTCTGTGTCGTAGGTTGCTCTTTTAGCAGTGGGATCTCAGTTTGAATTTCAGTCACATGCCATCTCACGGTGGCTAGGTTCACTGCATTGACACTGGATATGTCAACGTTAAACAGAGTTCCGACAGCAGCGGCGGCTCTGAGCAAAGCTCCTAGGATCCGTTTGGCACGGCGGTTGTGTCCACTTAAGTCCGCTTGTGTGACAGTCATTTTATCAAGTTGGTTGAGCATGTGCTCAACATTGGCCTCAGCGTGAGCGAGGGAGTCCTCTGTCCATCGGGCACTGGCCCAGCTGAATTGGGCTACTGTGCTGGGGTAGGGTTTTAGGTACACGTTGCGGGGGTCCACTTGAACATACACTTTCTGGGTGTGTGTGCGGCAGTTGGTTATCAGGAATCCCATTTGTTCTTTTAGGACGATGCCTGATGCCGGACCCGGTGAGATGCTGTCCGTTTGCGGCTGCCCTCTGGTTGGCTGAAGGCTCAGAATGGCAAACCACGGCAGCATCCTGGTAAAGGCAAAAAGAAGAGAGAGAAAGGTAGGAAACATTTCAGCGAGTGTCGTTCTTCTTTGGCTAGGACAGTCTTTTCGCTTCAAGGACAACGGTGTGTCACTTGCTTCGGTGTCTTGTAAGTGGTTCTGGTGCTGCGGTGTGCAGCACGTGATGCGTCATGGGCATACATTGGCATGACCCCCCTCCTGCATTGTGGCACCACAAGCCTTGGCGCTGTGATGGCATCAGGTGCATAACGTAGAATGTTGTCCTGTGCACGCATCATGTGTTTGGTTACCTGCAGTTGTCTGGGGCACCGGTTATCGGTGGTTGCAGACGGCGTGCTTGGGTGGTTGGAGGGGTCTGAGAGGTGGTTTCTCATATTGTCCATTGTTTTGTCATAGTCTTTGGTAAGCTGGAAAGTTAAGGTCAGGTGAAGCAGGGGCTCTGTGACATTTTGTCATACTTGTGGTGAGAGACGCATGCATGACCTTAAAAGTTCAGAACCACGGTTTAACTGGTTCGCTAGGTCTGTAGCATAAAGCTAGGTGTTTCACGTGTAGCTAGCTAGTGAAATGTGTCTTGTATCTTATCTTAGCTGTGGATCTTAGGAGGCTAAGATGTATGTGGTTCCGAGAGTATTTCCTGGAAGGGGCATAGCCAAGATGAAATAAATGACTTAAGATGGTTCTTATGAGTAAATTATTTCTCTGGACTGAACTAGTGGTTCACTACGGCTTGACGAAGTGAATGATAGGGGGAAAAGGACAGCTTTCCTATTTGAATTGTGCTTATTATCAATCCTCTGGACCATAGTTGTGCCCTAGTAAATTGTTGAAATTACTTGTGTTGCAGGGTCACAAAATGAGTACACTGGTTGAAACTACGCCAAAATAACAAATAAGGGTGTCTCTGTTTCCTTTCTGGGCCCTATGGGGAATGGAACCACATTTGAACAAGAGAGTAAATGAAATTAAATCATATAGATGACTGAATAGCCAAGGGAATAGCTGACTGCTATTATTATCAAAGTCAAAGAAATGAAAGAGTTAACAAAGAACAAAAACAAAGTAAAATTAAAAGCAAAAGGGAATAAAATGATCAAAACAACGGGAATGATCTGAAGGCGAGAATAATCAGTGGCATTAGTGATGAAAATTCCTATTGCTATATGAATTCTTCTCTAGCTACACAGTTTACATGTAGTCAAACTTAAGTTTAATTAACAGGGCATCTGCAAAGTTAGCCTTCGACGGTTAGCAAGGACTATGCCTAAACTAGTGAAGGTGAACTTTAGCTAAGAAGAGTTGCAAACACGGAAAGTGAATTAGAAATCCTAACTGGTGTTAAGGAAAGTATTCTAGAATACTTTGCACTGTGAAAACACAACGGTGATTAAGGGTTCAAGTAAATGATGCTAACTTCTAACTGTGGAAGTTATTATTTAGCTTAGCCTACGCTGGATGGATGCTATGTTAGGTTAGCTTAGCCTAAGTTGGATGGATGCTAGGTTAGGCTAACTTAGCTTAAGGCTGGAAGGATGCTAGGTTAAATTAGCTTAGCCTAAGGTAGATGGATACTAGGTTAGGGTAGCTTAGCCACCTAGGCTGGTTTGTTTACAAAGTGACGTCACAAGTTAGCACTTCCTGTGACAAGTTGTTGTCATGGGAACTAGAGTATGTCAGAACAACTCAACAGTCCCTGAAAAGTGTCTGCACCTTTTAACGGGTTAAAAGGGGGCGCCTATACTTGAAGTCTTTCGAGAACTTGATGTTACATTAAGTAAAATGCGACTGTGTTTTGGCATTTGCTGATTTTACTCATGTAACTCTTCTCTTTACTTTACACAACTTATTCTATTTGTTTACCGAGTAAGGAAATGGATTTGCTGTAAGTCAAAGGTTGTCTAAGCATCTATAGTTACGTCCCTCTCATGCATAAATGCTGACTTTTCAGCGAGTAAACAGTTTTGATCGCTAGGTAGCTCTCTGCCTGTAGATGCAGCTAAAATTTAGGTGAATTACATCAATCTAACAATAATTTGGAAGGCCTTTACATTGTAGAAAGGGGAGCATCACCCAGGTCTACATATATACAACTCTGTTCTGAGCTTTCTTTTTCAGACACAGGTTTAGTCATACTGCAATTTGGATTTCTTTTTGACCAAAGCAGAATAGATATCGGTACAGATTAGAGGCTGCTGAAATGAGATTCCTTTGTCACACAGACTTACGCTTTACGGCTGAACTTACTGATATTAGTTGGAAATCTAAGACTCTTTCACTTAAAGTAGAGATGTCAATTCCAGCTATCGTTTTATCTGCATTTAGACAAGCCAGCGATCAAAAATGCGTATTGCACGTTGTATTCTAGTTGGATCGCAAAGATCCAATGCACGCCTGTAGGTTAACAGTAGTTTAAGGCTGAGGTGGTTTTCCTACACTCTGGCGGTAAGGTGACGTATGCCCTATTTGGAGCTAGTGTTTCTTGTAACCCTTCATTGTCAGGAAACCTAATGTTTAGCAGTGTCAATTCAACCAGCATCTAGAAACTGTTTGTTTCAAAAGAGTTGTGCATAGTCTGTTGGCCGTTGAGATTTACGCGTCCATTTAAGATTCTTTTAACTCAGTAAAATTCTAATTTTACGAATGCAGAGTCTTGCAACTCTTTGAACACACATTTTCATCTACTTTTAAAAGTTCTATGTCCTATGCTGATCAGGGACCCTTTTAGCAGAGTCTTGCACTGTGTTCTTGCAGTGTCTTTTGGTTTTGCAGTTCAAAATCAGTGGGGTTTTAGGACTTCTTTCAGAAGAGGCCTTCTGCATTAGGTCACGCATCGTTGAGTGGGCATTGCGTGGTCTTTGGCGAGCTGGAAGGTGCAGGGTAGCGGACTTGAACCTTGACTTGGTGCTGAGACTGTGTTTTCATGGCTGGCTGCGGGAGTTCCTGTGAACTCTGTGATTTTGGAGTCTGGCTTTGTTGTAGTTCTCGTGACCTCTGTGACCAGAGGGGGCGGGGTTCTTGAACTTGGGCCCAGACGGTCAGGTGTTTATAAGTCTAATAAAAGCTCAGAGCAGACTAGCAGGTCTTTGCCAATCAGAAAGGGGTACGTGTCCATTTGTGAGATGTACACCGGGTGGATCAGACTCATAGAACCAATTGTCAGGTGAATGGGAGCTACCAGTTCGAGCCGGATGTCGTTCTGGCTGTACGACTGCACATTCAGCTCACACGATTCGGATGTAAGAGTTCGATTTTGTCTCATAGCTTTAGCTCTGAGTTTTCCAAAAAGTTCAGCTGATATCAAAGTAAGGTCTGCGCCGGTGTCTACCAGTGCTTCAAGTCTCACGTCATTTTCCGAAGTGATGGCTAGGTAGGGTTTCCGGGCCACCCCCTTTTCGATCAGGTTCCCCAGGAGCTTTGGCGTCCGGGTTGGTGTGGTGATCGATAGGCGGTTAGGGCCGGTCTCGTGTTGTTCGCTGTGGAGGCAGGTAGACAAAGCAGCATTTCCTGGGTCTTTGTGATGTTGGACCCAGTCCTGGGAAACTGTGCTGTCATGCTTAGGCTGTGCAGCTGTCAGCTGTGGTGGCTGGGTGATGCTGTCACTTTGTGGTGTGACAGTAAGCTCTGTGGTCTGATGCTGATGAGCAGTGTTCTGGGTGCCTGTTTCAGGCCTTACGCTTAGACGTAGGATGTCTGGGTTTGAGTCTCTTGGTGATGGGGGTTGGCTATTTCTGGGTCGCCGGCTGGCTTCCCAGAATCTTTCAGAGCGCTCGCTCTGGTGCCTTGGATGAGCACCGTCACGGCCGTGCTGCCTTCTGCTGGCCTGGAACGGTCTTGACTCTCTGTAAAAAGGGCTGTGGTGTTGTGGGGCGCCCTCTAGAGGCAGCTCTGAGTAGTGTTCAGAGACAGAGTAGATTGTGGTGTCTTTAAAAGTCTTTTCGTACACAGTCTTTTGCTTAATGTGAGCTTTGTGGGCCAAGTCTCGTAGCTGCTGGGTAGACATGCTACGGGGACAGGCCAGGATGCCTAAGTGAAAGTCAATGTCTTGCAGGTATGCGTGCACATTGTGGCCTCCTGCAGGGTTCAGAGTGAACGTCGGGATGTTTCTGGCCAGCTTGTCAAGTTCTTTGGGAGCCATGCCGTGGTTAGTGGCAGGGGTTCTTTGGAAAGGCTCCCCCCCCCTCGCTGCTGACGGGGGTTCTTGCGGGCTGGCTGGTGGTGTTTTGAACAGCGGGCTTTCGCCCTTCTTTTCAGCTCTGGGTTGTTGGCTGAAAGGTGCGGACCGGTTGGTCAGGAGAAACTTTGTGGTGTGTGTTTCCCCTTCCCGGTCACTCTGCAGTCTATATGAGTGTTTCAGCTCTCTGTGAATAATGTCAAGTTCGTCTTTGAGATCGTGTCTCTGCTGAACACGCTCGTGGATTTTAGCTTGGGCCGCTTGCAAGTGTTTTTCGCAGGCCTTGGCTTTATTGTCTCTTTCTTTTAGTTCAGTCTCTGCTCTTGCAAGGAGAGCTTCACCTTCTCGCAGTTTCTTGTTGAGTTCCTCTCTGGTTCCTTTCTCTGACTGCTCTTTTCGGTCTGTGTGTATACGAAGATCAGATAGGGCAGTTTGAAGTCTTTCCACTTCCTTCTGTAGCTCGGGGTCGGTGTCATCCTTTTCCTTGGTTTCGAGGAGTAGTTGTTCTAGACGACTGTGGATCTGGGCCTCCTCCGCTTGCATCTTTAGCGTTGCTACTTCATGCTCCAGGGCGATGCGGCTCCTTTCGTGGAGGCGTGCTTGTGCAATGAGCTTGTGAGCGAGGTTTCCGACGTGTCGGGCCCAGTCTTTGTCGTTGTAGCTTTGACTCGGTTCGTGAGCCGTCAGCTTGTCCAAGTCGGCGTCCAGCTGCTTTTTGCTCGGGGGCTCTGAGTCACTGGCGACCTTGGGCAGGAAGGTAGTCGTCATGGCTTTCAGCCATGTCTCGAGGTTGTCCCAGTGGACTGCGGGGCTGGAAGATCGGAACATACTGGCTCACTGTGGGCGAGAGGAACACAGCACACACAAAGAGACCAATGCAAGTTCGTTTACAAGCTATAATACTAATACGGGCGATGCCGTCTACAAGAATTTCGGCTAACTGATGCAGGCAGTTAGAGTTATGTGGGGAAAATTTGCGTAGGTCAGCGTGGGACCTAAATAAAGATTTTGACAGGGCGGTAGCCTAGTGGGTCATCTGTTGATGCTATCAGCTTGGTTGTCAACCTGTTATTTAGCTTTCCTTGGTGTCTCTCGTAGGTTCTGCCTCTAGGTGAACTGAAAGGAACAGATCACAACAGAAAAGAAAAATAGCAAGATCGGAAAGATGGAAGTAAAATGAAACAATAAAAGTGAATAGGTCTGTAATGAAATGGAGTGAATAATAACACAGGAAGTGTTACAGGGGATAAGGAGAACTGAGCCTGCTATGTGTGGCTTGGAGAAAAGGGGATGGGCCAAACACTTAAATGACCGGGGGAATATCTAATATTCTGTGGCCTATACTAAGTGGATGGGTTTTACCTTATGTTAGCTTGCCTGGGGTGATTTGAGGTCCTCCCTGGTCGGAGCCAGCGTCGCGGTCAATCTTTCCGTCGTCCCTTAACACTCAACCGCAGTGTCCCCGGGCCCCTCCGTTCATCTGTACCAAGGTGCGCCCTCTCAAACAACTTGACTTTAAACACAACCGGCAATACCAAGGTGTCAACTTGCCAGACGGCACAGCAAAGTGGATTTTCCCCAGAACCCTCAAAAAGAGTGGCCCCTCTTCGGGCCTTGGTTTGAGTAATTATTCCAAAATTGCCTTGTGTGTCGACTAGTGTGGTTGACTTCCCTTTGGACTGCCAAATTGCTGAGTCTTATTGCGTGCCGCACCAATGGAATGAAACAGAATGGGTCCGAGACTCACGCACGGCAGGCGTCGGTAACGCCGGTCAGACGACCCCGCTCGCTGGAAACCAACCAGGGATGACTGTCAAATCACCACAGCATAAGAGAGTGTTCTACCTATGAATACAAAACAGGATGAAGAACAAGTGAAACTTAAAGTGAATTAAGGCTTTCTTTGTCTAAACCAAACTGAGTACTTATGTAGAAAATAAAAAGCAAAGGCTTTACTAAATAATGGTAAAAACAAAAGGGAATTATGACAATGTTAATTATCAGAATCACCTAATCCCTAAAAGAAGAGATATCAATAAGTAACGCAGGATGACACAGGAGGAGGCAAGCTGTAGTAGCGGGTTTGTGCCACAAGGGGGCGTACCTCCTCTCAGTGGTCAACCTGGTTGAAAAGACAGCTTAATTTAAATTGCAATTCAAACCGGTTTAAACTCAATTTAAATAAGTGTATAAAGAGATGTTAAGTAACATCTAATCTAGTAAGGATACAGTTGTGATGAAGTATCAATACGAAGAATAAATTTAAAAAAAAAATTGAACTGAGAAACATAATTCAAATTTAAATTCGAAATTTGTTTGTTTCAAACCAAAATTTGAATAAGTGTAAGAAAAGTAAAGATCAAAATTATATCTGATGATGATCACGATTACTGTAAGGTATCAGTGATAAATAAAATAAAGCCAATGAAAAACTGGAAATATACCACTTCAAAACAGAATGAAAGGAGGAAAAGTGATGCACCGTCTTAGCAGGGGATGCCACAAGGGTGCGTGTCCCTCTAAGTGGGTATCAGTGACTGACAGGCAAACACGATGTAAATTTAAATTCAAACTGGCTTAAAACCCAAATTTAATTAAGCGTGTAAGGGAATTGACAAATCAGGATAATATTTTATAATAATTAACGATAACAGCAAAGTATCATCAATAACTATAAAACAATCAAAAGAGAAAAGTAGAGATAGGCAATTCAAAACAGAATTTGAAAAGAGAGAAAAGGAGAGTTGAGTGAGCCGACTTAGAAGGCGGCCACTAGGTGGTGGACTTTTAGCAGTAAGAGAGCATTATCTGAAACGGCCCTCGCGTAATAGCACTCATGCATGCCGAAGTTAGAAGGCGGGGCGTAATTTGAGACTTCTAAACTCCCTCTAGTGTTTAGTCAGCGGAATTACAACCACTTTTTAATGTGATTCAAAAGCTAAGAGCTTTCAGCTCGCGTCACGCACTGATTTTCTGGAATAAATCACAAGTATACAATTAAGATCTCTGCGGATCTTTTTGGTGCTATACTGCACAAGAGTATATGGCGGGATTTCTTCGCCGCACATACACAAATGTGGACAACAGGAATTTTCGTCTGTTGGTTCGAACTCCAATAAACATTTTTCACAATAGCACTTATGATTTAAATGTATTAGATCTTCAATTGGGTAGCTACGCCAATTTTTTTGACCAGGAGTTTATCGTTTTTGTTGAATATCACTGGGTTAACCCCGAATTCAATAACGATATTTGCATGCAAGGCCTATGTTTAAAAGGAATCTCGCTTAAAAACATATTTGTTCAAACCGGTAATACGCACGTGAGAATTCTTCATTCACAGCGATTTAAAACAAATATTAGAAATGTATCAACTGCAGAGGTATTTATTCATCTCTTAACAGGACATTTGTAATATAGTAGTACTGCAGTCTTAGTATTTAACAGTGCTAACAATTGTCTAGGCATATTTTTAGCAACTTGTTAAAAATGTAACGTTACTGACTTCGGCTTTTTGCCTCGGTCGGTTAGGAGTGAGTTCGCGTTGCGACTTATCTCACAATTTCATAATTTCATAGCGCGCGCAAAAAAAAAAAAATATTAATAACCATATACACAGATTGAAACTGGATTGCTCATAAAACAAAGTTTGAAATCGCCAGCGTCCTCCACCAAACTGTAACAACATTTAGTTTTACATTAAATTAGCTCAAATTATATATAGGGAATTTTAATAATTAATCATGAATATGATTAATATATTGCATATTACAGTTAAATTATCGAAGTTGAAAATAGATTGATTGTACACACGAATGATCAATCACAACGAATTATAATTCCTCATTCATATGTCAATGGTCCATTTTCAGATCGATTATATGAGATAACCTTTAATGGAGTTAATTTAGCTATCGAACTGTTTGTCCAGCAAACGGCCGTAAGATTAACTTATCAACTTCTCAACAAAGTTATCCCTTCTTATAAACTCCAAGAAATATCAATTTTCTGGCCGTGAACATTAATTTTCCTGTGTTTATAAAATTAGACTACGCAACATAGTCAATAATGAAAGCTTTGTAGCTATGATCGAAATTTCATTGACTCTGTAATATGAGCATTTTAGACAGAAGGCAATCAAGAATATAATGGTTTTAATAGTTGGACTAATAATACATCGAACTACAATTCACACAGAATATATGTATATACACCCGAAACAAACAAAACGAAAAACATTACAAACACGAATTAAAATAGGATGAGAGAGAAAGATAAAAATGAGAGGGAGAGAGAGTTGGGAAGAGAGAGAGAGATCCGTAGGATCATAGCTTGGCAAAATTCACCTGGACATTTAAACCTTTAAGAGACAACACGGAAAAACAGTCTTAATGCTCTAAAATCTTGGTAACTCAAATATACTTGCATATAGTTCTCAGGTGTCTGAGCCCTGCGGCGTGTGTGAGCTGCTGGTCTTTGTGTGTTCCGTTGGAGCGTCACGTGGTTTGCTGCGGTCTGGAGCGCGCAGTTTCAAAGAAGGCTTAAAGGTCTTTGACGTAAATTACCAAATAAATAATTCAGACTAAGTTCATTGCTGGTGAAATGAACAAAGGAAAAACAAACTTAAACAAAAGAAAAGAAGAGGAAAGATCCCCCAGGGCGGGGATCACGAGTATGATGGTTACATCGGATCGAAGGAGAGGGAAGAGTCCAGACCGAAGTCGAAGTTCCCTCGAAGAAGCAGTTCTTTCTCCCCCCTCCTTACTTCTCACTACTCCTCAAAGATCCCCAAACAAAACAAAACCAAAGATGAGGTGCTTGGTGGTCTTCTTTAAAGACACTTCTGTTTACGCCTCCTCTGGCGTGAATGCACCAATCAGCTGGGAGGAAAGTGTGCGGATAAGTGTTCCTTTGTTCCCTCGAGATCGACTTTGCATGTTTCATGACCGTGATGTAAAAATGCGTTCAATTTTACTCCAGAGATGATAAAACATAGTAACATACATTTTACGGTTTGCACCCATATATATATGGTTTGGTCAGATCAAGAGGATTCTAAAGGTGTGAAGAACGACATACAAACATTATAGGAAAACACAGTTACATTAAAAATGCATCTAAAAGCACCTCTGTTCATTTAGAATTATAATACGATCACATCTAACCCCAGTGGAACATGGGCAAACATAAAAACATATCGAATATATCATAGTACAAGTCTCTCAATTGAGGAGATTGGAGAAAAAGTCCTTGTGTGTGTGTGTGTGTGTGTGTGTGTGTACTGTGAACGTGGCTGGGTCATTCGTTGGTGAAGATGTGGTGAACTTTTGCTCACCCCCCTCCCGGGCAATGATATGTGTGTGCGTATTCTTTGAATTGATGAGTTTTAAGTCTGGTTACAATGACCAGTATGGTTCATCACACAAGGTTGTCTGTGTTTGTGAGGTGTCCTGAAGAGGGGACACCACGGGATCTCCGGCCAGAGAGGCGCTCCTGTTGGGTCACATGTGGTAAGACAGAGGACCCTGTGATTACTTATCAGCGAAAAACGCCACGGGGGCACTTCTGGCATCGGTCATTTAATTAAGTCCCATCGCCATTTGCTTGTGTGTGAATCAGTAACTTAAAAAGTCTCATGACATCTCCATTCTTCAGATTGTGAAAGAAACAGGAGTGTTTACTTAATTGGAGACTTAGTTGATTAAAACCACATGATTGCGCTGATCATCTGATTATTGCTACACCGCAATGTCGACATGGTCCTGCACTATCATCTGGCAGCTCAACGGAACATGACATTCTGGAGGAGCGGAAGGTCAGTGGGGATTGGCCCAGCGAAGCACTCCCACTGTAACGCTCAGGTCACCCGGAGTGTTAACCACGTGGCCCTGTACTGTACAGAGGAACCAGGCTGGGTAACAGCATAGGGGACTCTAGCCTTCACGAGGAAGTAGAGTCGTGGCCGCAATGTTGACATGGTCTTGTTCTCGCAATGAGGACATGAACCATCCACGAACGCCATCTCGCATGTCTGGGCTGCGCACATGCTGAGACGCCCTTTGTGGATGGTTTATGATGAGGACAGGAAATGACTGCATCCAGAAACACACGGACGGAAAGGCATCTTTAAGAGACGCCCACCGCCGTGCTTGCTCTTTTAGGGAAATGTGCGCCCAGGGCTGAATCGCTGAACTTAACTGTACACTAGATCAGATGGAAAAACTCAGCTAAATGTACTCTCCTTCCAGCAAGAGAGACTTCCTAATTTTTTTAATTTCTATTTTTTTATAACGCTATTTGAAGAAGCAATTGGAAGAGTGATCACTAGATGCAACCACTTGGCTCCAAAGCAAAAATCTGAATGAGTGAGCAGCCAGCCAGCTTATATACCTGTAAGTCTGCATGCTAGTCTCACTTGCCAATTCCATTGGCTGTTTTTCTACAACTCAGAGGTGATTGGGGCTCCCAAATGAGACTGAATCTGTCAATCTGTCATTATCGACATAACGTCGAACGTGACTGACAGATAGGGAACTTCATTTATTTTTGTCTAGTTGCCAAAGCAACATTTCTCATTTTCATCTAGTTTAAAAAAATAACTAAAACCAAAATTAACAAGCTACTAAAACAAAAATGATATAGACATACAAAAACTAATAAAAAAAAATGCAAAAAACAACAAATAGAAAACATAAATTAATTAAATATACTGGATATGATAAGTTTATTTTATGAAACAATTTAGTCAGAGTTTTTAGTAGCACCAGTGTTTTATTTATTAAAAATTATATTTATATTTATATCTCAATTATACTAAAATAACACTGGTGCTACTAAACAATGACTAAATTATGTTTCAGCAGATCTACACATTGAAAATGTACAGTTCAGTTAATTTCAGTTCAGTTTGGGTTTAGGAAAAACAAACCAAAATACTAATGATAGGGACTATGTTTACATGGACAGCAGTGATTAATTATTGATCTTATTCTGAATAAGACAATGTTCTGATTAAGGTGTTTACATGAGTTGCTTTTAGAATATTCCTTTCATGTTCCTGTTTTACATGTTATAGAACATAGATTGATTAATGGCACACGTCATTACATCCCCATGCCATGCCCTCCAGAATTTCACGTATCAACATACAGTTTGTCTACGTTATGGTACCATACAGTTTTGGGTGTTTCATTTTTAATTTTACGAAAGCTTCAAGTGCAGTTAATTATTTGTCATGCTATACGTGCAAATAGACAACGGCGGATACAAATTCTCCAGCAACAGGTCTCCTCTGTATTCAGCAAAATTTAATTCAAGCCACTGCGACAAACTCTGAAATACTGGATGAGGGTACAAACTATGAAGTAAGGACTGGTAGGAGAGAGTTGTTTCTCTCTTGTTTGCTGTGAAAACAGTTGAAAACTGCTGTGTGTGTATGTGTCCTGGGGCAAAATGCGGCGAAAACTTCCACACAACGTTAATAATGTGATTAAGTCTATATGTCTAGAATGCACTTCGATAATGCAACTAAATGAAGTTTTATGTAACAAAGTTCAGGAGAAGCATGTTCAGGTAATCAACCAATCAGCACAAGAGGAAGCCGGTATAAATATAGCCTTCCTCACCTCTGTCCCATGACAGTTTCACAGCATCCCTCCACCACCCCATCAACTCACTCTTGGCTGGTTTTCTATCCCAGTCAAAAGGGGGGAGTACTCTGGGTTCGGGCCAAATTCAGAGCTCGGAGCCCTCTCCCGGACAGCACGCAAAATACGCATAAATTACTATATCTGATTTCATGTAAGTGTGACCTCGTGAAAATATAAATACTCCACACGCCTTAATTCGATTTGTTTTTACTTCTAGTATGACTTTAGCCGGATTAAGGGAAGCAGAAATCGCTGTACATGGTAGTTTCATAATCAGAGTATTGTCTTAATCGAGCTAATAACGGATTATTGTTGTCCATGTAAACATAATGACTGTTTGATGCCTAAACAAAGCAAAGCAAAATTACCAATCTAACTATCTGGACAAAATCTCCAATCAGAAGCACTTAGTGTTGTGTAGAAACCAAATATTCTCCCTCAGGTCAGAGTATGAGAGGAAAACAAAGAGCTCTAGCCAAATAAAACCCATTGGTTTACCCACTGAAAAGGTGCATCTCTCCGGTCTGGCCATCTCTCCCTAACATATGTCTTCACAGAGGAAAATTCTGGCTGTTATCTCAAATTTATGGAGCTATTTTTCATACTGTTATAATCGTGCACACGATGGGAACAAGTGGAAAGACTGTAGGGTAAACACAGTGGCCTGAAGAACATTATTGTGGCCTAATTTATTTTGCTCTATCAGCACAGTGAAACGCAGTGCACAGAACCCACAGGAATATCTATTACTGACAGAACGGACTGATAAAGGGCTGCATTAGCTCGTATGTAACGTCTCTGTCAGACACACAGCGGCTTTCTCAGTAGAGAGCTTTAATCTTGCTCCGTTATGAATAATGCTAAGTATATTACTCTCTGACATCCCACAATTCCAATTTATGCACCTCAACTCACAGTGCCAAGTACAATTTATAACTTTCAATATGCAAGGCATCAGCAATACATTAGAGAGATAGGATTGAGTGCGGCCGAGGGTGAACCTTCACTGGGCAGAGACCTTCGGACCTAAATGCTGAGAGCGTTTGGACTGAACAAGATGAGATGAAACAGTATGAAAGTTTAATATAATATTGACCAAAATTATCATGTTATCAATATTATCACATTATTGTTAAAATGTGATGGAAATGTTCAAAATGTTCTGCTGCACACAAGGACATTAAAATAATAATATTAACAAGAATGGCCAGACTTTAATTTAACTTTTTATTTTTATTTTTTATAACATTATAACATGCCACTTCCTTCTGCACTGGAAGCTCCTGTCACCAAGACAAACATACTTGGAAATAAAGCTCTTTCTGATTCTGATGTTCAAATAATGTTTTAGCAAAAAAGTTTTATAAAATGATAAACTTCAGATTCCAAGATTTAAAACATTAAGAAAAACTACTTTATTAGGGGCTGATCACACAGAAGTGGAGTATTCCACTCCAATGTGCAACTTTCATTATTTTTCTTTATAAAAAAACAAAAAAAAACACGTGTTTGACCATTGCACTCACATCTTTTGCAGCATCTTGCGCATGACACTAAAAACGCGGCGGTCGAGTTAAAAGAATTTCGACTCAAGAGCTCGCTTGACCTGCATCTCGAGTTTTAAACCACAAAATGTGTTCTGTGACACAGTGTGAAAGGCCCCTATAGGCATCACATGCATAAGAAGAATAAGACAGTGGTTTCCCTTCCGAGACAGTCATAAAATGCATTCATTCATATTATTTCTTTCAGCATTCAGTAGTAAAGGGTTGAGGAATATATAAAACCTCTCAATGCCTTCCACCATGCTTTCACAAACACACACAACACTTATTTATTAATCTTCAATCAAAACCATTTCCTCTCCTCTGATGCCTTTTTACTGCTGTGAGGGTGGGACGACCTGTCACTCACATGAGTTCGACCAATAGCAAACCACAACCATTAAAATCAATTCCCCATGGACAAAATATGTCCCGTCCTACATTTTTTCTTGTTCCAGAAGCCGTTTCCCTCAGATATACATCACAATAGGGAAGAAAAGACTCACAAATTCCGTTTCATGCTGATTGTAACAGTGGTGAATGACTACCAGCTGAATGAGGAGAATGATAAAAGACTGAAATATTAAAGAGTGCTTTAATATTTAATATAAAAGTTGTATTCTATAAAAGGGCCTTAAAAGAATCAGTGAGTCATTTTTGTGAACCCTTTCAGTTTGATGAACGATATGAACGGACAGATACTTTAAAATGAATCCCAACATGAAAGGAGCTCAGTTTAGGAGCGCATATTTTATTATTCAGTTTGCTGTTCAACAAATTAATGAGTTTGAAGAGACATGAGAGTGTAGATAAGAGAAAAATCAGTTGAGGTGCAACTTGATTGAGCTGACCAAATTTTGAGATGTGAATATGTGATATAAGCCTTTTAAACAAACAATTGCAAACATCATGGTATTTAATCCTCAAATATATAGACTACAGTTAAGGTTAGGTTTAGTTTTTTATGTTTTGAAAGAAGTCTCTTATGCTCACCAAGCTATTTATTGGATCATAAATTTGACCATAAAATTATGATTTTAACCATTTTCTATCGGAATATATTTTGAAATGTAAAAATATCACATGATAAAAAAATAAATTAAAAAAGCCTCAAAAATGTTAACGCTATGCATGCATTTAAAATCCACTTGACACAAAACTCTGGCAGAGCGCATGTGCCATTTTTGGGCAGGCATGTCTCTTCTGTATAAAGATAGATAACAAGCAGAGAATATTCTTTCACAGACCTATTTCTGCTGACGTGGCACTATAGAAGCTGTATCTAGGAGGGAGGGAGGAGGGAGAACTCAGCATGTGATGTCAGCTTCGTCACCTTCGTCACCTTCGAGAACCAAACGGCTAAGGCCAGGCAGGAGAAACGCTGAGATCTATAGACTGTTTGGGATCGACAATGGCAGCCGGCAAAGCGCAAGGTGTGGGAGAGAGAGAGCGAGAAAGTGAAGAGCATAGGAGAAGGAGAGAAACAACGTTGTTTTCCGGGCCCGCGCAGCTCCTTGAATAGATTTGTTAAAACCCCACGGTTGATTTATGCTAAGCGGAGCCCATGCAGACGGGAGCGAGCCTCGCCAGAACACTTTCTAAGCCCCGACCCACACTTTGATGCTTCCGTTAGAGGTGCCCAATGAAAGGCCGCCCGCCCGCCACCCTGCTCCCCCTCACCCCGCCTTTTCTTCAGTTTCTGCCATGCAAAGATAATCAGGTTTATGTAAAGTATGTGTGCTCCTTTGACAGTCTACGCTAGCTCATTAATTCAATCACACCCGATGCCATTGTTCTGCCGGTGTTTGAAATGCGTACGGGGACGGGGGGTTTCCTTAATCCTGTCAATCACTGTTAACATTTTTCTTGCTGTTGCCATGGCCGGGGCCAGAGTTCATGAAAACAGCGAATATGAGCCAACAAAAGGAGAATAAAGAGTTATTTCAGCCACTTTTCTCTAAAAGGCCATCGACCATGCACAAAAACACAAGGAGTAAATGTAGACAAGTTTGAACACTACAGCCACGGCGAGGGAGGGGGCGGGCATTTGAAAACCAAACAGGCCCTATAAAAACTTGACCCGGGAGGCTCTGGGAAAAACCTCCTGAATCGCCCCCCCGGAAGAACAATGTCCTTTCTTGTGTGGCTTCTTCAGGGCCACAATGGCCGCTACAGTCTAAAACACATGCCTGGGTCCGAAACCTCCGTAAGCCAGCTCAGAGCACTAGAATACTGAGTGCTGACCGCGGCCGAGAAGTGGACAACGAGAGAGTGCGAAAGAGGGAGGCATGTGAAAGGAGTGCAGTTCCCAGAAATTTGCAAAGTCGACATCTTGTCAATTAAGAACTGGAATATGGACATTTCAAATGATTCATTCAACCTTAATGACATACTACTTAATTAAAGTCCTAATATTGCGCCAACACTAACAAAATTTACCAAATTATTATTGTATTAGCATATATCCCTTTGTACTATATAAATACCATATGAATAAGATAATACCATGGTCCCACAATACTTTTTGTAGGTGAAAGGAATTGTGCTCTTAATTTTGCCACTTTAAATGCTTCAGCTCTTTAAAGTTGGATGAACTCTGATTGGCTATCAATGTTTTATCATTTACCCAGGTAGCAATGTTATGAGCAAACTTGTTCAAAGTTATCTGTTCTTTAATGATGTTCGCAAAATATTAGCACAAAAACATTATTTATACATTATTTATGGAATATTTTTTTACCTGAAACGTTTAGTTGGATGTTCACCTAATGTATTTTTAAACATTAATACACTTTTTTAGAATGTTCAGAGAACATTCAAAAGTAACATTCCCAAATGTTTGCCGAGAACACTTTTGCAGATTGTTCAGAGAACATAAATTATGGAAACATTCTATAATGTGATTCCAATAATATGGTTCCTCTGTATCATTATTGTTTTCGCTGTGGACTTCCCTATTCTCGTAGAATTAGAAAAAAATATATAAGAAAGGTAGTTATATAAAGGATTATCATCTTTTAGACCGATTCAAATAATGAGTTTGAGACTGATTTGTGAGGATTGTTTTTTTTGTTTTTGACTGTGCTGGTCATCCTGTCACTGGTTTGTTGCTGCATGTTGACTAGCAAGAACAAGAAGCCTTCATTGTAAACTCTGTTCAAAGGCAAAGCTGTACTTGTGTAGTATTTGTACAGTCAAAGTGTGGAGTGGTTTGCTCACGTCTCCCAGCATGCACATTAGCAGAAACAATGCAAGCTATTTGGCCAAACTCGATTCACGCTGAGAGGCCTAAACGACTGTCTTTGGCTCCTACAACAAATTAGAGATTAATATATGTTTGCTCCCAGGTCTCCTTAGAAGCGCACAAGCAACAAATGCTTTTAATTTCACTGAAAGACTCGCTCTTTGTTGAAAAAAACGTTAACACGGGGAACACAATTGCATATCCGTGTAGCCAAAAAAAAAAAAAATGCCCCTCAAAATCCAAACGTGCGACGTAATCTCCTGGCAAAAATTGCAAAAGAAAAGACAGATTTGATTCTGGTGGGAGGAACTAAGAAAGGAAAACATGCACGATCTTTTCCCATTTAACACCCAATCTTGAATAAGAATGTAAAGTAAGGGAAGATTAAGCCATTCAGACGGCAGTCGCAGCCTATGCATCGGTGCTTCTTTTCAAGCAATTTAGCCAGTGTTTGTTTATTAGTGCCTTACGCGCGGTATTAGCGCTTCGCTTATCGCCACTAGCACACAGAGAGAGGCCCCGGTAATGCGGCAGCGTTCAAAGCGTGATATGGGACTTCTCATTTGTTTCCTCGCAGGGTTGCCCTTGTTTAAGTGTAGACCATGGGAGACAGGACTTATTGGACAACGATACTCATACAAGCTATGTAAACATGCTCACCAGCTTAGTCCCCTACCCTCTGCGATTCGACAAAGGACTTCAGAGCGGCATGAGGAGATTTGGCTGGGCTAATCTGCTGTTTTCCATATATGCATGGGCTATCGCGAGACAGAGCTCCATTTGAGAAATACCTGTGCTTGCTATCTGATTTCTGCTATTATCTCTCTCCTCCTTCTCCTCGACTTTGTCACAAAACTGCGTATCTGCATATTACTCTTACTTAGACGCTTATACGAAAAGAGCAGGCCTCGTATATCTGCATGCCTATCGTAGAGTCTCCTATCAGCGGATATGCAAATGCAAAACAACACGGCAATGCAGCTCCATAAAACACACTAATACCAGACAACTCTCCAGTCACTTTGCTCAACGTTCGTGTTCAGCACCCCTTCAATTTACAATAAAAAAGAAAGAGAAAGAACCCAGCTAACAGGGAACGTTCTCATAACTTTGGCAAGAATATCTCAAAGTTATGAATAAATGTTCTTCCAGTAACATTAACAGTACGTTAGTTAAAATTTAGCTAGTTTTTAAAGTTGCCCTGTGGTGAAAATCAAGCTTTTAATGTTGTTTATGTCTATGTGGTGTTTTTAATATGCTTTAAGACAAACCATGTGAACCGAGTCAACACCATTGCTGAGAAATCCTTAAAACTGCAGTGAACCAAAGTCTCAAAAACACAGTTTGAAATCGCTGGTGTTTCTGACGTCACAAACTACCTTGTAACCAATCACGTCACCGTGTGATCGACAACGAGTGGATCTCTGAGCTGGCGTAAGTAAGTGGAGACGGGGCTAATTTGCATATTCATAGGTTTAGATTTATATTCAAGCTATTTTAAGGCATGAAGAAATTTTTCTTTTTCAAGGAAAAAAAATATAATTTTGGTGATCAAAGATGAGTTTTAAAGGGATATAACTAAACTTTAATAACTTAAAATAAACAAATGCTATTTATACATTGTTCATGGATTTTTTTTCTGAAATGTTTTAGATGTGTCTAAAGTTTTTTTTTTTTTAAACGTTACTCCTTACTAGTTTCAGAATGTTCAGAGAACAATCAAAAGTAACGTTTCAAAAATATTTACAAAATTATAAACCATGTTTTTAAAAAAAATTAAACACTGGCCAGTTTAAACGTTAAGAGAACCATCCGAATTGAAGGGAACTCTTTTTTTTTAATATACAGTATAATTTGTTAGCAGGGAAGTTGCCTGACGGGCAGTCAACATTCAAAAGTAACGTATCAAGAATGTTTGCAAAATTATAAACCATGTTTTTGAAACATTTAAAAAAAATGGCCGGTTTAAACGTTAAGAGAACGTTCAGAATTGACGTAAAATCATTTTAAAAAATATAATTTGTTAGCTGGGAAATTGCCTGACAGGCAGCTTTTAAATGAAAATGACAATCAGCACCTGGAATTAAACACAATTAGCAGGTTGGTCATGGGTGAAGGGATATTTAGCAGAGTGATTGTCTTTAAATTGACCACTGAGAGGCAGCCTCCTGTGTGAAATAATATTGAAACTGCACAGATGAACCATCCCATTAAAGATTAAGTGAGTCATACCGCACACAGCCTTAAAATCTCATCAGCTCTCTACAGAAAGAATCCCTGAACACAAGCTTATAGCTGAGGCTCCGGGAAGCCAGTTAATTAAATTAGCCCTGCATTTGTCTACTACATAGTCTTATCTGGGGGTGAGGCTTGCAGGGGAGAGTGTCCAGGTTGTTCACGGTGTCCGTCGTTTGATTTAGTTTCTCTCTCAGCTCAGCTGCGGCTCTGGATGTGGTAATGAGAAGGCCATTAGGGGCAGCAGAGCATGCAGGAGACAGAGAGAAAGACTGAGGCCTATGACAGAAAGGTCATATCTAGTCTTAGCCACAGACTGCACACCTAGCGACCGCCCTGGGAATGTTTATGGACTGTCTGATGCGGATTCTTCATTAAAACAGCTAGAGCTGCCAAAAGCAGCCAGTTGTAATCTGATTGGCCGGCTGCTGCTTCCTGAAATCAGGGTGCACAGGTTTCTACCACAGGTAAGTGTGTTACACAGTTAGCAGCTTCTACAATGAGCACGTCTGATGAAGAACCCTTGTGCAAAAGAAGAAACTTGCACATTCAATAAAATTAAGCACACTTATTTTTTACAAGGTTAGTCATTGGTTTGTGGATTGGAACTTTGAAAGATCAATGTTTTGTTTGAGGCAGTAAGCAAACAGATATTCTTGAACACTGTTCCACTAAATGATGTCTGCCATTACAAAAAATAAGTATACTTCAAGTTCAAGTATTTTTACAAGTATACTTTATATAGTAAGTATACTAATATCAATATACTAGAAATATACTTGTAAGTGTACTGTTTCATTACTACTTGGGAAAACTTTTTAGTGTATAAAATTATATTTTAAGTATGATTTAAGTGCAACAGTGGTAAACTGAGTACACAACTAGTGCACAACTTATAGGTATACTGGTAGTTTACTAGTCAAATCATTGTAGAACTTTTTTTAGTTTATGAAAGTACACTTTGAAGTATACTCACAGTAAACTAGTTTAGTAGTTTTACACTGAAAGAATACTTGTAAATTTTCTTTAAGTGAACATAACATTTATCAACACCCTCAAAGCTTCACATTCGTTTCCTCTACATGGGTTCCACATTTCATTTAGTAATGTTTGTCAGTTTTGATTTAGGCCTATATGCCGTTTAATGATCACAATATTTTACATTTGTGCAATAATCTTCTATCAGTTGTTTCTGCTTCTTCTTCACCTGTGTTTTGATCCAGAGATTCAGTATTATTTCAGAAAATGCATAATAGCGCCCCCTACCGTATAACAGTGAAAACACGGATAGCTGGAAATTCCGTCAATGACAGGGAAAGTAAATTCCATACACTACCATGTGGACTAGCACATAAATTCAGATACTGCGAATTAGAAACAAAATGAATAAATAAAAATGTACAAACAATGAAAGTTTATAAGACAGTAAGTAGCTAAGGCTATGTGAAAAAATAATTAATAGGCTACTCAAAAGAGTAAACAACTGCAAGCCAAGTATACTTAGTCTTTTGATCGAGATATACTTAAAAGTATAATTAAGTATTCTAAGTACAATTGTACTGCATACTGCAATTGTAAGTATATTTCTGAGAAGTACATAAAAAGTAGACTAAAAAAAGAAAGTAATTTCAGTTTAAAAGTAGTATGCTAATAGCACACTTGAATAAACATGTTTTTCGTAAGGGTGTGAAAAAAATTTACATATGGAGGTTTAATGTTAAGTTAAAAATTAACTATTTATATTAATTATTAGTTCAGTACTATTTGTTTTACAAAAAAGAATGATACCTCAGATATTTCTACTGCTAACACGTTTCTTGCTGCTTTCAATTTATGATAAACAAAATTCACATCACACTTCCATTGGAAAGGAGACTAGACAAAGTACTCTTTTGACTTAAGCTGGCAAGTAGCCACCTTTGCTATCACACAGAACTCCCTAACAACAGAATAGCAACGCTCTGGAAACTCACAAGCATCATAATGCTGAGTTTTGCACAAGCAAATGCCACTCAAATTTTCTTCAGAGCATGTAAACATTTAGCTGGATGAACAGATAGTCTACTTTACAATCTTTTTCAGACACTCCTTCATGAACTCCCTGTCATGTTTTAGTCCGATGATGAAGAAGAGTTCCAAAATGGTTTAAATAACAAAAGGATTTATTAAAAAAACAAAACTCAGATTATCCACAGGAAGAAAGGCAACAATACAGCATAAAACACACAACAATACCGGAGAATGAATGAAAGGAAATTCTGAACTTAAATACAAAATGGTGATGAACTAAATACAGACAGGTGTGCTTGTTAAATCATGGCCATTACAACTAATGACTGGCGGGAAACTAGAACAAAGGAAACAGGAAACTGAAGAAAGACAAACTGAGGCCACATCCAAACGAAGCCAGAGCTTTCCCTATCCAATCTTTTTTTTCCCCTCGTTCTAAAAAAAATGGTTACGTGACGTAGTTCTGACTAGGGTCGACACGTGGGGTGATGACATCATCGTTCACAAAATATACGGCTTGGCTGTACACACGAAAACACAAGGGTGTCGTTTTCAGATTTATCTATTTAAAAAAAATAGCAGTTTCAGGCTCCCAAAACAACCGAATCCGTATACAAAACGCCGATATGATACAAAATTTTTACTACTATATATTAAGTTAAAAAAGTAGTATGTCCGGATTCACAGTACTCATACAAGAGTAGGCAAAAAGTAACCGGATGACCTACTTCTTCCGGCGAGGCCATGAGGGCCACTGGAGAGAATTTATGAATGGCAGTGAAGCGACGTAACTGACGCTGGTAGGTCACGTGATAATGACAACATGGTGAATGTAGTACGTCTGAATTACATTCCTTCTACACACTTTTTGAACATACTTTTTTAGCGGCCATGATTTAATTACTTAACCAAGTAGGCCTACCTACTCAAGAGAGTATGCGATTTCGGAGGCATTCTAATGATCCAAGAAAATCAAACTAAACAGAGCATAACCGTGACACTACCGCTCACTTTACCAGTCCATAAGATTGCATACAAATAGTGAACTGTGATTGGACATGCTTTTTCTTGTCTGAGTGTGAGGTTCAGAATAAGTCCCTCGAACATCCTCCCATGAGACACGTCCGTTAATGTTTTTGAAAGAAGTCGCTTATGCTCACAAAATGTGATAAAAATACAGTAATATGGTAATATTATTAAATAGTATTACAATTTAAAAATAACTGATTTCTATTGTAACAAATTTTAAAATCTAATTTATTCCTGTGATGCCAAGCTGAATTTTCACCATCAGTACTCCAGTCTTCAGTGTCACATGATCCTTCAATAATCATTGCTGATGTGCCGCTTCAAAATGTTCCTGAAACTGAATATTTTTTCAGGATTCTTTGATAAATAGAAAGTTAAATATTTACTTCAAATAGACATATTTTTGCAGCATCATAATTGTCTTTCCTGCCACCTTTGTCAATTGAATTAATCTTTGCTAAATAAAAGTATAAATGTAACAAAAAAAACACTTGTATGGTAGTGTGTGTAGATATGGATATATATGCAAATATGTAGCTATAAAAACATGTACAGATATCTGATGCTTAATGCACTTGTAAAGTTATGATCAGACATGAGGCAAATATCATCACAGCCATGTTTGCTTGTGTGTAGCACTATGTGGAACTGAACACTTGACTGGTTGAGCATTGGTTGAACAGCAGGGCTCCACGGGCCTGGCTCCCCTCACCCTCCAGGCCCGTCTGGGAACCACACCAGCCGGCTGATCCCTCGATTACTGAGCACCTGTTCCAGCAGCTTCTGCCCTCCAAAGTTCACCCATTAACCTACGGGCCGACATCGACGGCACGCCTGCGTAATTAGAGCGAGGGCTTAGAAAACAGGAATGGGAAATGTCACTTTAAAGCATATGATTGATGACAGTCTCTCCGATATTAGTTTTCAGTCATCATTTCACTAAAGCCAAACTAAAACGAACAGCGTCGTTTTCTCCGAGGCGCTTGCAGTTTCGTCACTGCAGCAATGACAGATTTGATCAGGATTTGATTACATAATCATATCTGAAACATATAGGACCATCAGCAAAGCTTTGTTAGGCATGAGTACTCTTTCATTTAATCCAAAACGCGTAGATTGCAAGAGGAAAAAATCCGCCGTGAGACACAGAAAGCGAGAGATTATTATGTTAGCTCAGACGACGTGTGCTTTCTGTCACGACGGGAGAAAATCATTTTACTCGCTTAATAAAATCTACACAAGTCCCTGCAGTGTCTCTCCACACAAATCCAGCCAAACGTGTCCGATTCCCAACACCCAGGTTATTATCACCTCAGCTCCGCACATGAATATCAAATTTTCAATTGCTTCCTCTGATTCGGTTCCATGCAAACAAAAGCCTGCTTTCCCTTATTTTCATGTAAATGTCTCTATATAGGGAGAGACAAGTGTAATCAATCATCTTCATGACAAGGTAGGAGGGCCGGGATTATTGGTGCTTAGTAGTGGAGGGATCATAAAACAGGGAAATTGAAAGTGATATTTAATTGACACTGCCATTTCCAGTGTAGCGGGCAGAACAGCACGCTGCCTCCCACGCCGAGAGAGAGAGAGAGAGAGAGAAAGAGAGAGAGAGAAATAGAAAGAGAGAGAGATGCCCGCAGGAGAGACGAGTCCAAACAAATTTCCTCACGAACTGAGCTCACTGCGAAAGTCTAAAGTGAGTTGTCAATCTCAGGCTTGAACGAAGAAACAAGAAAGTTAAGCTGGTGTCGAACAAACTTTAAAGGCCAGCTGCTCACTCCAGTATATCAGGTGAACCACAAGAAAACATGCCCAGGTCACAGTTCAGTCCAAAATGTAAAAAAGAAAATAGTATAAATATATGTATAAAATACATCCTTATGAAACAAATCTATACAAAAATGTATTTCAAAATACATACATTTTATCCTTAGTATACTACAAATCCATTAACATAAAGACTTATCGTTTGAGACTTAAATATTAGAATTAAACTTTTATTTGGAGCATTCATAGCACAGAGCACATTTCTTAATAGTAAGCCTAAAATGTGTTTAAATATCACTTTTAGTAAGGACCGTATGATCTCTGTATAATTTAATTCTTTAAATGCAAGATATATTTAATAATAATAATAATAGTTTATTACATTTTTATAGCGCTTTTCTCAACACTCAAAGCACTTTACATAGAAGGGGGAATCTCCTCAACCAATTTCTGGAAGTACATTAAGTACAAAATTAGTTGTTCAAATTTAGCAGACTTTAAGTATATTAATTTAGTATACCAAAGTACAATTGCAGGATATGTACATGTATTTGTAGTATAGGCTACTTAGCATAAAATAAATGTATTTCAAATACATTTTAGTATATTTATTTTTCACTTGGGTACACACACACTTCTTCCAATCAATTTCGTATTGCCATTTTGCATTATTTAAAAAAATAAATAGTTATATATACGTATGATAATTATTTGTTATTTTCTTATTTTTTTGCATTACAATAGTAAAAATGTCAGGGACAATAATATCACTGCAAAAAAAATCTTGATTCTAAAATGGGCTTCATGGAAATGCTTTTTTTTTTTTAAATAAAATAAAAATGACATCTTCAACGGTGTAATTAAATTACTACTAATTACTTACTAATTACTCTCTCTAAAAAGTGCTGGATTACTTATTGCAAATTATTTTCTAAACCCCACATCAACATCAACCAGTTAAACAGTATAAGGATAGACATTAAACTGCTCTTTAATTTTTTCAAATAAACAATATAAAATTGCATAAATTATTATTGAACTGACCAACATATTTAAAGGAAGGTTACATTAAAAACATACATTTTACCATTTGACATTACATTTTACTATGGTTTTATATAAAATGTTCTACTGTCTATATAAAAGTAACTATTTAAATTATGAATTAAATTACAGAAATTAACTACTTAGTATCAGTAATCAGTATATCTGTGGTAACATCAGAAGTAGAATTAAAGTCATATCTGGAGTGTGTTCTAAAAAAATAAATTAATAAATATGTATCATGTAATAATAATAACATTATTTTAAATAATTACTGTTTATATTGAATCCATAATAATCCATTTAATACATAACAAGTACAATATTTCTTTAGATAGGATATGCAAACTGCATTAATGCATATTATTAGTAATAGTATTATTATTATATCCTAATAGTATTATATATTATATATTTTTTAAATAGCTGTTATGATTTAATCCAGGAATAAATGAGTGTGATGGGCATTTGAATTAGAGCAGACAGAATATGTGTTTGATTATGAGGTGTAATAAGAGCGAGGCAGCGCTGATGTCCGAATCATTCTGGGTCAAGCTTCTCTCAGTCCATCACATGACTAAACCTGGAGTGCCCGCTCCTCAACAAGCACCCTGACAAGACATCTAAAAAAAAAAAAAAAAAGACAGTTTACGTACTGGCAGGGCGGATGTCAGAGATGAGCAGTGCGTGTGATTTATAGCCTGGGTGAATGCGATTGGCCGACGCCATAGAAACACAGCCACAACTACCTAAAGGCCGGACGCTATTGTTCGCAGCATGGTGGCGTGTCGACTCGGTCCGGGCATCCCAGCCATGCCTCAGCCACTTATAAAAGCATTAATCACCACCCAGTTTATAAATCAAGCTGGCCAAGAGGCTACAAGCGATTATGAGGTCACAGCACCGCAGAAGTACTTAACCAATTCCCAAACCTCAGAGCCGATCTGTCCTCCCTCCTCCGGCCGGCCCATTCATCATCATTCTCACTCTCCCGCATAATGGAGCAGACAGCGGCAATGACTGAACGCTGAACAAGGTATGGAGAAAGAGATGGAGAGAGATAGAGATGGTCAAAGGAAGACAGAAGATTGAGAGAGGCCCTGTCTAATTCCCTGACCGCATCCACTTTGGTCCCTTAACCTCGCAACGCTCCTTCAGAGCCGCCGAGGGACACGGCACAAATGATTCGTGACAAAACCTAGACAAATGTCTTAAAGATGGGGTGGTTTGTGTGAGGCAGAGCTTCGCTGTATGTCGGGAGAGAAAGAGCCATTAAAGTCCCCTTGAAAAGACTCTGAGCATGGGTTGATGTATATCATATCAAATCGCCATTAGCTTTTTGCTTATATCTCAGCTATCAACATGATTTCCAATAGCTTTAAAAGGAGGGAGATTATCATGCTAGAGAGCAACTAATTGGATAGAAATGTGGAATGAGTAATCATTCTTTTTTTGGTCCAGCTGATAGAATTGTGATTTTGAGGGGTTTTAGAGGACAATATACAATTAAAATTGACCCTATGACGCTTCTAAATATATGTCCTTGATCTTGCAGCACATGATTCATGAATGCTGTATTCTTTCGGATTTTTCAACTAATGTAATCAAGGCAGGGAACCATCTTAAAGGGATAGTTCACCCAAAAAGGAAACTTAATTTACTCACCCTCATGTCCAAAGTGTTCATTTAGTGAAGTCTAAATTTCACATAATTTTAAGAAGAAACTATTCTTCTAACCACAGGCTGAGAGCTGTAGTTCCAACCACGAAACTTTTCAATGCTGTTTGCGGATGTTCATTAGAACTACGGTTTAAAACACTAAATCGTTATACAATGTTGCCAACAACAGTACTTGCAATCATCGCTTTTGGGAAACACACCTCTGTATGACTTTCTTCTGCAGAATATAAAAGCAGGTATTTTGAGAATTTTTACATACAATTAAAGTCAATGGTCACCTAAACTATTTGATTACCAACAAATCTAAAATAGAAATAGAAATCCGTTTCAGATGGAAATGTGTCACATATTAGTGTTTTTTCTTTCCTTTTTTATTTTTTTTTTGGTAAATACACACATTGTTCAAACATTTGGGGTCAGTAAATATTGTAAAAAAAACATGTCAAAACCATGCCTTCTCAGGGACATGGCGGTGGAAACCTATTAAGTCAATGCTTTTGTAATCTCTCGCAAATGTTTTGCGTTCCACCGAGAAACTTTGCATTCGCCCGCAAAATGTTTGTGTTCCCCTGAGAAACTTTGCATTAGCTCGCAAAACCTTTGCGTTCCCACGCAAAGCTTTTGTGTTCTTTAGTTTGCAGGTGAACGCAAAGTTTCTCTGGGAATTGCAAAACATTTGAGAGAACGTAAAAGCATTGTCCAATATTTTTTCCGCCCATCTATTTTTTTTTCTTCTTCACCATGTCCCGTTAGGGGCTCCGTAGAATCCTGATGCAGCAAGCGTTCAATGCAATTTTAAATAAATGAACACTAAATTTAACATGTGTTAGGCTCTCTTTTTAATTTCAAATCTCCTGATAAAGTCTGTGGTGCCATGATACACTTTAACATGTTTAATATGGAAGTAGCCATCAGCTTTCTCCTGAAGACAGCTAATTGACCGGTGTGACACAGGAGACGGCTGCTCAACTTAAGCAGAGGAGACACTTTCCATTACTCGCGCCTTTCACCAGAGAATCATTTCTGGAGGCCAGCTAAATTGTGGTTCTAAAAAAACGTAATGATGTGTAATAATTGTACATCAGTGGATCTGTTAACAGACGGAGTTGCCGAGAGGATGTGAAGTGTTACCTCAGCGGGAAGTGTGCAGTAATCAAATAACACTCTGCTAAATCACCAAAACTGTGCACAAGTCTGCTTTTTCGTCGAACAAAAGGATAAGACGCTAATGCTGTCCTGAAAGGGAACAGGTGTAGGAATTTGATAGAATTGGGGAAAGCTTGAAATGTCCACACTAATTTTATTGCTACTCTATTAATCCTCACAGAAGTACCAGGTCATGAGATCGCTCCAGCTTTAGTAAGCAGTCAGGGGTTTATACAAAAATAACCTCACTTCATCGACACAAAGCTCACCAGATTTCATATCGTGACACAAAATGCCTCCTCCATCTTCAGTCCCTCCCAAAAAATAAAACTAGGAAAAAGAAACTGCACTAAACGCGATCCTCCACATGGAATAAAGGTCATAAGAAGGTGTTTATCAAATAGTTGGCTATGCCTTAACAGGTTTTGAAAGTCAAAATGAAGCTTAAACCAGATGTTTATGATCAGCATACGCGTTCAGAAAACTCCTGGCAGCATTTGGCCTATTATAGGCAGACTGTCAGAAAAAAAATGACACTTTCTTCTTCTCCAAACTTTTCTTCACATGTACTGAACTGAGCCCTCCATTACTGCCCTTATTTTCCCAGAGCGACCCGACAGTCTAAACAAAGCCTTTATCTTTGACACATGTAATTTACGAGAAATAAAGCACCAGCTACCAACCATTAATACTTCATCACAAGCTCCAATAGAGCAGGGAATCGGCTCCTCTGACTGATTATGGTATCATTTTTAGTGTACTGTTTTGCATAAATATGCACAGGTTTTCTAGAATGGAGAGAGAGGCGAATCTCTTGCTCAAAATATCTCAGGCTCATTCACTTAGAGAGCCTTGTTTATTGTTTCTTTGAAATGTATGATTAGTCAAAGGAGTCTCACCATAAAGCTGTGACATGACATGCTGGTCCTAAGGGTAAACATTGTATTGCTCAAATATAGGCTTAAGCACAGGTTGAGACAGTCTTGAGACTTCTTTTGAACCTCTAGAGGAGAAACATGAGAGACGTCTGGGGTCTTTTTGGCCCTGTTTACACCTGGTATTAAAGGGATAGTTCACCCAAAAAATAAAATTAGCCCATGATTGACTGACCCTGAAGCCATGCTAGGTGTATATGACATTCTTCTTTCAGACTAATAAATTCAGAGTTATATTAAAAAATGTCCTGGCTCATCCAAGCGTTATAATGGGAGTCAATGGGTATATTTTTTTTGGAAGTCCATCAAAAATGCATCCATCCGTGATAAGTGCTCAAAACGCCTTTGGGGAATTGATAAAGGTATTCTAAAGTGAAGCGATGCGTTCGTGTAAGAAAAATATCCATATTTAAAATTGTATCAACTAAAATAACTAGCTTCCGGCAGACGGCCGTACGCAAGTCGACTTACGCCAAAAGAGTAACACTTGACGATGACGATGTATGACGTAGATGTAGGAGTGGCGCAAGCTTTGGCGCCTCTCGCGGTTCAAACAAACAGGGCTGGGCGACCGCGTTCATCAATACGTTGTGCGTCAAGTTCAAGGGTTACTCTTTTGCCGTCTTTTGTGTACGGCCGTCTGCTGGAAGCTAGTTATTTTAGTCTTCACTTCAGAAGACCTTTATTAACCCCCCAGAGGCGTTTCAAGCACTTTTATCATGGATGGATGCGCTTTGACGGACTTCCCAAAAAATATACCCATTGACTCCCATTATAACACTTGGAAGAGCCAGGACATTTTTTAATATAACTCTGATTGTATTCGTCTGAAAGAAGAATGTCATATATACCTAGTCTGGCTTCAGGGTTAGTAAATCATGGGCTAATTAAAATTTTTGGGTGAACTATTTGTTTAAGATGCTTTTTGGTCGATCGGTTCACAAGTGGATGCGCTAAATACAGGAAACGGGGTTTAAAACATTTTGAGCTCGTCCACTTTAAGTTTCGACCACTTCCAGAGGTAGTCTAAACCGCATTCGACCAGATTGCTTTCATAGTGTAAACGTTAATATGGTCGAATGTGTTCAAACAGCCACAGAAGACCATCTACTCTCCACCTACTGTAATGCATAAACATTATGGGAAGCGCTCAAGCCAGACGGGATTTAAACTGTATCTACTGAAGACCCAAGTTTGGTTTGAAGATGAAAAAAAACAGAGGTACCACGTACAAGGTTTTCTCACCATTCCTGATTTCTAACACTCACTCACAGCGTTCGGTGAGTGTGTCTCCCTCGTCTACTTGTGATCCAATCGACCGAAACACATCTTAATACCAGGTGTAAACAGGACCTTTGTCAGGAGAAACATCTGAGAAACAGGAGGATTAAGCTAATTTCCATTTAATCCCATATTGTCTAGAAGAGACAACTGAGATCTTAAAGAATCATCATCACAATACAACACATAACAATCTGCACTAGACCTCGCACAAACTCAAAGTAAAGACTAGTAACATGCGCATTTACTCAAACCCACAAGTGTTTCCATAGCTCTTGATAATGCATTAAGTGTTATGGAGACATTCAATGTAAAGATCCGTACATTTACGTGAGATGGAAAAAAATCATTAGCAGAGAAAAGTGTTTTAAACTGACTGTGCAGTTATGTCGAACACAAAACGCAATACATGTAAAGAATAATACATATCTGTGAGAATAAATACAAGACAGGAGAAAACTAATTCAACGCCTCCGCCGACGAGCGAAGCGGGAACTGTTGTTATTTGTTATTACACAAGAGCTAAATGAGAAAATGTCTTTCTCCCCCCCATCCTGCATCCTGTGCAGATTTTCATACAGTCCGCTTGTTTGATCATAAATTGTTGAGTGCAATGACTTGTCTCCTCCACTTTCCTCACTGGTCAGGGCAGATTAAAAAGTCCACCTCACTTCCAACCGGTCTCAGCATACTATTAGCATATATATGAGATTTGAGACATTTTCTAATATTCTCCAGCAGAACTCATCTGTCAACGCTTCTGATGAATTATAAAAGGCTTGTTTAGAAGGAGAAAAGTCACTCCCTCCTCTGCTCACCTTACAAGAGTAACCTTTACTGTTCTGGAGGAAGGTAAAACTACTATCCGTCATATTAATGAAAAAGAGTTATGCATGTTATCTCATAATGCTACTTGAAGTGGTCACTGATGCATTTAATGAAATAAAAAATAAAAAAACATGACAAAAAGTTGATGGCTACAGGATTTACCAGTGCTAACATGGCTATATTGATATTAATACATTTATCCATCGGGAGGTGGACACGTTGGCACTATTATCGCTGATCTCTAATGCTTCGGATATATCAAATTCTTATCATGCTCATCATCATGCTCTAAGGTTTTAGAGAAATCCAATAAATTTCATGACATCTACACAGAAAACATCTATACACAGATAGTACACCGAGCGTCATAAAATGTAATAGAAGTACAAAATCTGGTTCCTCTTTATATTAAGTGTAATAACTACTTTGTAATAACTACTTAGTAGTACTTCGTAGTACTTGTAATTACTACTTTGTAATAACACTTAAATGAAACATTTAATACAATGCACTTAATGTGTACAAACATGTTTTATATTGTTCTTTTTAATATTGTACACACTCAGGTGAAAACCACTTCCACAACGCTTTCACACCAATCAAATGGACTAAAGTCTCATGTAAAACAGATTTGGATCATTACATATTTTTAATATAAAAAAATAAAATAAAATAAAAGTTGCCCTTCATTGTCCGCATCTTAAATGTATCATAATCTGGGTTACCATCATTAATGGGGAAAACAAAGACATTTCAAATTTAATGGGAAAATAAGTTTTAGATTTTTTTTTTTTTAGGAAGGATGCATTAAATCAAAAGTGATCAAAAAAATCAAAATTTATAATGTTACGAAAAAATATATATTTTCCACAAAAATATGAAGCAGCATAACTGTTTTTAAGATGAGTGATAATAAGAAATGTTTCTTGAGCAGCATATCAGAATGATTTCTGAAGGATCATGTGACACTGAAGACTGGAGTAATTATGCTAATAATTCAGCTTTGCATTACAGGAATTAATTACAGATTAATTAAATATTTCAGAATATTACTATTATTACTGTATTTTTGATACAGCCTTGGTGAGAAAAAAATCGTACCGACACCAAACTTTTGAACGATAGTGTATATATACACTATACATTTTGAAGCACCATTTTTGATAAATGGGGAAAAATAAAACAATTACAAAATGGATTGTCATTTGGGTTTGGTTTTCTACCACTACCCCACATATTTACAACTATTATTTCCAACTGGGATTTGAGAGACTGCTGAATCCTCTCAGTTCATAATCTGTTTGGGTTTTTAGAGAAAAGAGGCTCTTCAGACTGGGCTGGGTGTTAGTACTCTAAACACAGAATAAGTTTCCGCTGGATTTCATTACAGTCCTCCATAGTTGTAATGCAACATATCCTTTAATACGTCACGCACCAAGCTTCACCTCAGAGTGAGGGAGGGGGGTGAACACAGAGGTTTACAACCCTCGCCGCAAACATACATTACACGGCACCCGCCCAAACCTGCGTCTCAAGGGTGACAAAGGGTGTAAGCCTTTATATTTCCATCCATACGAAACCCGCTTTAATTAAACGACTAAAAAGTGCAGCAGCCTGTGTCCTAAATTAATTGCTTTCTATTAGATTACGCCGTTGTAGATAGGCCACATCGAATTATTAACATTGTTATACATTCCCATACATTCAATTTCCTGCGGTATTACTGTGAAAGAAACCTCCCTCCCCTCTCGGGCCAGGGATATTCCTGTATTCTGTTAAAGTGGATTTTGCTTTGTTAATTAAACAGGGTAAAAGGGCAGCGGCCTGGATCCTATTTCAATAGGATCCATAATTTAGAACATTTACAGCAACCTGTGATTATTACAGCCTTTGGAGAAATTTCAATCCTTTGGCAAATGCGAACCGACGGGTAATGGCTGTCGCTAACTCAAAAGCGAAGGGATAAATCATATGCGTTTGTTAATTAAATGAGGAAACAATCGCTAGGCTGTGTCTTCAGTAACAACTCTGACTCATAAAAAAAGAAAAGTAATAGACAATCTCACGGCGCAGCTCGTTTTTGAATACAATTATGCGCCGTAATAGAGTTTGGCTTGGGCAACTTCCATGCAGCTGTCAGAGGGAAGAATGTATCGCGTTTATTTATTTATTTTTTCCTTCACGTTTTTTATTAAATGACTAAAAGCAGCAGTCTGTATCCGATCTAGCCTATCTCAGCTATTGCATCTACTGCATTAGATTATTTTACATTTTGATTGAAATGATGTCACAGGCAGATAAAGGAAGCCCGACCATTGTAATTGAATCAGCTCGAGTTGTTTATTCTGGTGATCTACAGCAGTGATTTGCTTGTCCTAACACCCAATGCATAAAAGATCCCCTCTTGTTTAACATCCTACTGATTAGATCGGTTTAAAATGGCAAAACAACGCCATTCGTGTCCAGAAACAGACAGGCATAAAGATTATACATAAAATGGGACGGGGAGGGGTGGAAATCCTCCTGTCACATCCCGTGTGTGTGTGTGAGTGTGTGTGCACCATCTGCTTAACTTTCCATGTGTGACCAAAACTCTCAATAAATAAATTTCACATGGCATGGATGCCAGATGCAGGCGGCAGTTTGACTGACAACATTTAAATAACAGTTAATGGGAAAAAGCAAAAGTAACAGCCTCTCATCCCTGCTCGCCATCCACTGACACTTTCAGGAATTTAAAACAGGCCTTTTGTAAGCACAGTCTGATCCCGAACGTGGATTTTCTGCCTGAGCTCAGATGGAACTGATTACAAATATAATGCAACACCGGATCTTACATTATCACATTATGAGATGCTGGGAAATAATACACTTCAAGGTATTCAAGATCAATTATGTAATATGTGATGGCAGATAGAATCATGTATCAGTGTATCTCACATCGGGATCATATCGGTGTTGTGATTTAAGCTTGTACAGACTGAATGGAAGACTTAGTCAATAGAAAGCAAAAATGTGAAATAAGGCATACTTTAAATAGTTTATGATAAAAAAACAGGGTCAATGAATACAATAAAATACATATTGTTGTACCTTGTTGAGGAGAGGTTGTTACTTTAG